>CP139503.1:1871670-2204170 GCA_021014915.2 Artemisia tridentata subsp. tridentata
TTTAAAAATCATAAACAAAAACAAATTTTTGAAAACAAAAACAACACTTTTAGAAAATTGAGTATTTTGGCTTAAAGAAAAAGAGATACGAATGAAAAAGGTTAAAGCAGTAAAGAAACGGTGTCTCTTGTCAAGAACAAACTCGAATTAGAAGCTTTAAAAATCCACATGGGAAGATTTAATTAACAAAATTCTAAGTTTAAGAATTCGATAAAAACATAATTTGTGCAGATGAGATAATGAAAATACAAAAACTTCCTCATGATAAAACCGGACTAGGTTTTTATGAAACTAGGAACCTTAAGTAACTTTAAGAAACAAACTGGAACGAAAGGAAACGTTCCAACCAAGTCAGAGAGCCAGGGATCCGCCAGTTGTACCAGAAGGATCCGTGGTACAGAAGTTGAACAGAAGGTTCACAAAGTCGACCATTCGAGTTCGTTAAAGTTATTTAGAAAACCTATCACTAATATAACTAATAAATAAGCACAAACCACAGTTTCTTTAGGAAGAGGTCAAGCTAGAAATGAATATAGAGTAAAAACGTTTCAAACAGAGACCTCAAACAAGTTTTTCCCCAAACACCCCTTTCCAAAAAGTAATATTAACCCTCAACATACTTACAAAGTAGTTGGAACCAAAACATGCCTAGAAACTTTCAGGGTCCCTAATTTACATGCCGTGGAACAATTGTCCACCATTTCCTTACATGAACCATGATAACGTTATTTTTAACCCAAACAGACCCATGAAAATATTGGGACCAAACACTTGATTTCTTTTGAACTTAGGTATGTTTAAAAGTTGATCTTGAACCTGATGAGTGGGATCAAAGATAGTGGGTGCTCGAGGCACATGACGGGAAACAAAAGCCTTTTTCTCACCTACCAAGTGTAACGAGGGAGGTAATGTCACATTCGGTAGCAAACTTAAAAGTAAAATCATCGGAAAAGGTACGATATCTCATGACTCTCTCACTATTGATGATGTTGCTTACGTAGATACTTAGATTTTAATTTGCTTAGTAAAGTCAATTATGCCGCAAAAAGTTAATGTCCTTTTCAGTGAAAATGGAAGCAAAATACTTAAAGATGGCATAACCGTAGGAAAAGGTGTTTTAAAGAATAACGTATATGTTATAAATTAGATAAAACACCTAAAACAAGTTATGTCTTACCTCACTGGGGACGAAAACTCAACTCTATGGCATCGACGTTTAGGTCATGGCCAACAATGAGGCTAATTCAATCCTTGTCCTCTAAAGAACTCGTTAGGAACCTACCTTAGTTGAAATACGACCAACACTTTTGTGATGCTTGCAAAATTGGGAAACAAGTTCATAATAGCCATAAGGCTAAAAACATGGTGTCTACATCTAGTGTTAGAATTATTACATATGATTTGTTTGGCCCGTCGGCTATACAAAGTTATGGAGGAAATTTTTACACCTTAGTCATAGTAGATGATTACTAGGTATACATTGGAAAAAAATTTTGAAAAACTAAAAATGAGGCATTTGATAAATTTGAAATTTTAAGTAAAATAATCCAAAAACCAAGTAGGAAACAATATAGTATCTATAAGAACCGACCATGGTAGGAATTCGACAATGAAACTCAACTCGGAGCTTTTTGTGATGCCAATGGCATTGCACATAATTTCTCGGCTCCTCGAACCCCTTTTAATCAAATGGGTAGTGGAACTAAAAATAGAACAATTCAAGAAATGAGTAGAACTATGTTAAACGAACAAAACATACCACCAAAATTTGGTGTCACGCTGTAGATACATCAACATATATTATAAATCGTGTGTTAATTAGACCATTTCTTAAGAAAAACCAAAATGAACTTTACAGAGGTAAAAAGCCCACTTTAGGATACTTTAGAGTTTTTGGAAGTAAATGTTTCATTTAAACACAAAAGACTATCTCACCAAATTCGACCCAAAGTCGTATGAAGGTGTATTTCTCCGGATATTCACAAAATAGTTTAAAACCCTACATTGTTTTGAACAAAGAAACCTCAAGAGTCGAGGAATCGTTTGAACTAACATTCGACGAAAGTCCACCTCCTCCTAAGACATCACCTTTGGGAGATGATGACTTAGTCCCAAAGTCAAAATGGCCCAAAACAATAAGAATATGATAGTGACAAAGAATTAGAACCGGCTAAAAGAGAAATCACTAATATTAAAGAAACCAAAAGTCATTCATTTGAAAACGTCATAGAAAACTTAATGAAAGAACATTAAAATCTAAAGCTCAAAATGAAAGTAATTTATTTTGTTTTGTTTCAACAATTGAACCTAAAAATTAAATGAAGCTATAAAAGAAAGAATCTTGGGTTATCGCTATGCAAGAAGAATTAAAATCAATTTACGAGAAATGATGTCTGGACATTGGGTTTCCCCAACCTAAAAATCAAACCATAATCGGTACAAAATGGGTATTTAGAAATAAAATGGAAAGAAAATGGTGTAGTAACTAGAAACAAAGCTAGGCTAGTAGCTCAAGGCTACAATCAAAAAGAAGGTATAGATTACGATGAAACATTTGCACCCGTACCTAGACTTGAGTCTATTTTGGATACTACTTGCTTATGCATGTGCAAATGATTTTAAATTATTCAAATGGATATCAAAAGTGCATTTTTAAAACGGATTTATAAATTTAAGAAGTATATTTTGGGACAACCTCCCGCTTTGCCAATTTTGAAAAACCAAATCATGGTTACAAACTTAAGAAAGCTTATATACGGACTTAAAGCAAGCACCAAAAGCCTGGTATGATCGACTTAAAGCCTTCCTAGTTGACCATAAGTACACCATGGGTCTAGTAGACAACACCCTCTTCACCAAGAAAAAGGATCACATATTATCATCGTCCAATATATGTGGATGACATTATATTCGGTTCAACTTGTCAAGAGTTATGCATGATTTCTCAAAAATCATGCATGACGAGTTGAAATGAGTATGATGGGAACTAAAATTTTCTTAGGTCTCCAAATTAAACAATAGAAGATGGATATTCTTCAACCAATCAAAGATATCAAAGATATACTTAAGAAGTTTGGGTCTTGAAGACTCAAAACCCATGAAAACTCCTATGTCCTCCGAAACCAAACTCACAAAGAATGAAGAAAATGAATCCGTAGATAGCACTAAATATAGAGGAATGATTGGTAGTTTACTCTATCTTACGGCTAGTAGGTCGGACATTATGTTTAGTGTTTGTCTATGTGCACGTTTTCAAGAAGATCCCAAAATCCTCCCATCTTGAAGCCGTTAAACGAATATTTAGGTATATCAAAGGCACTACACATTTAGATTATGGTATCCCAAGGAACGGGTGTAGAAACCATAGTGTAATGCCGAATCAGACCATGCCGGTGACTATGTAGACAGAAAGTACTAGCGGTATTTGTACTTTTGTAGGACATTATCTCACCTCATGGTTCGCTAAGAAACAAACGCCCTCGCAATCTCAACAACAGAGGCAGAATATGTGTCTGCAGGAAAGGTGTGTCAACAAGCATATTGGGATGAAACAAGCTCTCGTCGACTATGGAATTGAACTCAACGACATTCCCGTTCTTTGCGACAACAAAGGAGCCATTGATCTCAGAAAAAATCTTGTCCAACACGCTAGAACCAAACACTAGAAATACGTCATCACTCCCTTCGTGACAATGTTCAGAAGGGAAACATCTCAATTGAGAAAGTTTCCTCAGAGGACAACATTGCCGATATTCTCAATAAACCCCTCAAAAGAGAACCTTTCAACTATCTGAGACTTGGATTGATTAATGGAACCTAGTGATTAGATAAAACATTAGCGTAAACCTTATTTTAAAACCAAACACAATAATAATAAAAAAACATGTGTTCTGATCCCGCGGATCCAAACGACAACAAAGGCGGATCCTTTTATTTTGGATCCGCCGGATCCGTCACATGCATAGGTTGTTTTATTTTTATATATTAAACAACAAGTACTATTCATCACTCTCTCCAAAACATATCACCCACAGAATTTGATACCATATCCACCAAACTCACAATTTGGCTCTGTTTCTTCCATAAATTCTTGTTCCAAAATCACTGTAAGTATCCTTATCATGTTTATACTCCTGATCTGCTCTAGGATTTCTATTTCATGCACAAAACCAAAACTTGGGGTTTTAAGCACATATATAGTAATACCATGAAACATACTTACTGCATTATACTTCAAATCATGTTTTTCTTAGTTAGGAATTGCATCTTGTTGCACATTATCATAATTCAACAAAAAACCCCATGAGAAAATTTTGCTAAAAACTTCTCACGACTAGGAAAATGGTTTTTCTTGAACATTGTTCATACAAATATAAAAACGTTTAATTTTAATCATCACTTGCATAATGTCTCTTGAATGCTAAAGGGAATACATAACTAATATGTATTTTCGGTACATTCAAACGAAGCTACATTGAAATAGGAGCATTTGGGTTATTCTTTCGTTTTAGTATAAAACTTGCATAAACTAAAATTTTCTTGCATCAAAATGAGTCGAGATAACCGCACCTCCACATTGTCCCCATGTAGGCACACACTAGAAATTTTATACTTACTTAGATTATTTTAACTAAAACCATATAATTTTTGTTTTGGAAAACTATGCCTCTCGCAACCAATTACGATCACAAAAAGACTCTCTATTACCTTCCCAAACATCACAAAACCAAGAGTCTAACCGAAGCCCAATTCAACATCTTTAAGTCCCTAGAAAAGGCACTATGTTCATGAGGGTAGGGTTGTAGATCCCTCATTTATGAAAACACAAATCTCGCAAGCAATTAGCCGCATTCATTTTGATAGTCTTCTAGATATTGATGGACCTATTGTACCTAGGTTCATTCTTGAGTTCAATGCCACCGTAGGCCTTACTTCAAGTGACAATGTCTTATGAGCATTCACTTTAGTGTCAATGGAACCTTGTTCAATATTCCCATTAGATCAATTTGGAGAAGTCTTAGGAATTCCAAATCAAGGAACATGTGTCTACTCGGACAAATGGTCCTTGACTATTCTAGAATCCAACTTTGAAAGAACGGCACCATATGCCACTCCTTTAGCCTCAAAAGAAGTCATTCATGAGCATCTCTTCATTCCTAGGAACAACCCAACTAGTTTATATCGAGGGAAACATGTAGCTAGAGATCCATTTGCTATGGAGCTAAATGAACTAAGCCCGAACTTAAGAAAATGGAAAAGTCTTAAGAGCCAATGTCATGTGCACGATAGGAAACCGCGATCACATCAATGCTTGTCTTTGCCACATGATGTACAATGTTTCAACTCGTCAACCTTTCAACCTTGCTTACTATGTTGCCAAGAGAATGGCCGACATCCTGGTTCAAGGCAAAATGGCATTGCCTTATGAAATGCTTTTAAACCCGTCTTTATCGAGCATTTGCACCCATTCCTAAAATGCCTTAGATTTTGTTCTCGACTATGATGAGATCCAGCACACCTTTGTTCCCTTAAGCGACTATAGGGTAGCAGTTGATAAAGGAAAATGTCCTCGTGCTCCAACATCATCCTCATCATCTTCAATGAATGACAATGACGGTTGCCAAATTCAGACTTCCTCCACCCGAGTACTTGAGAACAACTCCAACCAATTCAGAATGAATCACCGGAGCATCATCAAATGAGGGGAATGGTGAAGAATTTAGGACGTTGGATCATGAAGCTTCACAAGGGTATGAAGAAGTTAAAGAAAAAGTTGGGCTAATGGGCGTGTTTGGAACTAGATGTTACTAGACAATGTTATGGTGGATGTTTATGTTATTAACTTGTTATGAGCTACTTAAATTGTATGTGAACTAACTAAGATTTGCATGACGATAACACTTGGTGTTATCAATTTTCAAGGTTTAGGCCTATGTTTAGCTTAATCCTCTTAAGGTAAGTTTTTATGAACGAATTTAAACTATGTGTATATGTGTGTTAGTTTCTACATATTTGGTAGTTTTGCATTACATACTAGATGATAGATATGTTCTAGGAGAAATTTCGGGTTTTTGTCAAAAAACGCGAAATATGACATGCTCTCTGTTTGTTTTTGCATTTTTAGATGACGGTTTCCGGTGGATCCCAAAATTTGGATCCGCCATGTGAAAAGCGTTGGCTCCGCCATTCTTCAACCTGTGGATCCTGCGTATCCCTTAATTTGGATCCGCACGTGTTTATCGTTTGGATCCGCAGGCACTTCAGTAACATTCTTAAAAACTTTTTTCGACTCATCCCGATTTTTGATTTTAGTCTCTATCTTTTTAGAATAGATTTCCTGATCATTAAACATCTTAGAATGCTTTAGGAACTCTTAGAAAACTTAAGAACAAAATTTCCCACCAAAATTGAATTTTCAAATTCTATGAGTGAGTTACCTTTCTGATACAAGCAAGGAACCCTTTTTAGGGATCCTTCAAATCCGTGGAAACATCAAATCACAGGATTTTCCACTATCTCATTGCATTTACTGCATATCTTCTTCATATTACTCAACATAAGTTCTATGGATTGACTTATGTGATGTGATTTGCACAAATCTTTGTTCCAAATCATTAGAAACCAACATTCTCCATTGGATTTACATCAAATCCAAACACTAGTTTCCATAAACCATCTGTCTATAAATTGAGTTCTCATCTTTGAACAAAAACTCACTTACTCACCTTCTTCTTCACATACATTCTGTACTTCTTAGTTAATTTAGTTCACCATGACCAAATCAAACAACTCTTCAACCTCAAGACCTCCTAAAAGAACCGCACGCATAAGTGTAAAGCCATGTTGTTTTTATTAACATCCATAACTCATCATCAGAGGATCATCTCCTCTTAATATATCTTTACCCATTGCAAGTGAGAATTTCCTCACTCTCTCCACTCCTACACCATCTAATGTTGTTGTTCAAACTCCACCTCCAACAATCACACCCATAGCAACCACACCACCACCCGCTCCATCACAGACTGTGAAATCTCAATCACCACCAAACTCCAACCTATGGAACTCTTTAGGACACCACCTACATCACCCCATCCATATCTTGAAGATTTGGAAGACCTTCCACAAAGGTCAACCAATCCTCCACCTTTGAGTTTTGAAGGCCAAGAACCTATGCTCTTCTACCCTCTCCATCCGGAAATCCATGGTCCTTTATACCGTGATGCTCCACAACCTCAACCTCAAATACCACCACTCTCACCAACCTCAACACTCATTGCCATAGACGAGGCAATGTGGATCAATTTGCCTCAAACCCAAGAGGAGATTAGTGAAGAGCTCAACCATCTCTACACTCTCTCGGGTATGATTGATCACCGCCTTAATGAAGCCATGGACCTCCAAACCATCCTCATGAACTCCATCCAAACACCACCACCATCCAATGATCAAGAACAACCACCACCACCACCCAATAACCAATCATCACCACCACCACCACAACCAAGAAATGAACCTACTCTTTTCCCCCCGGTTTTCCAAGACATGAGTGCTCGCATTGCGAGAGAACCGCCCATCTTGCCGAGAGATCAAACATTTTGGTGCACGAGCTCCAAAATGAGATAAGGTTCATTTTGAACCATATTCTTAAGCATCTAAAACGCCATCTCTAATCCTCCACAATAGGAGTTTTATGGTCTCTTTAAGGATGTTGTTTTAGGACCTTTATTTTCAACTTTTAGGATGTATTTCTTTTATAATATTGTAACATCATTTGATTGTGACTTTTGTCACAAAATTTTCAATGTATGGAAATGATGTTTTTTATGCTTATGAGTGATCAACATATTGCATATTATCATTATTTAGACAACTAGCATCATTATATAAGCTATATGGAATCACCATTCTACTTTGATCATGTGCACTTTAGGTACAAAATTTGATCAGACACTTCAGTTTTGACTTTTTAAAGTCAACAATTTGATTATCTTGTTTGGATATCCATTTCATTTGCATGTTATTAATAACTAACAATTTATTTGCAGCATATCACAACACTTGAAAAGTATACGTTGGTACTCTAGTAATGGGGAGTATACATCGAGGGGAGCATTTCATTTTCTAACCGTTTGTTTTGTAGGTGCATACATAATTTCCTTGGTACTCCATTTAGGGGGAGTATAAAGCAAGGGGAGCTCTTAAATTTCTAAAAATCACATTCTGCTACGCAACTCTTCTTTTTGTTTCGACAAAAAGGGGGAGAAAGGATTAAGTTTTCATAACTGTGGAACCCATCACAGTACATACACCTTAGCATAAAATTTTTTTTAACAAAACTTAATCTTATTTTAAAGAACTTATGCTATATCTATTCTTTTGCTCAAAAATATACCTTATGTTTTGTCATCAACAAAAAGGGGAGATTGTTAATACAAATATCGTCCTAAAAACGTTATTTATATTTTTTCGATCTTTACTTAGTTTTGTTAATGACAATTACAATGTATATCTCTTAGCAAATTATAGATACTAGCTAAAGCTTCTTTAAAATACATTTTACATTTCACAAAGATAACTTAGAAATACATATTACACATTTACTAACTTATTTCCTTAAAGGAAACTTTATTTTTAAATAACATCATGGCATACATCACAAATGAAATCTTGGTTAGATTTTATGATATCTTGGTTAGATCTTCAAGTAAGATAGTTGACATTGTGAGATCTTGAAGTGACTTGACAAAGATATGGAAAGAGTGTAGAAGATTTGGAAAGATTTAGAAAATCTCTTAGCTGTCATACCCACAGATCCAATCGACTACAAAGACGGATCCTTTGTATGGGATCCGCCGGATTTGTGGCTTGTTGATCAGCCTGCCTATAAATAGCAAGCTGATCATTTGGTTTTTTCATCACTTATATAGCTTAAACACTCATATTCATTCAGTATACATTTTACTAACCCTATTCAGGTGCATTTCATTTGATCTTTCTTTTTGTAGAAAAGAGATCAAGCATTCAAGGATCTACAAAACCGTAATCCTTTAGTTAGCATACTGTGTGATATTGTAGTAGTCTTCACACATCATTTATCATTTGTAATCAGTGAGTGTGGTTAGTGTTTTAGTCCTCAAAACACAAAGAGTGTTGGGAGTGGTTGTACCCTTGTAAAGAACCAAACGGGAGTGGTTGTTACCTTTGTAAAGAACCCGGTGTTTAGATTAGTACCGGAAAAAGAAGTAAGCGACGTGTAAAGGTTTTCTCCACCTTGAAGGGAGTTTGTTTCTTAGTGAAGGATAACTCTCGAGTTAGAGGCTCGAGGAGTGGAGTAGGGCAAGGAAGAGAGTCCTTGTAGCCGAACCACTATAAACAACCGTGTTGTGTGGTTTGATCTTTCTCTCTATACTTTTTGTTTATATTGTGTGATTATTTATTTGTGCATAGATTCGTTGAATTCACATAAGTAACAAAAGGATTAAAATTTTAAAATGGTAAAACTATTCAAACCCCCCTTCTAGTTTTCCATACTCTCAATCTTTTTATACCATACACTCATTGATTTTACCCTTTTAAAGGAGTTCTACATCATTGAGGTATGTTTAATTTGAACGAGGATGCTTGTATATGCAACTTCATACATCTTCTAAATTCTAATAATAATAGAAGTTTAGTTTGGTATCTTGTTGAGTCTAATTGTGTCATTTTCATCAAGGTGGCTGAGGGCTATGAGCCCAGTATGAAGAAAACCCATTTTTTGCACTTTTTAAACATCTTCCAATCAAAACAAATGGGTCATGATCAATTGGTGGTCATCATGCAAATGTTGATTCTTACAATGCTGGCTCATTCATTCTAGAATGAGCAAACATGGGATGTTATAGATACTGCCATCATCAAAACAATTGTTGACAAGCTTATGGACCCTCCTGAAGAGGTGAATTATGGACTTTATATGAGTTTTTCCTGTGATTTTAAGATCCACATACTGATTCCTTTACTTTGAATAGGTCTCTGCTGATTATGATGAACCTTTGAGGATAGAGTTACTGCAGCTTACTACTTTACTCCTTAAGTATCTCCAGACTGACCTTGTTCATCATAGGAAGGAGCTCATAAAATTTGGGTGGAATCATCTTAAACGTGAAGATAGTGCTAGTAAATAGTAGGCCTTCGTCAATGTATGCCACTTCTTGGAGGCCTATCTAGCTCTTTAGGAGACCTCAGGTGGCCAACTGAGCTAAGTTCGAATGTCAAATAAGAGTAGGTGAGTGGCTGAATATGACTAAAAAGGGTGGAATATTTACAAATTGTTAGTTGATAGAAGAAAGTAGAGAACAAAGCAAGAAGGTTAAATGGAAAACAAATGGGGATGGTGATGGGCTTATGGCTATATACCGAAGGTCAAAGAAGAGTGGGTGAGTGGTTGAATATGACTAAAGAGGATGAAATATTTACAAACTGTTAGCTATCACGTGTGTTTTTTTGCCTTGCAATGAAGAGCTGACGTGTAATAATTGTTGGGATATGTGAATCATAAATCTATAAACACATAAACATATAACATATAACATCAAAGCATACGCAGCGGAATTACAAGATCTACATACACGTAATTAATTAACTAAATTTAAATAGATGCGTACCTTTTGGTTTCTAGCAAGCACAAGAAACCGTGCACTCCAAGAACAAGGTATAAACCCTAAATTGGGTTTAATATGGATCGACCTATACACAAGTCGAATGGGAAAATCACACAAGCTAAGGGAAGCTTGTTCTTCGTTCTTGTACACACGTAATACTAGCATTTCAATGGGAAAAGCTAGGTTATAATTCACAAGCAAATTAAACACTTATGTGTTTATGATGAACCGAAAATCCCAAGGGTTTGGGAGGAGTGGATTGGCCAAAACAAACACAAGAGGAAGGAGAAGAAGAAGAATAACTTGCTAGAGAATTAGGGTTAGGGAATAATAAATACAAAGGGTTTGTATTTATAGAGTTCCCGAAACTTCCTCTCCAAGTTAGACTAGAATTAGGAATCCTAATTCCCTTCTAACTCTCCTATTCGGCCGACTTTCATAACCCAAGGGGTTATGGTTTTGATTTTTCATCTCAAGTCCTTGTAGTTAATATTTAACGACCGTTAACCAAACTCCGTTAAATACTAACGACCGTTAAGTGTTTGTTTGTGAAATGAATAAATAAATCATAAAACTATATTTAATTATTCAAACCATTGAGACTCTTACGTATTGTGTGCAATCCCGAAGTCTCGTGTTCGAAACTGGACATACGTATATTAATTATTATCCATAAACTCTAACAGCTCCCACTTGGATATTCATTAATATAGTAATGACATGGGTTAGTCTAGCTTAACACCCCAATGCCCCCAGATCGACCCGAGTATGGTTTTTCCTGGAAAAACCATGTGATATACTTATCCTTTTGTTTCTAACACTGCATTAATATGGATATGGATTTAGATCATTCCATAATTAACATTAGTTTCTCGTTTATACATAATTGATCAAGATTACCAAATCATCTGAACGTATTCCAGATAGCCTTTGGGCGTGCGCACGCAAACATCTTGTCAACCCTACGAGTGGCCAAGCAGTATTAAACTTCAAAACAAATTTGAAGGAACAAATCCTTTATTGACTACGAGCATAACCCTCGAACTTCGCATCACCTCCGAAAATAGCCCTTATAACTACCAGTTACGGATAGCATTAGACTACCTTACAGAAAATGAGCTACATCCTCGGCAGTTACCTGGTATCTCAAGTCTGAGGATAAATATTCATGATTTACTTAATGACTATGATCCATAAAGTACAATCATATGGTTGGGATCTGTCCTATATTCAATTTATCCAATATTCCCACGCATCAATATACTTAAGTATATTCTACCAACACTTCACATTTTCCTTAATTCAATAATATTCCCATATTATTGATTGACAACGGACTATTTAGAATAAATTATTTATTCATGGATTTAAACATGCAAATATAGGATACAATATTAAAAAATGAGAATAAACGTTAACCGAACTTTATTTCATTAAAATAACATTGTTTACATATCCCTTATCCAAATACTAATCCTACAGATTTACATGAAACTACTGGCTAAACGAAGACCAATACCATTAGCATGTTGAGTAAACTTTTCCTTAGGTAATGCCTTCGTAAAAGGATCAGCCAGATTGTCATCTGTGTGAACTTTGAGTAAATTGATCTCACCCAATTCGACTTGTTCTCGAACATAGTGATATCTCCTAGGAAAATGTCTGGCGCCCTTCATAACTCCAGGTTCATTGGCGAATGTGATTGCGGCAGAGTTATCACAATACACATTTATAGGTAATTCAATTGATGGCATCACACCAAGACCTGAAATGAATTTCCTTATCCAAACAGCTTCCATAGCCGCTTTTGATGCAGCAATATACTCAGCTTCTGTTGCAGACATAGCCGTCGTACTCTGCTTCTTGCTCTTCCAGTCTACAGCTCCTCCATTGATGACAAAAACGTAACCCGTCTGAGACTTCGTATCATCTTTATCAGTTTGAAAGGACGCATCGCAGAAACCTGTAACATTCAGTTCTGCGTCTGGATTTCCCCCGTACACAAGAAACATATCTTTAGTATTCCTTAAATACTTAAAAATGTTCTTAACAACATGCCAGTGATCTTTTCCTGGATTCTGTTGGTAACGACTGGTTAAATTTTGTGCAAACGCCACATCTGGCCTTGTGCATCTCACTGCATACATGATAGATCCTACTGCCGAAGCATATGGAACTTTCTTCATGTGTGCCACCTCTTCAGGTGTTGATGCACATAGTTTGCTACTTAAGCCATGTTCTACTTGCATGGGCAAATATCCCTTCTTGGAATTTTGCATATTGAATCTCTTCAATATTTTGTCCATGTAATCACTTTGGCTTAATCCAATTAACCGCTTAGATCTGTCTCTATAGATCTTGATTCCAAGGATGTAAGTTGCTTCTCCTAAATCCTTCATAGAAAAACATTTACCCAAATAAGACTTAACTTCATTAAGACTTGGTATATGATTTCCCATGATTAATATGTCATCGACATATAGAATTAGGAAAGTAGTATTACTCCACTAGCTTTGTGGTATACACATGGCTCATCGAAATTCTGAGTAAATCCAAATTTCTTGATTTCCTCATCAAATTTCTTATTCCATTGCCTTGATGCTTGCTTCAATCCATAAATGGATCTTTGAAGCTTGCATAACTGCTCAGGAAAATCTGGATTCACAAACCCTTCAGGCTGCGCCATATAGATGTCTTCATCTAGGCGACCATTCAGGAAGGCGGTTTTGACATCCATCTGCCAAATCTCATAGTCATAGTAAGCAGCTATGGCTATAAGAATCCTAATAGCTCTAATGTTAGCTACAGGAAAAAGTCTCCTCATAGTCAACACCATATGTTTGGGTAAAGCCTTTAGCCACCAAACGAGCTTTGTAGGTGTGTACATTGCCATCCATGTCCGTTTTCTTTTTGAAGAGCCACTTACTCCCAACTACCTTAGCATTGGAAGGAAGGTCTACTTCAATCCAGACTTTATTGTCTTTCATGGATTGCATCTCTCCATTCATAGCAACCTGCCATTTTTCCTTTTCAGGACTATTAATGGCAGCCCTATAACTAGCAGGTTCATCTAGATCCCCTAGTATAGTTTCCTCACACTCTACGTTTAAACATAGACGTTCAGGAGAATTTACAGATCTTGAAGATCTGCGAATGGGTACCACTTCAACTTCTGGTGGAGAACCTAAACTTTCAGGTTCCACAGGAAGTGTGCTAGTGCTTTCAGAAGGTGACGTATCTTCTTGATCATTTTCTAGATCATATACTCTCCCACTGAATTCTTGAGATATCAGATTATTCTCAAGGAATTCGTCATACCTAGCCACGATGACTTTTATTTTCTGGTGGGAAGTAAAAGTAGTAACCCTTTGTTTCCTTAGGGTATCCTACGAAAATACAATTAACAGATCTTTGTTGGAGTTTATCAGGTGAGTCACGTTTGACAAATGCCTCACAACCCCAGACCTTTAAGTAAGAAAAGTTTGGAGCTTTTCCAGTCCATACTTCATATGGAGTCTTATCAACCTTCTTAGTTGGAATCCTATTCAGCACGTGAACAGCAGATTCAAGGGCATAGTCCCAAAAGGATAAGGGTAGAGTTGTCAGATTAAACATAGATCGTACCATATCAAGCAATGTACGATTTCTCCTTTCAGATACACCATTTTGTTGTGGAGTATAAGGAGATGTGAGTTGTTGAACAATGCCACACTCAGCTAGATAATCTTTAAACTCTTGGCTTAAATATTCATCACCACGATTGGATCGAAGAGCCTTAATCTTCTTACCGAGTTGTAATTCTACTTTATTTTTAAAAACCTTGAATGTCTCAAAGACTTCATGTTTATGTTTAAGTAGATAAACATAACCATAACGACTATAGTCATCCGTGAAGGTCAAGAAGTAGGTAGCACCGCGTTTTGACACATCTCTAAGTGGACCACACACGTCAGTATGTATTAACCCAAGTAGATCTGTAGCCCTTTCCACTTGATGTGAAAAGGATTTCCTTGTCATCTTGCATGATATGCAAGATTCACATTTATCAAACGAATCATCTTTGATATTTTCCAAAAGCCCATCATGTTGCAGCTTTTGCATGCGATCCTTGCCAATATGTGCAAGACGACAGTGCCAAAGATAAGATGAATCCAAGTTAGACTTGATTCACTTATTGCCAATGCTACACATAGAATTATTTTCATTGGATACATGATTTTCCATATCAATTTCAAACACACCATTTAATGGAATTGCATTAAAGTAAAAAAAAAAAATAAAAAAAAAAAAAAGGATTTAAAGAAACGGAAATTCCATTATTATTAAATGTCTGATCAAATCCATTATCCAACAATAAAGAAACTGAAACAACACCTCTAACAATAGACGGTGCATAATGACAATTGTTTAATACTAAAATTAAACCCGAATGTAAAACTAAGTCAAATGTCCCTATGTGTTAGGAATATAAATATTCATGTGAAGACTCAATCACCCCGAGTATCTATTTAGCATTTATATAGCTCGTAGGACTATTAGTATTATTATTATTAGTTTAGTTATATTAGTATTTGTGGAGTTGGGTCGGGTCTTTACCCACTGTCAGCTCACTCCACAGCCCACTAGGGGCAAACTAGCTTGTACTATAAATACCCCTTCCCAAGTATGGGAAGGGTTGGAACTCTTTACACTTTCAATCTAATATTCAGAAGTTTCTCTCTCAAGTTCCCTCTCTACTCTCTCTCTCTAACTCTACCATGGATTTGTTCTTCCACAATCCAAGACCTCCTGAATCCACATAATCAACACATGTATCGATCCTACAATTGGTACCAGAGCCAAGGTTGAATTATGTATTGATTTTTTTTTTTGTGGTTCGTATGTTATTGGATCTGAATTTTTTTTGGTGGTAACTGTTTACTAGTGTATCAAAATGGTCTGTCATATGCTTCATCAGGTTACAAGTCTGTTTTATTCTACAAACTGATTATGTTAACTTTATCTTTTGTGTGTCTATATTGTATCAGTTCTGTAGTCTGAACATGACCTGAATATTTGGCCAGTTGTGGTATATTCTTGGCAGTGACTATGTTGTATCAGTTCTGTGGTCTAAACATGGCCTGAATATTTGGCCAGATGTGGTATATTCTTGGCAGCGGTTTATGGCAAAATGAGAAGTTCTTGGCAGCGATTTGAAGAAAGTAATAAGCAAGATCTGGTTTTTATGGGAAAAATATGAAAGTGACAGTCAACAGCGGTTTGACCAGTCAACAGCGGTTTGACCGGTCAAACCGCCAGTCAACAACGGTTTGACCAGTCAACAGCGGTTTGACCTATTAAAGACTTTTTATTAGCAAATCTAAACGAGATGCTGCCAAAATTTCAAGAATGTTAGCGGTTTGCCTAAGATGATGTTGACCAAGACCACAACCGATAATAACAAATTCTTATCGACTTCAAGTCTCAACCATCATCAGTCCAACAACATTGAGCCAAACAAAAACCGCAACTACTAAGACCAAGACCAAGACCAGCAACCACAAGATGATGAACAGACCATGACCACAACCATAGTGCCAAAACAAATCAAATTTACGGTCCAACACAAAAACAAACCCATTACCAACCTAACTCCCCTCGTCACATCCATCATACAACAACAACTCTATCGAATCTATACTCATCTCCACACAATAACTAGTCTCGTACGAAAAATGTTAAAACAATAGACCTCAGTGTTGTGTGTTGTATTTCGTATCTCATATGAGACTACGTGACCTTAAAAGATCTATACCCACAACTCATCATCGATCATTTTTTGAAGCATAAACTTCATTTCTACTCGAATAAGTCAAAAGAAATATAACAAATATGTTACTTTCTTTCGTAAATTCGTTCAAAGAAACAAAACAACTCGTGATGATCTTACCCGTGACCCTCCAAAGGATCTAGAAGCGATTCACTTGCTTTCTTGATTTGGAATGAGCAGAACATATGGACTAAATTAGGGTACGGTTGAGATTGTTTGTGATGATTGATTTGTGATGATGGATCGGTTTAATGAAGGATGAGATTTGTTAGGTGAGAGTATTTTTCTTGATGTGGGAGGCGGTTGAAAGCTTTTAGGGTTAGCTAATGATACTTTTAGGGTGTGATTGATTTAATATCCGAATAATTAGAGTAAAGAGCGGATTGGATTGGGTTTCTTTTGTTTGGGTCGGATCCTTCTAGTGTTAGTGGGCTGCAAGTATTAATATACTTTGGATTTGATTGGGCTATGAACAAGTGATGGTCTGGGCTGAATGTGTCACACCCTGAATTTACCTGTTAATGGCAGCGGATATGAATACCTTGGTGTGACTTTCATGGCGTCTCATACAATGGATATATTGAACGACCTAAAGTGCCGTTTTGAAAATACACGTTTGATCATAAATAAAATCAGAGTTTACAAAACATAGGTCCCAAATGATGTTGCAAGTTTATATAACAAAACCATAGTAGATCAAACGTTTACATAAGCGCATGAAAATAAGTGATGCAAGTCGACCCCGCGACTCCAAAATAGCCAAATGCATGTCCACACGCTAGCTAATTACCTGAAAATACATTGCTAAAAACGGTCAACATAAAGTTGGTGAGAGATCATAGGTTTAATAAAATGAAGGTATACGATAGCCACAAGTATAAAGTGTATGACATAAGTCACGTAAAAATGGTGTACAATAGACTTAAGCTCATGACCCCGAAACTATGACTGAATCTGTGGTGCCCCTCAGAGTGTTTTGCCAGGCACTCTAATAAAAAGACATGAAATGCATCCGCTATCGGTTGTTGGTCAAAGCCAACACGGATGGAGGCGTCACCCTCGATAGATCTATCCACTCACTCTCGCTTACAGGTAAATTAACGGTTCATGATATAGGGGACTTTCATATGGCAACAAGGTAACTTAATCTATGTACAAGGAATTTGATACTAGGGCTCGCATATAAAAATGGTTGCAATGTATTCTCCCCCGTGGGATTTGAAATGAAATAATAAATTGAAAAACGGGGCTATGAAAACTCACCTCAAGTGATGGTACAACAATGCTATGAGTATGTGATGAACGGGAACAACAAGGCGCGTACACTAGCCGCTACCTATCATGAATGAGCATAATCTACTTAGATTATGAGGCAATGTAGTGCATGTACATGTATATGTAACCTATACCACTCGTACTTTGAAAATAATAGTTATCGTTAATATGTAAAGTTCTTCCAAAACTTGATATAAATATGTTAACTTGTTTCGTCAAGACTAGTCATGTAATAAAGTGTATAAAACGTTCGTGTTAGTATCGGCGTTTTGAAAACATGAAATGTAATATGATAGTCGTGTTAATAAGTCTTTGATCGTACGTGTTCCAACGGGTAAGAATTTCGGTTCTCCATAGTCGTTACGTGAAAAATATAGTTTCTAGTACGTAAACATTTTCTAGTTAAAAAGCTGTCAAAATGAAAGGTATATTATCGATGTTTAAACGCGTGTATCTTGTTCGTTATTAGCTCGTTTTCGACGTTCTTTATATCCGTGGTTTCGTATAAACATGTACTAATATATTTTCAGTAGCCCGGGTCATCTAGGTCGCGTTAAACGCCTCAGTTTGTCCGTCGAAAGTCGTGTAACAGCATGTTAGTTTCTGAAAATTAGTTTTCGTCGTTAAACTTTGAAAAATCATATCTCCTTCGTTATTAACTCGTTTTTATCCCCGTTTTCGGCCACGGCTTCGTCTCGGAATGTATTTTCTAAATATTTGGCCAAAAATTATCTCACACCTACTGATTTTCCCACGTTTCACTTTTAAGGACAGAATGTTTTATATACTAGTTAAAACTTGATTTTCTAGTTACTAACTTGTCCAAAAATGTCACAAACAACAACCAATCATTCTAAAACTTACCATATATCTTTTTAAGGTGTCAAGGGTCCTAAACATCATCATCCATGTAAATCTAACAAGGATCTAAGTATATAACACTTCTAGGGCTCATAACTTGTAAAAAAAATTTATAAAGAGTGGTATAACTAACATATACTTGTAAATCTTCTACAAAAATTATATAAACATGATATTAACTTGGAAAAATTATGAAAATGAGTTTTGACAACTTACTTGAAAGATTAGTGAGCAAATGAGGAAGAAAACTTAAGAAATCCTTTGAGTTTGTATTTCAAAACCCTTGAAGGATTACTAGTAGAACTTGTTTATGTAATAATCTTGCAAAGTTGATGATTTTTGCTTGTTTTTCTTGTTTAGGCCGAGCACCACAAGGAAGAGAGAAGAGAGAAAAGTCTTGAATACTTGAACTTTTTATGAAAGAATTATGTGAAGTAAAAATGATATGTAAATATATGTATTAGACAACAATTAGGTGGGCATTTAATGAGATAGGAAGTTTGCATATTTTGGGGGTCTTGGGGTGGCTAGAGCCGGCGCACAAGGGAGCAAGGGGGGGGCCCTCTTTTGATTAGATCATGTGATGATTATATATGTTTATGTGCAATTAAATTAGTTTTAGGTGTAACCGGGTACCGGGTTTGCTAGAAATAAAATTTAGCGGAGTTAACCGGGACTTAATGAAGTCATAAAAATTACAAAAATATGTTGGGTACAAATATTGGGTGTTCGGGTAATTATTGTTTAGTTTTTACAAAAAACCGTCGTAATTATATTAAATGTACGATATAAATTAAATAAATTCGCAAAATACCGGGTAAATGAATTTTATAATTTTCTTGATGTTAAAATGAGTATAAAATATATCGGGACCATCGTGGGGATTGTCGGACGTGTTAGTCACATTTATTGATCGCGCGTTAACGTTTTAATTAAAAGTAATTATACGTAAAACGTCAAATGTAACAAAAGTATTAATTTGATAAACCTACGAGTGGAATAGTATGAAAATGTAAATATGATGATATGCAGACTATTACTAGTCCGAATGCAATGATCCTACTGATGATGCATAAATTTTGCAGCTAAACCAAACCGGTTATGCTGAAATGAATGATGAATGATGGACATGAATGGTGATTTGTCGAGGTTAGGAAAGTGACCTGAAATTACGGGTTGTGACAGTCGCCCCTCCAAAAGGGAATTCAGTCCCTGAATTCAATTGTTGTTGGTTTCAGAAGCAGGCTCGGGAAAAAGGTGTGGATACTTGCGTCGCATTTGGTCTTCTCGTTCCCAAGTAAACTCGGGTCCTCTTCGAGAATTCCAGCGAACCTTCACGATAGGAATTCGACTCTGCTTCAATTGCTTGACCTCACGGTCCATGATTTCTACAGGTTCTTCCACGAAATTAAGCTTGTCATCTAGTTGAATTTCTTCAAGTGGAATAACGGACGACTCGTCGGAAAGACACTTCTTGAGGTTTGAAACGTGAAATGTGTTATGAACGTTGCTGAGTTCTGGCGGAAGTTCAAGTTTGTAGGCCACCAGACCAACCCTTTCTACGATCTTGAATGGCCCAATGTATCTCGGGTTTAGCTTCCCGCGTTTCCCAAATCGGATCACGCCCTTCCAAGGCGAAACCTTCAACATGACTTTATCTCCAACTTGAAATTCCAATGGTTTGCGTCGAACATCTGCATAGCTTTTCTGTCGACTTCTAGCTGTTTCGAGCCTTTCTCGAATTTTAACAATCTTCTCGGTTGTATCTCGTACCATCTCTGGTCCAGTACATTGTACATCACCGACTTCGGCCCAACAGACCGGTGAACGACACTTACGACCATAAAGTGCCTCAAATGGTGCGGCTTTGATGCTCGAATGGTAGCTGTTGTTGTAAGAAAATTCGATCAATGGCAAATGGTTAGCCCAACCATTTCCAAAATCAATCACACACGCTCTAAGCATGTCTTCTAGTGTCTGAATCGTTCTTTCACTCTGACCATCAGTCTGAGGATGGTAAGCAGTGCTCATGTCTAACTTGGATCCAAAAGAATCTTGTAACGACTTCCAAAAGTTCGATGTAAAACGGCTATCTCTGTCGGATATGATGGAAACTGGTGCTCCATGTCTTGAGATTATCTCCTTGACATAAAGTCTAGCGAGTTGGTCCATGGAATAAGTCTCTCTAATCGGTATGAAATGGGCTGATTTGGTGAGACGATCTACTATAACCCAAATAGCGTCGAATCCACCTGAAGTCTTAGGAAGTTTAGTAACAAAGTCCATTGTAATACGCTCCCATTTCCATTGAGGAATCTCTGGCTGTTGAAGTAACCCTGACGGTTTCTGATTCTCGGCTTTCACTTTAGCACACGTAAGACATTTGCTAACATACCTCGCTATCTCTGCTTTCATATCGGGCCACCAATAAAGTTGCTTGAGATCCTGATACATCTTATCAGAACCTGGATGAATAGAGTACTTCGACTTGTGCGACTCATGCATAATCAACTCTCGTACTCCACCATAAAGGGGTATCCAACTTCTGTCCTTGAAGCATAACACTCCATCGGACCTCTTTACAAAACCATTCTTGTTCTCGGGCATACCATAAATCTTCTCGTGTGGTCGGTTTTCTTCTTTGAGTGCTTCAATCTGAGCCTCTAAGATCTTTGATGGTAAAGGTGAAATAATTGTCATTCCCAATGACCTGACCCTCAAAGGTTTGGGTCGTTCTTTCCTGCTAAGAGCGTCAGCTACAACATTAGCTTTTCCCGGGTGATATTGGATCTCACAATCGTAGTCACTAAGCAACTCTAGCCAACGACGTTGCCTCATATTGAGTTCCTTCTGATCAAGTATATGCTGTAAGCTCTTGTGATCGGTATATACCACACACTTGGTGCCATAAAGATAGTGCCTCCAAATCTTGAGTGCGAAAACTACAGCACCCAATTCCAAATCGTGCGTAGTGTAATTCTTCTCGTGTTTCTTAAGCTGACGTGACGCATAAGCAATCACTTTCTCGTTCTGCATTAACACGGCTCCAAGCCCTTTGTGAGATGCATCGCAATATACCACAAAATTTTCAATTCCTTCTGGTAGTGCTAAAATCGGCGCGCTACAAAGCTTCTGTTTCAACAACTGAAATGCGGACTCTTGCTTATCTCCCCATTCGTACTTCTGATTCTTCTGTGTCAACTTGGTCAGCGGCTTAGCTATCTTAGAAAACCCTTCAATGAACCTCCTGTAATATCCGGCAAGTCCTAAAAATTGGCGAATTTCTGTCGGAGACTTGGGCGTAGCCCAATCTTTAACTGCCTCAATCTTTGCTGGATCAACTTGTAGTCCTTGACTATCAATGACATGACCAAGAAATTGAACCTTTCGTATCCAAAAATCACACTTAGAAAATTTGGCATACAATTGCTCCTTCTTGAGCAGTTCTAGAATCGTTCTGAGGTGTTCTTCATGCTCTTGCTTACTCTTGGAATAAATTAAGATGTCGTCGATGAATACAATCACAAACTTATCAAGATACGGCTTACACACCCTATTCATGAGGTCCATGAATACCGCAGGTGCGTTAGTTAATCCGAACGGCATCACTTGAAACTCATAGTGTCCATAACGTGTTCTAAATGCGGTCTTCGGGACATCCTCCTCCCGAACTCTAAGCTGATGGTAACCGGATCTCAAATCAATCTTGGAGTAATAACTAGAACCTTGCAACTGGTCGAACAAATCGTCAATCCTAGGGAGTGGATAACGATTCTTCACCGTCAACTTGTTCAGTTCTCGGTAGTCAATGCACATCCTGAAAGACCCATCTTTCTTCTTCACAAACAAAACCGGTGCTCCCCAAGGCGAGGAACTCGGTCTAATGAATCCCTTGTCCAGTAATTCTTGTAATTGGTTCGACAACTCTTGCATTTCGGAAGGCGCTAAACGATACGGTGCTCTTGCAACAGGTGCGGCTCCTGGCACTAAGTCGATCTGAAACTCAACTTGACGCGTAGGTGGTAGTCCAGGTAATTCTTCCGGAAAAACCTCGGGAAAGTCCTTAACAATTGGCACATCCCCTAGTCGTTTCTCATCCGACTTCTTCTCAGTAATGTGAGCCAAAAATGCATAACAACCCTTCTTGATGTACTTCGCGGTCTTGATGCATGATATGATACTAAGTCTAGTTCCGCTTCGCTCTCCCCGAACAACTAATGTCTCCCCATCATAAGGAAGATGAACAACCTTCTCATCACAAATAATTTTTGCACGGTGACGGGACAACCAATCCATGCCGATGACAATGTCAAAACTACCAAGTTCTACGGGCATGAGATCTATGTTGAATGGATGATTAAGGAAATTGATGGTGCAATTACGGAGAACTGTATTGGTGCTAACTAAAGACCCATTAGCTAGTTCAACTTGAAATGAAATGTCTAGTGCGGTTGGTGTAATGTTGAGTAAAGGTGCAAACGTAAGTGAAACGAAACTTCTATCGGCTCCCGAATCAAATAAAATAGAAGCATAACGATTATTGACAAGGAACGTACCCGTGACAACCTTCGGGTCTTCGCGGACATCATCTCCACCCATGACGTAAGCTCTCCCTCGAGCTATTCCGCCTTGATTCCTTACCTTCGGGCAATTGTTCCTAAAGTGTCCCACTTCTCCACAACCATAACACGTTGGCGGTGGATTCTGATTGTTTCCCCCAGGAGCAGACCTACATCCATTAGCTTGATGACCAACTTTCCCACAATTTTGACAAGGCCTAGGGCAATCTCCCGGGTTATGATGCGTTTGGCACTTGTTACACTTTGGTAGAGTACCGGAGTAACCTTTCTTTTCTGTCGGACCTGCAGCATAGGCCTTTGCAGTCTCTTGCCTCTTGGGTGGTGGTTGGTTGGCGTTGTTACCTTGGTTGTTATCCCATTTCCTTTTGTTGTTGTTGTTATGGTTGGTGTTGTTTCGGTTATTGGAGTAGTTGTTGTTGTTCCGGTAATTGTTGGTGTTATTGTTGTTGTTACGGTTTCGGTTGGAGTTATTGTTGTTGTTGTTGTTGGCGGGTGTCACTTTCTTCAGAACTTGAGCTATGAGCTTTTGAGACATCCTGATTGCCTCATCAAGAGTTTGCGGATCAAAAGAAATCACGTCACCACGGATGTTTTCGGGCAAGCCACCAATGAAATTCTCAACCAATTTTTCATTATCAGGCACCATAGATGGGCATAGAGCGGCTAACTCTTGGTACCTCCTAATATAAGTCTCGATATCATTCCCCACGGTTACCAGATCATAAAACTCTATCTCTAACTTCTTCACTTCAGTTCGTGGGCAAAACTTCTTAGTTACTAGCTTCTTGAATTCATCCCACGTGATCTTGTAAGCATTCTCCATCCCTATGGGCTTCGCGTAAGAGTTCCACCATGATAAGGCTTGATCACGGAGTGTACTAACGGCAAACTTTACCTTGGAATCATCCGGACAGTTGCATAAGATAAACACGGATTCGGTATGTTCGAACCATCGAACCATGGCAGTAGCCCCTTCAGTACCCTTATACAAAGTAGGATCTCCACTCTTGAAATCCTTGTACGTACATTTCTTCCCATTAGTCCCGTTGCTAGCTTCTCCCAATGTCCCTATCCGAGAAGCATCTTCGGCAGCTCTTGCGGCAACAGCGGCTCTTTCAATCTCTAGAGCTTCGGCTATACTATCCCTAACGAGCTTCCTGATAGCAGCTTGAGTCATATCTGGGGTAGCCGTTGCAGCAGCCTTGGCTCTTGTTTTCCTAGGTGCCATAATTCTGGTACATCACAACAGAATACATCAACAACAATCATACTAGAAATGATTATCGCACAAAATATATACAACCACAACCTGTATATATATTTCCACAACGAGTATAAATATAAACACAACATGTATAAATACAACCACGACATGTATAAATACAATGAAATCACGATGAGAACAACCACAACATGAAATTTCATAGAATAATCACAACACATGAATATCATACATGAAAATTTCGGCCTACGTGGACCGATATCATAATAGCACAACCAAATCCTACATAGTAGAGTCATACTTGATACATTTGTTTGTACTACAACCAAAAGACAACAAGTTCATAACTATGTCCCACACCCCGGGACTAGGATAATAACAGTACAAGCTACATGATAAAGTCTAACACTAAGCACTCCCTGGTGCTCCACCTGGTCCACCTGGTCCACGCCTCCAAAGTTTGACCACTTTGGACATGGAAATAGCAACCTTCTCCAGCTGCTCCACTCGCAACTGAAGATCGGTCTCTCTGCTCTGTGATGCAGTCAAAGCAGCTCTAACTGATGTCAACTCACTAGCCTGGCGGCGTAGCTCCTCCTGAGTCTGTTCGGCTCTGTCCCGAATCTCGGGTAACTCATCCCTCAACTGGTCTATCAACTCCTGATGCGCTAGCTGACGTGTCTCCAGTCCATGATAAGACACATCAATAGAGACTCTACCCTGAACCAAATCCTCTACATCCTCCTCAACCACATCTAGTCGAGGCGCAAGGATCTCATCTACTCGGTAACTCAATCTAGCTAACTGCCCCTGCTGATCAGTCAGTTGGGCATCCAAGGTAAGAGCAGTGGGTACCCTCGCGGCAGCAGCCCGCGAGCTCTCTCTAATGTGGTAATGTGCAGGTGGTGGTAAATCTGAAATCTGAGTAGTGGGTAAGGCTGGGGTAGTGCATCTTGCACGCTTTTTAGGCGGCAAAGATAGAGCAGGTGAAGGAGTAGTAGCAGGTGTAGTAGTGGGTAAATCTGATGATGGTGGTAGTGTAGGAATGTCTGGTGTCCTGAATGTAGTGGTAACACGACGTACGCTCTTACGAGCACCAATGATCGTCTTGCGACGAGGAAACATAAGAACAGGTTCGGCGGGAACTGATGAAGTATGGGATGATGACTCTGTGAGAGCATGGGTGACAATAGGTGGTGCAATGGGTGAAATCTGAGGAGTAGGAGCAACCTCATCCTCGTAGAAAGCCTCGGTATCCTGTGCCAAAGGTGGTGAAAGTGGTGCAGGCTGAACAGGTGTAACCATGGGTATAGTGGAAGACATAGCGTCCTCAATGTCCACATCGGAAAGTATGATAATTGGGCGGGAGTTAGAAGACATATCTCTGGGGAAACAATGCAAAATGAAATGAATAACTCATGTAATGAAACTCATAAATAATAAATATGCACTTATGATGAAATGATGAGACGCTACCGTTGGGGTAGTTATAGTCTAGGGTATGAGGACAGCCTAGTTCGCTATAACCATTGCTCTAGTACCAATCTGTCACACCCTGAATTTACCTGTTAATGGCAGCGGATATGAATACCTTGGTGTGACTTTCATGGCGTCTCATACAATGGATATATTGAACGACCTAAAGTGCCGTTTTGAAAATACACGTTTGATCATAAATAAAATCAGAGTTTACAAAACATAGGTCCCAAATGATGTTGCAAGTTTATATAACAAAACCATAGTAGATCAAACGTTTACATAAGCGCATGAAAATAAGTGATGCAAGTCGACCCCGCGACTCCAAAATAGCCAAATGCATGTCCACACGCTAGCTAATTACCTGAAAATACATTGCTAAAAACGGTCAACATAAAGTTGGTGAGAGATCATAGGTTTAATAAAATGAAGGTATACGATAGCCACAAGTATAAAGTGTATGACATAAGTCACGTAAAAATGGTGTACAATAGACTTAAGCTCATGACCCCGAAACTATGACTGAATCTGTGGTGCCCCTCAGAGTGTTTTGCCAGGCACTCTAATAAAAAGACATGAAATGCATCCGCTATCGGTTGTTGGTCAAAGCCAACACGGATGGAGGCGTCACCCTCGATAGATCTATCCACTCACTCTCGCTTACAGGTAAATTAACGGTTCATGATATAGGGGACTTTCATATGGCAACAAGGTAACTTAATCTATGTACAAGGAATTTGATACTAGGGCTCGCATATAAAAATGGTTGCAATGTATTCTCCCCCGTGGGATTTGAAATGAAATAATAAATTGAAAAACGGGGCTATGAAAACTCACCTCAAGTGATGGTACAACAATGCTATGAGTATGTGATGAACGGGAACAACAAGGCGCGTACACTAGCCGCTACCTATCATGAATGAGCATAATCTACTTAGATTATGAGGCAATGTAGTGCATGTACATGTATATGTAACCTATACCACTCGTACTTTGAAAATAATAGTTATCGTTAATATGTAAAGTTCTTCCAAAACTTGATATAAATATGTTAACTTGTTTCGTCAAGACTAGTCATGTAATAAAGTGTATAAAACGTTCGTGTTAGTATCGGCGTTTTGAAAACATGAAATGTAATATGATAGTCGTGTTAATAAGTCTTTGATCGTACGTGTTCCAACGGGTAAGAATTTCGGTTCTCCATAGTCGTTACGTGAAAAATATAGTTTCTAGTACGTAAACATTTTCTAGTTAAAAAGCTGTCAAAATGAAAGGTATATTATCGATGTTTAAACGCGTGTATCTTGTTCGTTATTAGCTCGTTTTCGACGTTCTTTATATCCGTGGTTTCGTATAAACATGTACTAATATATTTTCAGTAGCCCGGGTCATCTAGGTCGCGTTAAACGCCTCAGTTTGTCCGTCGAAAGTCGTGTAACAGCATGTTAGTTTCTGAAAATTAGTTTTCGTCGTTAAACTTTGAAAAATCATATCTCCTTCGTTATTAACTCGTTTTTATCCCCGTTTTCGGCCACGGCTTCGTCTCGGAATGTATTTTCTAAATATTTGGCCAAAAATCATCTCACACCTACTGATTTTCCCACGTTTCACTTTTAAGGACAGAATGTTTTATATACTAGTTAAAACTTGATTTTCTAGTTACTAACTTGTCCAAAAATGTCACAAACAACAACCAATCATTCTAAAACTTACCATATATCTTTTTAAGGTGTCAAGGGTCCTAAACATCATCATCCATGTAAATCTAACAAGGATCTAAGTATATAACACTTCTAGGGCTCATAACTTGTAAAAAAAAATTATAAAGAGTGGTATAACTAACATATACTTGTAAATCTTCTACAAAAATTATATAAACATGATATTAACTTGGAAAAATTATGAAAATGAGTTTTGACAACTTACTTGAAAGATTAGTGAGCAAATGAGGAAGAAAACTTAAGAAATCCTTTGAGTTTGTATTTCAAAACCCTTGAAGGATTACTAGTAGAACTTGTTTATGTAATAATCTTGCAAAGTTGATGATTTTTGCTTGTTTTTCTTGTTTAGGCCGAGCACCACAAGGAAGAGAGAAGAGAGAAAAGTCTTGAATACTTGAACTTTTTATGAAAGAATTATGTGAAGTAAAAATGATATGTAAATATATGTATTAGACAACAATTAGGTAGGCATTTAATGAGATAGGAAGTTTGCATATTTTGGGGGTCTTGGGGTGGCTAGAGCCGGCGCACAAGGGAGCAAGGGGGGGGGGGCCCTCTTTTGATTAGATCATGTGATGATTATATATGTTTATGTGTAATTAAATTAGTTTTAGGTGTAACCGGGTACCGGGTTTGCTAGAAATAAAATTTAGCGGAGTTAACCGGGACTTAATGAAGTCATAAAAATTACAAAAATATGTTGGGTACAAATATTGGGTGTTCGGGTAATTATTGTTTAGTTTTTACAAAAACCGTCGTAATTATATTAAATGTACGATATAAATTAAATAAATTCGCAAAATACCGGGTAAATGAATTTTATAATTTTCTTGATGTTAAAATGAGTATAAAATATATCGGGACCATCGTGGGGATTGTCGGACGTGTTAGTCACATTTATTGATCGCGCGTTAACGTTTTAATTAAAAGTAATTATACGTAAAACGTCAAATGTAACAAAAATATTAATTTGATAAACCTACGAGTGGAATAGTATGAAAATGTAAATATGATGATATGCAGACTATTACTAGTCCGAATGCAATGATCCTACTGATGATGCATAAATTTTGCAGCTAAACCAAACCGGTTATGCTGAAATGAATGATGAATGATGGACATGAATGGTGATTTGTCGAGGTTAGGAAAGTGACCTGAAATTACGGGTTGTGACAGAATGTTTTATGAATCCGAAATAGGTTAACATTTTTGGCTGAAAAATAATTAACAAATGTATTCTTTATACATTGTGTTAATTTATTTTTGTTACAATAGTTGATTAAAAGGAGTGGTATTTCGGTTATTTTTTTCATGAGGATACACACGTCACGGCTAGTAATTTGGGTATATGAATGTCAACGTGATTACAGAGTTGTGAGTCTGGCAGCGTTGTCCTATTGGTTCCTGCGATTTGAGTGAGCCTGCGATTTGATCTTTGCCATTTGAGTTACAGCTGACTAATTGCGATTTGGTTAATTGCGAACTGATAAGTTGCTATTTGACTTGTTGCGAATTGACTGATTGCGATGGTACCAGCTGCGATTTGACGTTGCGAGTTGACACTTGCGATTTGACTTATTGCGACTTGGTTGACTGCAATTTGACTTGTTGCAATTTGACAAACTGTGACTTGACTTGTTGCGATTTGATCAAGCTGAGATTTGACTTCTTTGACTTGAATTTTGAAGATTAGTATTGCACCTCACTCTTGGTTATTCTTGTTGATTTCACGGTTTCTCTTGTTGATTTTAGAAAATCCCGCGAAAGATTCAATTTCTCGGTTTAAATCTCAAGAGTTGTAAAATCCCGTCAAATTAATTTTGGACAAGTAGGCTGGACTTGGATTTAGACATAATAAAACTTACAGGGTTTTACTATTTTTTTGGGATAAGTTTGTGCTACGAGATCGGTAGGAATTGGAAAATTATGGTAGCATGGTTGGTTTGTTAATTCACGGGTTCGTGTACTTAGGATCTCAAATATCTCGGGGTTTGTTGGATGCACGATGTTTGATGATCCTTGTTCGAGCGTATTTCTAGTGATTAGACTTGGATAGTTCAAGAGGCGGATATATACAATAAAGGATGGAAGGTTGGGTATATACCACTACCTATATTTAAAGGAGTTATGTTGTTGTGCTCAATATAGGTTCTAAATCACAAATTTAGTGCAAGTATAAGTCGCGGATCTGTCTTTTATCAAGCTTCATCAAGAGATCGTTGTTTCTCAAGTTTCTAATGGGATTGTAGTACAAGATATTCTCAAGAGGTGGTCAGACTTAAAGACACGAGGTGGATTGTTTAGAGACGTATTTTTAACCTTTTACTCCCTCTAAAGTTAAACACATTTCATCAAGCGGTTTTGGCATATTACGAGCTTCATTGAATTTTTAATCTGCTAAACCATTGATGAGGAGACAAACGAGGGGTTACTACAAGAGAGTCTTAATCACCATCTTCTTTGCAGTAGTTTTATTTGGCTTTTTCCATGTATCTATGTTGTGCCTAATAAAATCACAACCATCATGGACACTCAGCTATGGCAAAAATGTCATTGCATGCCATTTTTGAGAGGGAGAATAGGCGCATGTTTCTTCTCCTTTTGGTTATTTAACCGCACAAGATGATCACGAAGTTCATTTGGTATTCCTCATTTGAGATTGAAGTGGGTTTCTTGAAGGCTCGTACTTATTGTATCTTGAAGTCGGGTTGGTTGGATGCATGACTTTCAATGATAACTTGCTTGTACTTAAGATTTAAGTTGAAGACTTGGGTTATCTAGTTACCAGAAGTCAAGGTAGATGGTTGAAGACCTGGTTAACTATCACTTAAAGGAGTTACATTATAGTACTCAGTGTCACACGTAGAAGACGATGTGGATAATCGCAAGAGGTGATGAAAGTCTCATACTTTGTGGGGATAGTATTTAGTACTTAGAGATTTGCATGGTGCTCAAATTCTCTACACCGTTCTTCCAACAACAGTGCAAGCTTAAGTAACAAATTTGAGGAATTCTACTTCATTTTCAAGTTGGGTATATCGGGTTTCCTTCACCAAGTGGTCATAGCAATAGCCGACAGAATACGAGGTTGGTTAGTTGGCCAAAGTGTTTAAAGGTTGAGATGTGATCAGCAATTCTCATGGGATATTCGACTGTACCGCACGTCAAAGGTGCTTCACAGTCTAAGAAAAATCTTTCAAAATCCTTCAACATCATTCATGATTTTTCAAGATGTTTGCTTAAGACAAAAACTTCTCGTGCATATGGCCGTACACGTCAATGATGCTTCCGAAATTTTGAAACCATCATGGGGGAGAAAGGTGTACTGTGTTATAAGGTCAACCTCCAGGGGGAAGTAGTTTATACTACTTTACTTAGTATGGTTTGTGAAGTATTCTACATATGTGAGAAGAATTGTTGCTGATCTCTTGCATGTTACCCCAAACTGATATTCACCAAAACCAAATCAGTCATGACACATTCAATTTATCATTGTCTCACGGTTTCTTCTTGGTTTTGTAAAATCCCGCGAAAGAATCTATTTCTCGGTTTAAATCATAGATTTGTAAAATCCCGTGATGTTTTCAATGTTCATTTAATACATAAAAAAGGGCTAGATCTGGGCATTTAAACCACAAGATGTGACTACGGCGTTAATTCATTATTATTTATTTGAGGTTGAAGTGAAATTTCATGGGTGCGTGTACTTAGTATCTGAAGATATCGGGGTTGGTTGGATGAAGATTCTTCGAGATCCTTGTTCGAGCTTTTAACCTTTACAATGACGAGGACTTGGATATCTAGTTATTTTTGTGATTCTTCCTCTCTATTACCACAAAATAACTATCACTTTAAGGAGTTACGTTGTAGTGCTCAGTGTCACACGAAGTTGTGGATATTCAAGAGGTGATGTACGTCTTATACTTGATGGTTGGTTGGTTGAAGAGTATAGAGTACTTAGGGATTCAAAGTTGCATGAAGTCTCTACACCGCTCTTAGTCACACATTAGTGCAAGTTTAAGTCACAAGTTCGGGTTATGTTACTTCAGTCTCAAGTTCATCATATTGGGTTTTTCTCCATCAGTAGTCACGACATCAAGCCGACAGAATGATAATGGGGTTGGTAACGAGTTAGATGAGAGAAGTAGAAAAGAGAGATATGACGTCTGTTCACATCAGTTCAGGCCTCGTTCTTCATCGACAATGACGTCTGTTCACATCAGTTCAGGCCTCGTTCTTCAACGACAATGGCGTCTGCAGATAACACTTCAGGCCCCGTTCCTCAAAGAAAAGAAAGGTGTACGCTTAAGTGCGCTTTATCTTCGAAAGAAGAGAAATCTTCTTGTTTATGGCCATTCTCATCAACAAGTTTCATGCTCTTCCCGTGCTCATTCAGTCTTCAAGTGGATCGACGTACATTGGAGTATACTCTTATTCACTCATTCAACCAAAAATTGCAGTTGACAGGCATATGCAATTTTTTAGGGGGGAAAGGGTGAATAAACAAAATGTCAGTCATCAAGAACCATCAAGTGGATATACTTACCATTGATGGTATTATTATTCACTCGTTCAATCAAAAATTGCAGTTGGTAGTCATATGCAATTTTTGAGGGGGGAAAGGGTGAATAAACTACATGTTGATTGATGTTTGAGAAATGGTCATACAACTCCTGAATACATCAGTTCAGGAGTCGTGCAAACCAAGGTTCTTCAACACTATATGTTTCACCATCCATGAAGAAAGAAGATATGCTGGTTCAACCATTGGTGTGAAGAATGCTTTCAGCTCCATCAAGTGTTGTATCTCCTAGGTTTCCAGCTGATGCACAGATATCTGCTGATACAACCGGTACTCCTTCTTGAACCAATATGGTTCAAGAAGTACCATCTGATAGTACTTCTCCAACAACTCATGAAAGCATATCTCTAGTCATTCATCAAGGTGTTGAAGAACAAGGTCATGGAATGCTAATCGACATCTTCTCATGGGCTGATATAATCAGTGATAAAGGGCTTCTAGTCAATTCTTCATGTACACGTCATTATGCTTCATGTACACATCAGTATGATGATTTCGATTAATCATAACCATCAGGGGAGAGAAATGTGTACACCAAGGACGCACAACAAGTTCACGTGATCGGGCTTAATATCTCACGATACAAATTATAGATGATCAGTGTTTCACTTGTTACCTTGGTATTATCATTTCATGTGTATGTCACGGGCTGATTAATCGTAACCATCAGGGGAGAGAAATGTGTACATCAAGGATGCACAACAGGTTCACGTGATCGGGCTTAATATCTCATGATACAAATTATAGATGATCAGTGTTTCAACTTGTTACTTTGGTGTTATCATCTCATGTGTACGTTACGGGCTGATGGGTTATATGTAAGATTACTGGAATGCATTTGGTGAGATGAAGATGATTGGTATTCTGTTCCCCCAAATGGACAATCTTGAAGAAGGTCGAGTCTACAGTCTGTTCTACATTCTCCGCTGTGTGTTAGAAGACTAAAGACGGCATGCATTTGGTTATCAAAAGACTTCTTCATATTATGGGCATTCATCAGAATGGTGGTCAGTTTGGGGGAAGAGCACTAATTAAATGTGCTCACATTGCTCTTCAGCAAGTAAAGTGATGGCAGCAGAGAAGATTCAGGAAGCTGAGGAGTAATGGACTTGCTTCGTATATACTTGTATATATATTCTTTGTATATATTTTAAACCAAAAAGAAAATAGAAAAATATAAAACCTATAAAAACCCTAAAAATCAGAAAAACAGAAAATACCAAAAATAGTCCTTCTAGGCATGTCTTCTGTTTATCGATAACATTTACGGACCTAGAAATGTCATTCAATAATGACACGGGTCTTTAAATGAAGCTCGAGCAGAAGTTAAAATGAAGTGTTAAAACATGTCTCATGGCTTGCTATTACTTTAGATAGCAACCCGCGTTTCAAAATGGGGAAAGCACGTCGCCAAAAAGACGGCTGTTCCTCCCACTGGGTGATGTTCACCCAGGCATGGATTACTTCATATCCGTGCATCCCTGATTTGATGTACGATTCAGTGCATCATTTCTTGTATAAGAAGAGAAGTCTTCTTTGCACCACAATCTCTTTATCTTCTATGATTCTTCAGGAGAGTTTTGGTGTTACACAAGGTGGTAACTGGACTTAAATTTTCACAAATACTTGATGCTCAATTGAATGACTACAACTCTTTAAATAGAAAATGGGTCATTAATTGAGGGGGAGAGTATTTGTTCAAATTTCTGACACCTTTTTAAGCATTGTGCAACATCAGGAGTGACACTCTCTAGTGGTTTAAGGGGGAGCATAGTATGCTTCGTAATCAGAATATATTAAACCTGACCACATTTTCGCCCATAATTTTTAACTTATTTAAATCAATTGGGATCACAAATCTCAAGTGGTTTGAAATTTTTGATTGGGGGAGAGAGTGTGATTTAAATATGAAATTCTGATAAAAATGTGATCTTTTGGAACTCAAGTGTAGGCTCTCCCATATGTGCTAAACCTTTTCGTATATCGATGCACATATTAAGGGGGAGCGGATGATTTATGATGGCAATTGTGGAAGAACACCAAAGATCGACCATTTTATTTAACGCACTGGAGTTATAAGGATGGTAAGGTTAGGTATATGTTCCCACGATCCCGCCAGAACCAGAGGGATCTACCCAGAGACAATCCACTAGTTAGTGTAGAAGTCCTTAGGTATGATTAAAAAGGAGAAAAGTGAATAAGGGAAGAGTGCCGACTGAGATGGAGCTAGTACTGGAACAAACCCAACAAGGTACTAGTAATGAAGTCTCGGTAAGCGATGAAGGGGTTGAATAATAAAAAAGAAATGTAAAGATAAAGGGTGAAAAGAAAGAAGCCCTCCTTACACTTTAGGCAGAAACCGGGTCAATACATATGCTGTCAGAATCACGTAGTTGATTGCTGGCATTGAAGACAAAGTATCATGGACCCAGTGATACGCTGCACAACCCTCCCTAGCCACTCAAGGTCCCTCAAAGGATTCTTGTTTCATCTGTCACGGAGATCAATACATGTCTATCATCTCACTCACTCCGAGTTAGATGATATTGAAAAGGTGGCAGTCCTCTCCAGCCTCCGATCACTAAATCAAAACGCACGATTGAGTCTAGAGCTAAGAGATCATCAATAAATCTCATTAGGACACACTTCCAATATGCTTGCTGTTTCATACACTGTGAAAAGTAAGAAAATATATGCGAAAGAGTCCTACGCATTATCCTTGTGGTATTGCCAGAATATCCGAGTGATACGTAAAGTATTCACAATGAAGATGGAAATCCTTCTAGAGCCAACATCAAACAAGCTCTTGGTGGGTGACATGTGAGATCCTTCATGGATCAAGCTTGTGACAACTGGAAAGAAACGATGGGGCGATTCAAATTTGAATCAAACTTGTTCCAAGAAATGGATTGACGGATGCTTTTGGAAAACCTTTCAATGTGCTCACCAACAAAGTTTCGAGCACATTGATTGTGAAACTTTCCAAACAAAAGTATTTTTGACAGAAATGTGATTCAATTTATAAAACCCTTGTCGTGTTGCACAAAATGTTTATCCAGTGACACGCAAGTGATTTTTCTAATCAATTTCTCATCAATCAGTAGGTATTTAATTCACTGATTCACTCTACCGTGTTGTCTGCTTTGAGACGTTCCGGTATGAGAACATGCTTAGTATGATAATTCTAACATTAATTTGTTGGAAGACTCATTACTACAAGCTGGAAATACCTGACAAGGAGAATCTTCTTTAAAGGGGATTCTACCTGATCACAGGTCGGTCTTCATAGAACCGAAGGTTAAATCCAACCACCACATCGAACGAATGACAAAGCCATATTCGTTCTCCAACTTTATTGCTAACTATTTTATTTCAGATTCATATAAAGATGGCGATGGTGGTTCCTGATTCCAGCAGAAATGTGTCAATCCACACTCCATGCTCACACTTCCAATTCATTATCAAAGACATCATGATAGATGAAAGACCTACAACACAGCTTCTGCAACTCTGATGATAGCTATCATGATCCAGAAAAGTGTGTGCATGCGAGTCCAATGGTCACAACATATCACATGGAGGTAATATTACAACGGATGAGCTTGGAGATTTACGGTGACTGATGATCTCAAAGAATGCTCAAAGATCACAACTTCACACAGAGACGATGTTGAAACAAGATGACTAGAAGACATATGTTGGATGATATCATCGAAGAATCTTCAAAGATCATCCAAGACAAAAGAACGGTCATCAAAAGATCACTGCTGAATGTACAAAGAGTAATGAATTTGAAGAATCAAAGACTACGAGCTAGGAAGTTACAGTCATGTAATAGAATGCTAGAATTCAAAATATTATTTCCGGGGTGACCTCCCTTAGGGAGAGATTGTTAGGAATATAAATATTCATGTGAAGACTCGGTCACCCCGAGTATCTATTTAGCATTTATATAGCTCGTAGGACTATTAGTATTATTATTATTAGTTTAGTTATATTAGTATTTGTGGAGTTGGGTCGGGTCTTTACCCACTGTCAGCTCACTCCACAGCCCACTAGGGGCAAACTAGCTAGTACTATAAATACCCCTTCCCAAGTGTGGGAAGCGTTGGAACTCTTTACACTTTCAATCTAATATTCAGAAGTTTCTCTCTCAAGTTCCCTTTCTACTCTCTCTCTAACTCTAACCTGGATTTGTTCTTCCACAATCCAAGACCTCCTGAATCCACATAATCAACACATGTATCGATCCTACACCATGGCTTCAACTGCTGCACGTATGCCATTGCCCACGTACAAGTAGCATTCCCCATAGTTCAGCTTCTTAGCTCCTCTAAGCCCCTGCGATGTATTACAAATGTGAGTACCACATCCTGTATCATATATCCAGGCATTTTGCTTACGAGGAAAAGAAAATAATTCAACCATAAAAATACCTGAAGTGCTCGCGCCATTTGCAGCCTTGGCATTTTTATTCTTGCGACACTCCTCAAGTAGCAATGGACAGTCCCTCTTCCAATGTCCAGGAGTGTTGCAGTGGTGACAAGCAGCCGTATCCTTCTTGGGATAATCCTTTTTCACAGTAGGATTCTGCTTCTTATTGCCATTACAGCAGGTGTAGGTGCCTTCTTTGAGAGTCCCTTCTCAAAGTCAATAAGCATTGCATGCAAATCACTTATTGTCTTCCCCGTGCAATGCATATTGAAGTTGCGCACAAACTCACCATACAATTCCTCATTGAGGGATCGATTGATGAGGCCAACTTTCACATCTTGCACATACCCACATCCGAGTGCATCCAATTGGTCAAGATATCCTTTCATCTCCAATACATGGGCACCCACGGGTTTACCAGCATCCTGCTTACACTTATGAAGAGAGTCTAACAAGTCATACAACTCTGCAGTAGGTGGTTTTTCAAACATACGTTTGAGTTCAGTTATCATGTCCATCGGATCATGATGCTCAAATTGATTTTGCAATTGAGTATCCATCCCCGATAGCATGAGACAAGCCACATCATTGTGCTTGTCATAACTGTCGTTATACTCTTGAAGTATTTCATTAGGAGAATTTGCAGCAGGAGCTGTAGGAAGAGGCTTACTAAGATATTCAAATCTTTTGGCCATTCTAAGAACAATCCTCAAAGAACGGTACCAGTCATTGAAATTTTTAGTCCCAGTCAACTTTTCTCTTTCAATTATAGTTTTGAAAGCAGAACTCATGTTTGTCATGTTTGTGTTGTCGGGTTGGGCCATTTCTACAGAAAAAGTTCAAAAGTTAGTACTTTCGATAATTAAACTTTTCAAGAAAATTAAACACCCACGGTAAACTACATTCACCATTTAATTTTCACTGAAAACTAGGTTCCAAATTGACGTCGTTTCATCACATCAGCTTTGGCTGCTAGCAATGAAAGTACTCAATAAGGTACGGGTCAATCCCAATTGCCAATATCCAATTGCAATTTCTAGAATCATGGGACTTACATTATATTGCCAACAACAGTTGCAAATGTAAGCATGTTTCATCCCTAAATCTTTATGCCTTGACGCCATTTCATTACATCAGCTTTGGCTGCTAGTAATGAAAGTGCTCAATTAAGTTAGCCAACTTAAGAAACTGCAAATTGACGTCGTTCCATCACATCAGCTTTGGATGCTAGCAATGAAAGTACTCAATTTACCCTTAGACAACCATCCTTTGAACATTACATTCAGCTTTGGCTGCTAGTAATGTAGGATGAAGCCTTAGGTGTTTCTGCTTCAGTTGGATGGCATATTACTTAAATTTAAGGGTATTAAATTTTGATGTGTGTAATCAAAATATGTACAAAGATGTCACGCATTCATCTTTGTATCATATGTTTTCAAAATCAGTTTACTCATTTGTTACATTAATAAGCTCAAATCATCAAAGTTTTAACTGTTGGCGTTGAGAAACTTACAACATTGCTTTAAGATGCTTCGTACTTTTTCATGGTGTACTTGGTAAGTCTAATATTGACGCACAGGTGAGCGGGGGGCAAACGTCTGCTCAAAGGCTAGTTCAAAACGCGCCCCATTTAAGGCCACAATTTAATGCGAAGCCAACCTTATACCCACTTTATAGTTTGTCAATATTAAGTCCGCCGCTTCGACCACTTTTGTACAGTCGCACCCGACCAATTAAAACTTATGATTTTCTTGCTTAAAACATTTATGTAGTAAATTATTAATTGCTAGTCTCGCTTGGAAGCAAATTACCGTGCAAAGCGAACCACTATCGGCACATAAGACTTTGGCAATAAATAATTTACCACAAAGGTTTCATAATTATTAAGTTCATTTATTTTTTATTCAAAAAATTACCTTCTTTGATGTTTACAATCCATCATAATTAAAACACAAAGATCAAGTAATTAAAAAAAATAAACAAACATTTAATAACACATATATGATCATAACAATATCATATAGCCACATGCAAATATTTTGATAAATCATATTAACAATCTCTATGTGAATTTAATGTATGTAATTAATAAAAGGGTAAAGACCATAAAATAACAACCTACTTTCTCCAATTTACCGAGATGAAACACGTACTTTTTTATCAACATTTAAGCCAACGAAACTATCAAGTATTGTTCCGATATCAATAAAAAGTTGTATAAAATAATTAAATAATACTTGAAATGACTATATTACCCTTGTCTTCTTAAACAACTTTTTGTTGATATCGGAACAATACTTGATAGTTGCGTTGGCTTAAATGTTAATAAAAAAGTAGGTGTTTCATCTCGGAACAATACTTGATAGTTTCGTTGGCTTAAATGTTGATAAAAAAGTACGTGTTTCATCTCGGTAAAATGGAGAAAGTAAGTTGTTATTTTATGGTCTTTACCCTTAATAAAACTTCCATTGGTTTTCGAGCTCATTGTGCCCAATGGTCCACAGACGCCAAATAACTTGGCCGCGTAAGTTTTAATTAATTAAATACCATATTGCACATAACTAATTAATTAATATATTTAATTAGGGTCTTCCCTAATTTTAGATTTATCTTAAAAAAAAAGTAGCAATTTAAACATCAATTTTCATGACAAAACATGCATGTTTTTGTCATGAATCCCCATATTGCACTTATAATCATTGAACACATATTATCAAGCCAATATAGTACGCATACAAAATTAATGACATCACAAGGTACTCATTAATTTACACATAAAAGTTTACATGCAATCCTAGGATTTCTTCAATTTTTATCAATACCAAAAACCCTAAATCTAATTAATGGGTGTCGACCCAAAAAATAAAAAATTAGGGTTTACATACAAAATTAAAACCCTAGATTATCTAAAGCATGTAAAGTTCCAATTTTTATGTGTTTAGTAATTAATTATCATGTATAAACGGGCTCATGATGCCACTGTTGGAATATGTGAATCATAAATCTATAAACACATAAACATATAACATATAACATCAAAGCATACGCAGCGGAATTACAAGATCTACATACACGTAATTAATTAACTAAATTTAAATAGATGCGTACCTTTTGGTTTCTAGCAAGCACAAGAAACCGTGCACTCCAAGAACAAGGTATAAACCCTAAATTGGGTTTAATGTGGGTTGACCTATAAACAAGTTGAATGGGGAAATCACACAAGCTAAGGGAAGCTTGTTATTTGTTCTTGTACACACGTAATACTTTCGTTTCAATGGGAAAAGCTAGTTCTAATTCACAAGCAAATCAAACACTTATGTGTTTATGATGAACCGAAAATCCCAAGGGTTTGGGAGGAGTGGATCGGCCAAAACAAACACAAGAGGAAGGAGAAGAAGAAGAATAACTTGCTAGAGAATTAGGGTTAGGGAATAACAAATACAAAGGGTTTGTATTTATAGAGTTCCCTATACTTCCTCTCCAAGTTAGACTAGAATTAGGAATCCTAATTCCCTTCTAACTCTCCTATTCGGCCGACTTTCATAACCCAAGGGGTTATGGTTTTTATTTTTTCATCTCAAGTCCTTGTAGTTAATATTTAATGACCGTTAACCAAACTCTGTTAAATACTAACGACCGTTAAGTGTTTGTTTGTGAAATGAATAAATAAATCATAAAACAATATTTAATTATTCAAACCATTGAGACTCTTACGTATTGTGTGCAATCCCGAAGTCTCGTGTTCGAAACTGGACATACATATATTAATTATTATCCATAAACTCTAACAATAATTTGGGGATGCTACAGTAAAAAAATGATCCTTATATAATAGGTAGACTAGCAGGGTACCTGCACAATGCGGCGGCAGGTACCCCATGACTAAATTTTGTGGCGAGCAAATGCTTTTCATTTATATGTTTTTTCTAACAATAACTTTACGTATTTTAATTTCTGGTGAGCTACGTATTTTAAATTATTACATATTTTTAAAATAAATGTACGGAAATTCATGTCGGAACAACTTTAACTCTTTAACCAGAAACAATGTTTTTCATTCTACAATGCATGATAATTTATTTTCCGGTTATCAATGGTTTTTTCGTTGTTCACTAACAGCACGAATCACCAACAGTGAGAATCATTATTAGACTCAGAAAGTGCCTAAGTGCTTATTGCGACTTCGGGAATTAGAAAAACTAAATCACTCACATTACTATACATAGGTTCAAAATAAGCAAACACAATATTTACATGGTTCAAATATGTTCCTACATGGCAGACGTTGCAATGGGATTTGATACTCCTTTTCTGAATTCTATGACGGTATAAACTTATAAAGATTAAGACTCGCAACATTTTATGTCAAGTTAAAAAGAGAAGAACAAGATCTCATAACTATCTCACATGTACTTTTTAAGTGTTTGCTAATAAATCTAAATCTTCATAAGCGTAGGCTTCTGCTTCTTTAAAATATGACAGGCCCAATTTTGTATAGTAGTATGGCAGCAAAAAAAAAAGACTTTAACCTTAAATTAAAAATTGATATGCCCAATACTTACTAATCTCAATAATATAACAGTACCAATGTAATGCTAAATCATTTTATCAAAACATCCTTCCCTTTTGACTCCTTCCTCAAAAAAAAATAAAAAAAATAAAAAATAAATAAAAAAAGTAGTTACGAGATCCTTCATCTCATTTCATAAAAAACATTGACCAACCTTATTTCCCATGGAAACAAACACAATCCTTCCTCCCTTTCACTCCGTACGCAACCCAAATAACAAAAACAAATCCAGTGGCACTTATATCGATACCAAACAAACACCATTCGTCTTTTTACATCACAAACCGAACAACCACACATGGTTATGGGTTCAAGATCTTGTTTAAAAGGTCTCGAGTAAGGTGTATTTGTTGTTGTTTGACCAAAAGAAAGAAAGAAAATAACAAATTTGTTATTGTTTTTTTCTTGATACCTTTCGTATATTAAAAAGAAGTATAACTTTTTATAGATCTATGATGAGTGTTTGTAAGATCTATAAAGATCGTTTCATCTTGCTACTTAACACACTGAGATTTTTTTTACTTGGATTGTATTTTTCATTTATGTTCTTGTTTGTGCGAATCTGTGGTGGTTGGAAGTTGTGGAGATGAGATTATGATAGATTTTGTGAAGTTGGTTATTGTGTTAGATGTGGTTCGAATCTTGTTAGCAAAAAAAATAAGTGTTTCTAAATGATCTTTTCTCAAAATGTGAGATGAATGCAACTTTTGTTGTTGGTGAATGGTGGCAAAAGACAAAAGTGAAAAATGAAGGAGGTCCGAAAAACAGATTGGGCTGAAATCGATTTGGCTCAAAACAATAGGACCGAGGACCTGACCTAAAATGTTTGGTCCATATCCGAGTCGATCCGGTGGGGGAGTATCTTCTCTCCCTTGATCCATGCCGAATATATAGTGAAAAGTAGTTGGTTGGTTAAAAGCTTGAAAATAACGAGACCAATTGTAGCGGTCCCATGGATGGCGCCACTGATTGTACAATAAATTGCACTACCAGGCCTTCGATGGTGATCATAGGATATATGGGGTGTTGAAGTTGCGCCAAGCTTGTTCTTAACCTGAAATAAGAAGTACTAAAACACTACGTTAAGTGATTGCGCAGGGGTTGGACCCTGCGAACCACCTCCGGCGTGCGAGTAAGTATGTGTTATGTTTAAGTAGGTTGTAAATGACGAGAGTGAAGTTAACTTACATTTTTTTTGCCCGACTAAGCTATTTATAGGAGAGAAATAGGCCTTAGTGGGCGGTTGCACTTGTTTCAGAGATCATGGTAGCGTCCCATGATTTGTGGTAACCGCTAGGGCTTTGTAGCCCACGATCTCTTCCTTGGCGGGAGAGCCTAAGGTAAGAGGGAACGTGGGTATGACCAGGTCAAGAGGGTTCTCCGTTGTAGTCCTTTCGAAAGGGATACCCCGAAGGGCTTAGGGCTTCGATTGGCGGATTCCCACATGGTAACCATTTCGTAGACGAATGGTTTTACGCCAATGAAACGTGTTAGGAGATTAACCTGGGCCTCCGAAGGGAGGGCTTTCTACAGGTTCGAAGGGGAGTCCTTCTACCCGTGAGGAGGGTACATCATCAGCTACTATTACAGCGAGAAGGGATATTCCTCTAGTTTGGCCGATCAAACTAGTGCTTCTAATGCATCGAATAGGGGAAGTTCATCTTGTTTGGCCGATCAAACTAGCTTGTCAAATGACGATTTTGTAGGCTTGGTGGTGTTACTAAACCAGCCCGTGATCCCAAGTTTGATGCAACTAAAAATGCATCGGGTGCTGCTTCACATGGTAAGTCAAGTGTTACTTCTTTTATCATGACAAAATGCAGGTGAAAGAGAGCAAATGGCTGGTCAAATGCTTTCTGAACTATTTGCGGCATGATAAAACTAAAGTCAATGTGTTGTTTGAAATCCTCTCAATCTTTTTATACCATACACGCATTGATTTAACTTTTGTAAAGGAGTTCTACATCATTGAGGTATGTTTAATTTGAAAGAGGATGCTTGTATATGCAACTTCATACATCTTCTAAATTCTAATAATAATAGAAAGTTTAGTTTGGTATCTTGTTGAGTCTAATTGTGTCATTTTCATCTAGGTGGCTGAGGGCTATGAGCCCAGTATGAAGAAAACCCACTTTTTGCACTTTTTAAACATCTTCCAATCAAAACAAATGGGTCATGATTAATTGGTGGTCATCATGCAAATGTTGATTCTTCTAACGCTGGCTCATTCATTCCAGAATGAGCAAACATGGGATGTTATAGATACTGCCATCATCAAAACAATTGTTGACAAGCTTCTGGACCCTCCTGAAGAAGTGAATTATGGATTTTATATGAGTTTTTCCTGTGATTTTAAGATCCACATACTTATTCCTTTACTTTGAATAGGTCACTACTGATTATGATGAACCTTTGAGGATAGAGTTACTGCAGCTTGCTACTTTACTCCTCAAGTATCTCCAGACTGACCTTGTTCATCATAGGAAGGAGTTCATAAAATTTGGGTGGAATCATCTTAAACGTGAAGATAGTGCTAGTAAACAGTAGGCCTTCGTCAATGTATGCCACTTCTTGGAGGCCTATCTAGCTCTTTAGGAGACCTCAGGTGGCCAACTGAGCTAAGTTCGAAGGTCAAAGAAGAGTGAGTGAGTGGTTGAATATGACTAAAAAGGGTGGAATATTTACAAACTTTTAGTTGATAGGAGAAAGTAGAGAACAAAGAAAGAAGGTTAAATGGAAAACAAATGGGGATGGTGATGGGCTTATGGCTATGTATCGTAGGTCAAAGAAGAGTGGGTGAGTGGTTGAATATGACTAAAGAGGGTGAAATATTTGCAAACTGTTAGCTGTCACGTGTGTTTTTTTGCCTGCAATGAAGAGCTGACGTGTAATAATTTGGGGGTGCTACAGTAAAAAAATGCTCCTTATATAATAGGTAGACTAGCAGGGTACCTGCACAATGCGGCGGCAGGTACCCTATGACTAAATTTTGTGGCGAGCAAATGTTTTTCATTTATATATTTTTTCTAACAATAACTTTACGTATTTTAATTTCTGGTGAGCTACGTATTTTAAATTATTACATATTTTTACAATAAATGTACGAAAATTCATGCCGGAACAACTTTAACTCTTTAACCAGAAACAATGTTTTTCATTGTACAATGCATGATAATTTATTTTCTGGTTATCAATGGTTTTTTCATTGTTCACAAACAGCACGAATCACAAACATTGAGAATTATTATTAGACTCAGAAAGTGCCTAAGTGCTTATTGCAACTTCGGGAATTAGAAAAACTAAATCACTCACATTACTATACATAGGTTCAAAATAAGCAAACCTAATATTTACATGGTTCAAATATGTTCCTACATGGCAGACATTGCAATGGGATTTGATACTCCTTTTCTGAATTCTATAACGGTATAACCTTATAAAGATTAAGACTCGCAACATTTTATGTCAAGTTAAAAAGAGAAGAACAAGATCTCATAACTATCTCACATGTACTTTTTAATTGTTTGCTAATAAATCTAAATCTTCATAAGCGTAGGCTTCTGCTTTTTTTAAACGAGCTGGGTAGCCCGCGCGTTGCGGCGGGGTGTTTAGATAGTTGTTTTTTGTTATATGATTTGTGAAATCAAAGCGAATGATGAATAATAATTTGCAAAGTTAACATCAAACTGTTTCAACAATTTTTTTTCACAGCAACACTACTACAAAAAAGGACATAGAGCCCCCTTAATAGAGCCCCTTTTTTGTGAAAAACGGGCTCTTAAGGAATTTTGGATTTATCTTTAAAAAAAAACAAGTAGCAATTTAAACATCAATTTTCATGACAAAACATGCATGTTTTTGTCATGAATCCCCATATTGCACTTATAATCATTGAACACATATTATCAAGCCAATATAGTACGCATACAAAATTAATGACATCAAAAGGTACTCGTTAATTTACACATAAAAGTTTACATGCAATCCTAGGGTTTCTTCAATTTTTATCAATACCAAAAACCCTAAATCTAATTAATGGGTGTTGACCCAAAAAATAAAAAATTAGGGTTTACATAAAAAATTAAAACTCTAGATTATCTAAAGCATGTAAAGTTCGAATTTTTATGTGTTTAGTAATTAATTATCATGTATAAACGGGCTCATGATGCCACTGTTGGAATATGTGAATCATAAATCTAGAAACACATAAACATATAACATATAACATCAAAGCATACGCAGCGGAATTACAAGATCTACATACACGTAATTAATTAACTAAATTTAAATAGATGCGTACCTTTTGGTTTCTAGCAAGCACGAAAAACCGTGCACTCCAAGAACAAGGTATAAACCCTAAATTGGGTTTAATGTGGGTTGACCTATAAACAAGTTGAATGGGGAAATCACACAAGCTAAGGGAAGCTTGTTATTTGTTCTTGTACACACGTAATACTTTCGTTTCAATGGGAAAAGCTAGTTCTAATTCACAAGCAAATCAAACACTTATGTGTTTATGATGAACCGAAAATCCCAAGGGTTTGGGAGGAGTGGATCGGCCAAAACAAACACAAGAGGAAGGAGAAGAAGAAGAATAACTTGCTAGAGAATTAGGGTTAGGGAATAACAAATACAAAGGGTTTGTATTTATAGAGTTCCCTATACTTCCTCTCCAAGTTAGACTAGAATTAGGAATCCTAATTCCCTTCTAACTCTCCTATTCGGCCGACTTTCATAACCCAAGGGGTTATGGTTTTTATTTTTTCATCTCAAGTCCTTGTAGTTAATATTTAATGACCGTTAACCAAACTCTGTTAAATACTAACGACCGTTAAGTGTTTGTTTGTGAAATGAATAAATAAATCATAAAACAATATTTAATTATTCAAACCATTGAGACTCTTACGTATTGTGTGCAATCCCGAAGTCTCGTGTTCGAAACTGGACATACATATATTAATTATTATCCATAAACTCTAACAATAATTTGGGGATGCTACAGTAAAAAAATGCTCCTTATATAATAGGTAGACTAGCAGGGTACCTGCACAATGCGACGGCAGGTACCCCATGACTAAATTTTGTGGCGAGCAAATGCTTTTCATTTATATGTTTTTTCTAACAATAACTTTACGTATTTTAATTTCTGGTGAGCTACGTATTTTAAATTATTACATATTTTTAAAATAAATGTACGGAAATTCATGTCGGAACAACTTTAACTTTTTAACCAGAAACAATGTTTTTCATTCTACAATGCATGATAATTTATTTTCCGGTTATCAATGGTTTTTTTGTTGTTCACTAACAGCACGAATCACCAACAGTGAGAATTATTATTAGACTCAGAAAGTGCCTAAGTGCTTATTGCGACTTCGGGAATTAGAAAAACTAAATCACTCACATTACTATACATAGGTTCAAAATAAGCAAACACAATATTTACATGGTTCAAATATGTTCCTACATGGCAGACGTTGCAATGGGATTTGATACTCCTTTTCTGAATTCTATGACGGTATAAACTTATAAAGATTAAGACTCGCAACATTTTATGTCAAGTTAAAAAGAGAAGAACAAGATCTCATAACTGTCTCACATGTACTTTTTAAGTGTTTGCTAATAAATCTAAATCTTCATAAGCGTAGGCTTCTGCTTCTTTAAAATATGACAGGCCCAATTTTGTATAGTAGTATGGCAGCAAAAAAAAAAGACTTTAACCTTAAATTAAAAATTGATATGCCCAATACTTACTAATCTCAATAATATAACAGTACCAATGTAATGCTAAATCATTTTATCAAAACATCCTTCCCTTTTGACTCCTTCCTCAAAAAAAAATAAAAAAATAAAAAATAAATAAAAAAAGTAGTTACGAGATCCTTCATCTCATTTCATAAAAAACATTGACCAACCTTATTTCCCATGGAAACAAACACAATCCTTCCTCCCTTTCACTCCGTACGCAACCCAAATAACAAAAACAAATCCAGTGGCACTTATATCGATACCAAACAAACACCATTCGTCTTTTTACATCACAAACCGAACAACCACACATGGTTATGGGTTCAAGATCTTGTTTAAAAGGTCTCGAGTAAGGTGTATTTGTTGTTGTTTGACCAAAAGAAAGAAAGAAAATAACAAATTTGTTATTGTTTTTTTCTTGATACCTTTCGTATATTAAAAAGAAGTATAACTTTTTATAGATCTATGATGAGTGTTTGTAAGATCTATAAAGATCGTTTCATCTTGCTACTTAACACACTGAGATTTTTTTACTTGGATTGTATTTTTCGTTTATGTTCTTGTTTGTGCGAATCTGTGGTGGTTGGAAGTTGTGGAGATGAGATTAGGATAGATTTTGTGAAGTTGGTTATTGTGTTAGATGTGGTTCGAATCTTGTTAGCAAAAAAAATAAGTGTTTCTAAATGATCTTTTCTCAAAATGTGAGATGAATGCAACTTTTGTTGTTGGTGAATGGTGGCAAAAGACAAAAGTGAAAAATGAAGGAGGTCCGAAAAACAGATTGGGCTGAAATCGATTTGGCTCAAAACAATAGGACCGAGGACCTGACCTAAAATGTTTGGTCCATATCCGAGTCGATCCGGTGGGGGAGTATCTTCTCTCCCTTGATCCATGCCGAATATATAGTGAAAAGTAGTTGGTTGGTTAAAAGCTTGAAAATAACGAGACCAATTGTAGCGGTCCCATGGATGGCGCCACTGATTGTACAATAAATTGCACTACCAGGCCTTCGATGGTGATCATAGGATATATGGGGTGTTGAAGTTGCGCCAAGCTTGTTCTTAACCTGAAATAAGAAGTACTAAAACACTACGTTAAGTGATTGCGCAGGGGTTGGACCCTGCGAACCACCTCCGGCGTGCGAGTAAGTATGTGTTATGTTTAAGTAGGTTGTAAATGACGAGAGTGAAGTTAACTTACATTTTTTTTGCCCGACTAAGCTATTTATAGGGGAGAAATAGGCCTTAGTGGGCGGTTGCACTTGTTTCAGAGATCATGGTAGCGTCCCATGATTTGTGGTAACCGCTAGGGCTTTGTAGCCCACGATCTCTTCCTTGGCGGGAGAGCCTAAGGTAAGAGGGAACGTGGGTATGACCAGGTCAAGAGGGTTCTCCGTTGTAGTCCTTTCGAAAGGGATACCCCGAAGGGCTTAGGGCTTCGATTGGCGGATTCCCACATGGTAACCATTTCGTAGACGAATGGTTTTACGCCAATGAAACGTGTTAGGAGATTAACCTGGGCCTCCGAAGGGAGGGCTTTCTACAGGTTGGAAGGGGAGTCCTTCTACCCGTGAGGAGGGTACATCATCAGCTACTATTACAGCGAGAAGGGATATTCCTCTAGTTTGGCCGATCAAACTAGTGCTTCTAATGCATCGAATAGGGGAAGTTCATCTTGTTTGGCCGATCAAACTAGCTTGTCAAATGACGATTTTGTAGGCTTGGTGGTGTTACTAAACCAGCCCGTGATCCCAAGTTTGATGCAACTAAAAATGCATCGGGTGCTGCTTCACATGGTAAGTCAAGTGTTACTTCTTTTATCATGACAAAATGCAGGTGAAAGAGAGCAAATGGCTGGTCAAATGCTTTCTGAACTATTTGCGGCATGATAAAACTAAAGTCAATGTGTTGTTTGAAATCCTCTCAATCTTTTTATACCATACACGCATTGATTTAACTTTTGTAAAGGAGTTCTACATCATTGAGGTATGTTTAATTTGAAAGAGGATGCTTGTATATGCAACTTCATACATCTTCTAAATTCTAATAATAATAGAAAGTTTAGTTTGGTATCTTGTTGAGTCTAATTGTGTCATTTTCATCTAGGTGGCTGAGGGCTATGAGCCCAGTATGAAGAAAACCCACTTTTTGCACTTTTTAAACATCTTCCAATCAAAACAAATGGGTCATGATTAATTGGTGGTCATCATGCAAATGTTGATTCTTCTAACGCTGGCTCATTCATTCCAGAATGAGCAAACATGGGATGTTATAGATACTGCCATCATCAAAACAATTGTTGACAAGCTTCTGGACCCTCCTGAAGAAGTGAATTATGGATTTTATATGAGTTTTTCCTGTGATTTTAAGATCCACATACTTATTCCTTTACTTTGAATAGGTCACTACTGATTATGATGAACCTTTGAGGATAGAGTTACTGCAGCTTGCTACTTTACTCCTCAAGTATCTCCAGACTGACCTTGTTCATCATAGGAAGGAGTTCATAAAATTTGGGTGGAATCATCTTAAACGTGAAGATAGTGCTAGTAAACAGTAGGCCTTCGTCAATGTATGCCACTTCTTGGAGGCCTATCTAGCTCTTTAGGAGACCTCAGGTGGCCAACTGAGCTAAGTTCGAAGGTCAAAGAAGAGTGAGTGAGTGGTTGAATATGACTAAAAAGGGTGGAATATTTACAAACTTTTAGTTGATAGGAGAAAGTAGAGAACAAAGAAAGAAGGTTAAATGGAAAACAAATGGGGATGGTGATGGGCTTATGGCTATGTATCGTAGGTCAAAGAAGAGTGGGTGAGTGGTTGAATATGACTAAAGAGGGTGAAATATTTGCAAACTGTTAGCTGTCACGTGTGTTTTTTTGCCTGCAATGAAGAGCTGACGTGTAATAATTTGGGGGTGCTACAGTAAAAAAATGCTCCTTATATAATAGGTAGACTAGCAGGGTACCTGCACAATGCGGCGGCAGGTACCCTATGACTAAATTTTGTGGCGAGCAAATGTTTTTCATTTATATATTTTTTCTAACAATAACTTTACGTATTTTAATTTCTGGTGAGCTACGTATTTTAAATTATTACATATTTTTACAATAAATGTACGAAAATTCATGCCGGAACAACTTTAACTCTTTAACCAGAAACAATGTTTTTCATTGTACAATGCATGATAATTTATTTTCTGGTTATCAATGGTTTTTTCATTGTTCACAAACAGCACGAATCACAAACATTGAGAATTATTATTAGACTCAGAAAGTGCCTAAGTGCTTATTGCAACTTCGGGAATTAGAAAAACTAAATCACTCACATTACTATACATAGGTTCAAAATAAGCAAACCTAATATTTACATGGTTCAAATATGTTCCTACATGGCAGACATTGCAATGGGATTTGATACTCCTTTTCTGAATTCTATAACGGTATAACCTTATAAAGATTAAGACTCGCAACATTTTATGTCAAGTTAAAAAGAGAAGAACAAGATCTCATAACTATCTCACATGTACTTTTTAATTGTTTGCTAATAAATCTAAATCTTCATAAGCGTAGGCTTCTGCTTTTTTTAAACGAGCTGGGTAGCCCGCGCGTTGCGGCGGGGTGTTTAGATAGTTGTTTTTTGTTATATGATTTGTGAAATCAAAGCGAATGATGAATAATAATTTGCAAAGTTAACATCAAACTGTTTCAACAATTTTTTTTCACAGCAACACTACTACAAAAAAGGACATAGAGCCCCCTTAATAGAGCCCCTTTTTTGTGAAAAACGGGCTCTTAAGGAATTTTGGATTGTGGAAAAGGGTATAGAGCCGTGTTTTTTCTGATAGAACCGGGCTCTATGCAAAAAAAATTTAGAGCCGTGTTTTTTGCTTACAAACCGGGCTCTATTCTTTGTATAGAGCCGTGTTCTCTTTTAATAAAACCGGGCTTTATGATTAGAACTATTAGAGCCCGTTTTTCTTCCGCGAAACCGGGCTCTATTATAGTGCCCACCAACAAAAACATAAAACCAAAAGTAGGCGGTTCTCAAAATTCAACCTAAAATCTTAAATCCAAAAGGGCGCGTTATTTCCCCCTCCCCAAATTTCAGTACACACAAAACCCTAATCTCTTTTCCCCCTTCACTTTTCACAACCTTCATCACACACCACTTAACCACGGTCACACATCACCACCACCACCATCACCGTCGCACACCATTGGCGTCACAGGCCACCTTCGTCACAGTCACATATCCAAGCCAGCAACAGACTAATTCGAATTAGGAGGTACTAATTTGCTACAATTGATATTGTTCTTCAATTAATCTTTATAATATCTCATTAATGTTGTTAAATTTGATTCTCGAATTACTTATGTCTGTTTATACGTTTTTCATATTGTTAGTTAATAAGGTCTTGTTGCATATATGCTTTACTGTGGTCAATAGATGGATAGAATGAACTTGGGTTTGGGGGTTTATATGTCTTCATTGTTGATTTAGACAATTAAAGTGTTTAATTTTTGTGTTTGTCTATGTGTGGACTATGTGGCTGTGAAGTGCCCAAAAATGGACTTATCTTTTATAAATGGTTGATTTGGTCACAAGCTGTTTGGACAATTATCAGCTTTGCAACAACTTCTATATCGTGTCTTAGGCTGTGAGGTATCGTTACTATTTCTTTTTTACACTTGATTACTTTGGGGTATGTTTAAAAATTCACTATACTCTCTTAACAGAACAATGTGGTTCTATGCAGCGACAAGGAGCAGCAGTTCATAACTTTGTGATTCAGCTAGCATTTACAATGGTTAGTAGCATCTAACTTTGGTGCCATATATCTCATGTTGGTATATGATTATATCTTAAATTTTGGATCAGGTTGCTTCTGAAAGTGTGAAAATATACAAGGCAGTTAATGAAGGTACACAAACTTTTGTTGACAAGGTAAGCTGTAAACTTGGCATTAAGCCTTTGAACTTTAATTGTTCAGCGTATTCAACTTATATGAACTTCACCATGAACAGTTCTTTGAGATGAAACGATATGATGCGGTTATAGCTATGGATATATTTAAAAGAGCAGCGATGCAGGTAATGCTTTAGTAAACTTTATTTATAAACTTTTAAAGGTTGTACGTACTCTCAGATTTATGTATTCATGTGTTTAGGGTGAGAGATTGTCCGATTTTTATGAGATGTGTAACAGTATTGGCATTGGACATGGAAATGAATTCATTAAGATTGAGCATGTGCGACTGTTCTTAACCATCTCGTAACATGTTGGTTTAACACTTTCTCTAATTCTTTTACTCTTTTTTTACTGATGTTCATTTGTTCGTTGATATGCAGCCATCATCGTCATTCATACAAGCCATGGAAGAATATTTAGAGGAAGCTCCTCGTTTACACCGGTTCAGAGATTTTCAAGGTATAGCAACAAACTCAGACTATCATAATTCATAAACATTGTTGTCATTATAATCCAATCCCATATGTTACATATTGTACTGTAGTTTGCTCAGAATTACGGTATTAGTTCCTTGCCGATACTAATTACGCATATGAACATAGAAACATCGTTTGTTCTCACATTCAGTCTTTGATTTAGTGTTATAAAGGACAAAAGGTCATACATGAAAGCAAACAATATATCTAATTATATTCGTAATTAGTATATACAATAATGTAATTTTCTTCAAACTACATGAATCATTACTGTATACTCTAGTTTTAAACAAGCTAAATGTCAGTAATTCGTAACTCATATAGTGGAAAGTTTTAACTGAGGTATCAATGAAATAGTTGATTACCAAGTTGCAACCAAGTAATAAGTTTGTTACTATCATGTGAAATCAACCAAATTCCTAAAATCTATAGCATTTGTCTTTGATTGCAGGAATGTGTGAGGGGAGTCCTAAGAGACAAGACGATCTTACTCGTTACTCATCAAGTCGATTTCCTCCACAATGTTGATCTTATCCTAGTAAGTGTTGTGGTTCTGTTTTTGGGTCAGGACCAGGTTTTGTGATTCTTTCGATTTTACCTACATTAAATAGTGGGTTGTCTGTAAGATCTAAGTGACACAAAATTCTATGGTACTTGGACATTGATGTAATAGAATTTTCTCAAAACTTGCAAGTAACACTGGCAATGATATCTTCTATCCGCAATTTTTCAAAACAACGTTTTTTCACACACACATACCACCTATCTTACACTATCTCTCACAGATGTGTCCAATGACGGGTACACTCACATACCACTAGGATAAAAAATAGATAAGAAGTTTTGCTGATCTTTTGAAAACTGTTGGTAAAAAATAGATGTAGTGAGAAATCCTTTGTGTGTCTATTAGGCATGGTCTTTTTACAGTTTTTAGCTTTGTTAGTGGGACCGACCTTTTCATCTTTTAACCCATCCTAACCCAACCCAGCTAATTAAATAATTTATCTTTTGACCCATTTAAGTAATTCACCATTCTGCAACCTTGAAACTATTGTGGTGTCTTGCAGGTGCTATTGTGGTTCGGAGCATGTACGAGGATGGGCAAAGTCAAGACTTGTTATGTATTCATCATCTGGTGTGATTCTCAACTCTAAAGACGGCTTTGGGACATCATCTACATCATCAAATTCCATCTGTTTTGGCCACGTTATTTAAAGGCAATGTATAATGCTGTAATTTTCACTTTCTTTTTCGTTGCAAGAGTACAAGATTAATCTCAATGTATTAAGACAAAGTAAGCTGTAACTCAATGAATCTTCTTGGTTTGAATAATGTTCATTTTGCAAGAAAAGTTTGATTTAATTTCCTGGTGTTACAGCATGAGAAGATTTTTACTATATATATATATTTTTTAATTTTTTATAAATTCACATAGAGCCATGTTAGTATATTGAAAACAGGGCTCTATAAGCAGTAATAGATCCCGTTTTCTAAACCGGGATTTATTTGCTTCTTTAATAGAGTCCCCCCCCCCTTTTGAGCCCTCATGCAAAACCGGGCACTATGACCATTTTCAACCGGGCTCTATGGCCTTTTTTGTAGTAGTGCAAGAACTGGAATTCATAGATGGAAAGATATAAAGTGGATTTAGTCAAAAGTAAGTATAATGTTAAATATAAGATAACAGATAAAGCTTTGTAGGAAGTTTATAACAACAACAGAACATGATCAGATGACATAAACATAAACTATATCACAACTCTTGGGCTTCAAGAAAAGGGCAGTGTCATACATTGGGTCTTGTGTTCCCCATTCAACATCCTTTGCAACTGCCATCAGTTTGTTGAAATGTTATGATTTGAGCCTTCCCGAAGGAAAGTGTCATAGCCTGAAAAACACAAACAAAGTAGGAAAAAAAACATGTAAACTTAATTAGTAACAAAAAGCAAATACCACATCAAATGACAAAAACAACTAAAACAACATTGACAATACTCTTGGCAAGTGGCTTTGCGAGCAGTTTTACAGGTGATAAGCCAGAAGATTCTAACAACTCTGCTGCAGCAGATTTATTGCCTCTGCAGCATCCCTGTTGTTGATAAGCAACATGAAATCAATCATAACTCAAAGGGTTGCATCATAAATAGAAATGTTTCATTAAAGTTACTGACAACATAACCAACAGTGTGTATTGCAAATATAATTAACGGAAAATTAAGAACAAATTGACGCATAAACGTAAATAATAGCAACATAAAAAAAAAAAAAAAAAAAAAAAAAAAAAAAAAAAAAAAACTTACAGACAGCAACATAAAATATCTTCCTTTTAACTACGACTTATATATTGTGAATCTATTTGCACCTGCCACTGCATAAAATATTCGTTGCTCAAACTCTCAGCTGCATAAACCAAGGGAAAACTATAGCCAAACTCAAATTACCTGTTAAGTCCAAAAGTAAGCTTAAACTAATATTTTCGCACATGCGACTCTATTTCACAACAAAAAACAAAATAAAAAAATCTTATACCTCATGATGGTATTGTAACCCATAAAACGGCGTTCCGACACACTCCATGGCTGCACTTCATATCCTCATCCACCTTATCCCCACATAACCAAAACCACTGTCAAATCACCTTTTTTTTCTTCCAGACATGAGTTAATCGATTATTGACTCCCATCGAAAAGCTGTTGATGCCGGAGATCCCTAAACCCTAAACCCATATGAAATCGATCAAAAGGTATAAAAAAAAATCAATAGAATTAAAACAAAGAAAAGATAGTACCTTGGGAATAATTATTCTGATCATTTGTGCAACTGATTCGGATTTGGATAAACAAAAGTGGATTTGATGCTGTGAGAGTCGCAACCACACACGCACACCCCGCCGGATCTGTTTTCGGAGTACTTGATGTGTTACTTTGGAGGATTGAGGAAGGCGGTTTGATGTATCTGGAAAACTCCAGATGATATGATGCTAAATATGTGACAGAGGGGGGGGGGGTTGAGGTTTATCAGAGATGGTATTGGGCCTGCGATTCCTGGGCCAACTGGATTCATGGGCCAACTACTACTGTAGGCTACTGTGGAGTACTGTTTTGTACTGTAGCACTGTTTTGTACTGTAGAAACGTTTCCCATGTTTTAATATATTAGATAATATGATAGGCCCAATTTCGTATAGTAGTGTGGCAGCAAAAAAAATTGACTTTGGGTATGTTTGGCAAAAATTGTTGGTGCTGGTGCCGGTGCCGGTGCTGGTGCTGGTGCTGGTGCTGGTGCTGGTGCTGATGCTGAAAAAGATTAAAGATGTAGCTTTTTTTTATAGTAGTGTTTGGCAAACTAGCTGTAATTGTAGATTAAAAGTGTAAAATGACGTAACTGGACATACAAATAATAAATGTGGGGGCTTTGAAGGTTAAAATGGTAATTATACAAAAAATAATCTCTAGTCCTTTCTAAAAAACTGGTTGGATGAACTTTTAATTTTAGAGATTATTTTTCCTATAATCTTTCTTAATCTTTGCAGCCAAACGACACTACTTTTTGGACAATAGATTATTTTGTGAAAAAAAAGCTGTAGCCCCCATAATCTCCCAATAATCTGGGGTACAAAACACAGCCTTTAACTTTAAATTAAAAACTGATAGGCCCAATACTTACTAATCTCAATAATATAACAGTACCAATGTAACCCTAAATCATTTTATCAAAACATCCTTCCCTTTTGGCTCCTTCCTCCCAAAAAATTATATATAAAAAAAAAAAAAAAAAAGTAGTTACGAGATCTTTCATCTCATTTCATAAAAAACATTGACCAACCTTATATTTCATGGAAACAAACACAATCCTTCCTCCCTTTCACTCCGTACGCAACCCAAATAACAAAAACAAATCCAGTGGCACTTATATCGATACCAAACAAACACCATTCGTCTTTTTACATCACAAACCGAACAACCACACATGGTTATGGGTTCAAGATCTTGTTTAAAAGGTCTCGAGTAAGGTGTATTTGTTGTTGTTTGACCGAAAGAAAGAAAGAAAATAACAAATTTGTTATTGTTTTTTTCTTGATACCTTTTGTATATTAAAAAGAAGTATAACTTTTTATAGATCTATGATGAGTGTTTGTAAGATCTATAAAGATCGTTTCATCTTGCTACTTAACACACTGAGATCTTTTTACTTGAATTGTATTTTTCGTTTATGTTCTTGTTTGTGCAAATCTGTGGTGGTTGGAAGTTGTGGAGATGAGATTAGGATAGATTTTGTGAAGTTGGTTATTGTGTTAGATGTGGTTCGAATCTTGTTAGCAAAAAAAAAAAGTGTTCCTAAATGATCTTTTCTCAAAATGTGAGATGAATGCAACTTTTGTTGTTGGTGAATGGTGGCAAAAGACAAAAGTGAAAAACAGATTGGGCTGAAGGAAAAGTGAAAAACAGATTGGGCTGAAATCGATTTGGCTCAAAACAATAGGACCGAGGACCTGACCAAAAATGTTTGGTCTATATCCGAGTCAATCCGGTCTAACAAAGCATAATGATTAGTTGTGCATAAGAACGAACAGGACCGAGAACCGAATATGAGAAAATGTAAGTATTAAATGCATAATATACAATATTTTTAATGTATATTTGGGTATATATGAAATTTACTATTAAAATGATGGGAAATTGCCCTTTAATTTAAAGAGAAAATTGTAATATTTCTAAAATACAAGGACCGAGGATGTGATTAACTCTAGTTTATAAGTATATATGAACCCTACCAACCTAGGTGGTAGCTAATTCCCCAATTTATTTATTTTTTCTTTATGGAATCATCGAAGGGAAAACGAATAATATATGTACCACCAATTCCGCCGGGGTGCCCAGACTCAGAACGGGGACGTTACATGGTGCAACCCTCCTCGTCGTTTTTTGATGTCGAGATCCGACCCGAAGAAGAATGTCATCGTATAATTTTTTATATTTTTTATTTTTTGAATTACTCTTGGCTTATCATTAATTAATTGTTTTGGTGAAGGCCCACCAGCTGGATTAACCTTTGAACCGGACTCCGCATCTGTGCTTTACTACACTCCGCAAACTGTAATAGATTTATCAGCACCAACTTGTGGTAACTCTTTTGCTATATACTCTTTGTTTAAGCTTATATGTGGCCTTATGAGCTTCCGGCTTATTTTTCAGACATATATAAGTTTATTCTATCATACTAACAAACTCATATAAGTCTCGAATAACTTTTAAGCAATTAAAATTAACCTTGTTTTATTACTTAGCTACCAGAAGTGAAGCTGATATGTATCACCTTCTAGCCAACGCACCTGGTGACCCTCTGTTCGAGATCTTGGACCCCGCAACTGGTGTGTTGGAAATTACTCTTCTCTTTGATGATATTAATTAGCTCAAATCAACTTATTAACAAGTTTAAATCATCCTTTTTGCTTATTATTACCCAGGCATAGCAGATGACGAGTTTAAGGCATCTATTATCAAGAGCTACCGTGGTAACATATTAAATCCACTTTTGTATACTGTTTGGTTTGGATTGGATGGGTTTCCACCATTTATCGCCTTTTTTGCAGATCAAGTCCCACAAGCGTCTTTTCTCAAGCGACAACGCGAGTCAAGTGAAACTGCGGTTGCTGAAAGAGGTGAAACTTTTTATACTTAGTCTTTAAATTTTGTAAACTGCAAGTCACCTCGTTTTCAATTAAACTTGTCTGGGTAAAGATATAACTTACCTAGTAACTTTTTTACTTAAGCTTAATCAAGGTTAGAGGTGGTAATTTGAGACCCATTACTTAAGCTTAATCAACTAGATATATATCCAACAATACCCATATTTAACCAATGTGTCTCAAATTGACACCTCTTATAAACATCTAGTGGGGGATGTGTCTAGTTGGGTTTCCCTAAATGTTAATATATGGGTATTTGATAGAAAGTGTAGTCATATACTCCCATAATTAACCAATGGGTCTAGGCGGGTCGGGCGGGTCAAATTTTTTTTAAAAAAAAATTTTACCATTTTTTTTCTTTCACTTTTTTCATATTGTCGACCAGACCAAAACCCATGTAGACCCAGACCTATTTAGACCCATGTTTTTAGAAGACCCGGACTTGTGTACTAGTTATTAATTTGTTTAAAGCAAATATTTTTTCAGGGGGTGTTTGTTTAAGCTTATTATGCGCTTGTGAGCTCATCGCTTTTCGTACTTCTGGGCCACAAGTTTCAAAATTGAGCTTAGGAAATATAGGCCGAAAACAGATAAACTCATAAGCCTCGAAAGGGCTTATAGACCCAAACCCATCTAGACTCGTGACCCAAACCCGACCCGACCCACATATTTTGCCACCTTTAATCAAGGTATTTCATAACTTATTTAGTTGGTTGAAATGTTTGTACTATTAGATTTGGTCAATTTCAATCTTAGCATGATATCATCTATATTGGAAGTTGACTTTTTTTTATTTTGTAGCTGCATTGCCATGGAAACTTTATAAAAAATCAGATCTAAGAAAATTAAACATTTCATTTAGTTAAACGAAGACATAATAAATATTCTAGTCACACTAACATCTGGAATTGTCATAACAAATATGCAACTACAAGTATATAGCACAAATGAACAATAAGATGAGAGTGTTGGTTTTACTGTAGTTGTAGTTGCAAATCACTGAAATGTTTGTTTACTCACAGATGGACCTAAACATGTTTATGTTTGTGGGAGACAAGCTTAAGAAAGCAAGACTAAGTTGCTGTATTTTTTTCAATAACAACTAGAACTTATCATCTGAAAAATAATAAAAATAACCTGATGTTATTATGGTTTTATTCTGTTGTTTATGTATAGGTAGTGCAGATGGAGTGTTAGAAACATCTCTGCTCAAGCGCCACTGCAAGGAGCCTGGTGAGCCAAGCGAGATTGAGGTTGCAGATTTGTCATCACCAACTACCGGTAACAATTAATTCCATTCGTATAGTAGTTGGGTTTAACATTTCCATGTTTACTTGAGCTTAAGATATTTAATAACTCAAGATGTCTTATATTTATTTAGTCAAATTCATTCTTAGCGTGTTATCATTAAGCTGGAGCTTGACTCTGGTTTTGTAAATGGTACGAGACCCCATTGTTATGGGGACTTTATAAAATAGAAAATCTAGAAATATAAGTTTCGAAAAAAATGGAATTTTAATTTTCTAGTTACTTTTGTAAATGTCTAAGAAAATATCTCATTATACATGTCTGAAGGCTTTGTCGGGTTTGTTTTACTGTAGCTGTTTGGGATTACTGATCAATGAATAATTGTTTGTTTATTTAGCCATGGCCAGGGGCGGAGATAAAGCGGGGTCCGGGGGGTCACGTGACCCCCGGCGAAAAAAATTGTAGTGTAAATTTTTGAAATTTTTCGGCTATTTTTGTAATTTGCCCCCCCAACGGACCAATTTTTAGTGTAGTTTCTAAAAATTATCATATTTTTCCCCCTCGATAATAAAGTTCTGGCTCCGCCCCTGGCCATGGCCACACAAACAATGCATATCTGAGCATCAACCATAATCGTTGGAATGGACACAAACATGTCCAGGATAAGCTTAAGAAATTAGCAATGCCAATATTGTCTTGTTTAACAAGAACTTGTTGTATGAAAAGAGTCAACAAAATAACCTGATGCTAAAATCATAATATCAAGCAGGAAACCTGTGCGTTGCTGCGGGAGTGTGGTGCTAAGTCTTGTTTGAAAGTTAGTTATTAAGGATTAAATTTTAAAAAGATTGATAAAACCAAAGGACTATTTTTGAAAATGGAGTGAATTTGAAAAAGATTGATGAATTAAAAGAATTAATTTTTCTAAAAAAAAAAAAAAATTTTCTACAATTTTTTTTTAAAGATTAATTTTAAAAAATGTGTATTTTTTTACGATGGCACAATATGAATCACCTTTAAAAAATGTATACTTATGCTATCTCATTGTTTTTATTGTAAAAATTAGAGTTAATATCATTTTTGTCTATACAATTTTTAGCTATATTTTTTTTTTTTAAATCTTTTTTAGAATTTTTTTTTAACACTATAGCTGCTACAGTGTTCGCTACAGTACCGACCACTGTTACATGCACTGTTTCGTACAACATTTTTAAGCTGCGTGTATTGTTTCGTACAACTCTTTGCAGCGCCCAAAATCCTGGCTTTTATATATATATATATATATATATATATATATATATATATATATATATATATATATATATATATATATATAGGGGGGGTAAAGTTAAAATAAAAAGACAAATATCCGTACACTACGTAAAAAGATTTTTTTTTTCAAAAAAGTTCGCGAAAAAATCCATAAAAATTCCACAAGATCGGGAATGTTGGTGCATAAAACTTTTGTGAAAGAAGTTTTTCTAATTTTGAGTTTTAATACGTTTTTTTTAATGCACAAAAAACGAATTTTGATGCGCAAAAAATTTTTGATGCACAAAATTTTCAACTTGTTTTAGTTAGATGCGCAATGTTATTTTGATTAAAAAAGTCAAAAGAACTTGGGTGCAAAAACGTATTTTTGATGCACAAAACAGCGATTTAATGCACAAACATATTTTTTCATAAATTTTTTTCGGAAAAAATATCAACTTTTAGAAAAACTTCCTTCACAACTTTTTCATGCACGAACATACCTGATCTTGTGGAATTTTTTTGAAATTTTTCGAGAAAATTTTTGAAAAAAAAAATCTTTTTACGTAATGTACGGATATTTGTCTTTTTATTTGATCTTTATCCTATATATATATATATATATATATATATATATATATATATATATATATATATATATATATAATGTTGGCTATTTAATAGGTACCGCAGATGAAGTGCTAGGAGCATCTGTGCCCCATCCCTACTATGAGGATCTGGTAGAGTGAAGTGAAAACAAGTGTAACCGTGGTCACAACTAAATCCACTATTATAGTCGTTGGGTTTAATCTTTTAATTATTATTTATGCTAATCAAGATAACTTAGAACTTATTAAATTGTTTGAAATGAATTTATTATATTGTCTTATTTGGTCTTAGCATAGCATGTTATCATCTACTGGAACCAGATGTCTCATCTTGTAACTCGATCTTAACTTATTGTAATGATTGGTTTTAACCTTTTATTACTTATCCTAATCAAGATCTTTAATACTTTATTAAGGAAAACTTTCTAGTTTCTATGTTAGGCTACTCCTAACTCTCACACCACTTCACCTTCCAAATCAGTGTCTCTCTTTCACCACAACCTCAACGTCTCTCTTTCGCCACCATCTTGCTTTTCACTCCCAATCATCTAACACTTCACCTTTTAACATTTTTTTTTAATTTAAACTAAAACTTTTATTTATTAAAGAGCAAATTGCATTTTTGGTCTTTAAGGTTTGGCCAAATTGCAGGTTTGGTCCAGAAAAAAAAGGACTAAGTTTGTAAAACGTTGCGCAACACAGGGACCATTTATGTAAGAATGATGAAAAGAAAATAGAAAAAGAAAAAGGCGAGGGTAAATTAGTCATTTGTTGTTGATCAGGGACCAAACATGCAGCAAAAACTTCAAAATGAGGACCACCGTTGCACTTTCGAAACGTTAGGGACTAAACTTGCAATTTGGCCAAACCTTAGGGACCAAAAATGCAATTTACTCTTTATTAAATTCATAAAAACATTACATAAATTAAAAACATAAAAAGTATGGAATTAAAAATATAAACATTACATTGAAGTAAAATGATATGAGTGTTTTGTTGAGACATATTGGTAGTAAGTTGAAAAGTAAAATGATACTAGTATGAGAGAATGAAAGTATATAAAATATGAAGTTGTGTTTAAAAAAGTATAAATGAGAGGTATTTACAGGCAAAAGATGGGGTAGATTTTTTTTTATTTTATTTTATTTTATTTTTAAATTAAAAATAAAAAAAATCAAACGTTAACTCTACAAATGGGTCCCACATGTACACGGTTTCCCAAAGGCGAAACCTTCACTTTTCGCATGCCTTGCCATCGCCTCACTCCACCTCCCCGATGCATGTTGCCGCGTGAGGAGGGCTTCCCGCTGGCTCACCGACGAGCGTTGGGGAACCAGCCTTAGTATGTTATCGTATGTTTGAGCTTGACTTTTGTTTTTGAAAATGATATGGATTGTATAGTTCTCACCAATTTATAGAGTGGGCCATACTTGACCGTGATTCACCTGATTATAACATGTGTAAAATGACAAGATGAAGTAAACTGAGAATGATTTTAATTTTTAACCATACTCATTTAACTATCTATATAGGAAAAACCCTCAAAGTGAAAAAGTGAAAAAATTAAGTAAACTATTTATGAAAATCACAAACTTTTATTATTATTTTCGTTTATAACTCATTTTATATTTCATTCAGATTAAATAGTATTAGTGTTTAATCAATGTTTTAAAACTGGGTCGACCCGGTCGAGTCACCGGGTCAACCCGCTTTTCAACAAAAATTATATATATATAGTGTATCTTTATTTTCAGAACCCTCTTAAGTGCGGGAACTGCGAGAACTCTTTTTAGACCGTTAGATGAGAAGATCAATGGTTATAAATGAATGTGGCAGTTTTGTGATTATCCAAAAAATAAAACATATTTAATTTAATGAAGAAGGGTATTATAGGGTTTTTCTAAATGTGTTGATAATAAATATCCCACTAATTAAGGAATTAACTAGGGTCAATTCATTTTTCAACCTGCCTCTCTTCTCCCTCACCAAAAAACTGTCACCTCTCACCATCATCATATAAACCGCCGCCGCACCAAGATCCGTCACCGCCTGTGATGGTTCGTCTAGATCCGTCACCGACACCAACCGTCACAGTTTTTCTTTATAGGTATGGTTCGTTTAGATCCGTCACCGCCACCAACCGTCTAGATCCGTCACCGCCACCAAGATCCGTCTAGATCCGTCACCGCCTGTGATGGTTCGTCTTCTCCCTCACCCAAAAACTGTCGCCTCTCACCACTATTATAGGTATGTTTGATTTTTTTTATTTATTTTTTCTAATATAAAGCGTAATAGCGAAACACATGTTCTGTGATATTTAATTCTATTAAGTGTATGAAGTGGATTTTTTGAATAGAGAGAGTTGAGACAGAGAGTGAATGCGATTGTTTATATTAAGTTTAAGAGAAGAGTTATTTTAGATACTAAAAATTACTCACATACAAAGGGACACATCCCCACCTTCAATCTAAATTTGATGAATGGCTAAGATTAAAAAGATATATACTAATTAAAAAATAACTAAAAGCAGAAGGGTAATTTGGTACATTTACATCATATCTTAATTTCTCTCATTATTCGGTATTCACCATCACCAAACACACACAACCACTGACATAAACAATCAAAAACCACCAGTAACTTCCGGCAGCACAACCTCACCTCCCATTTTTACACTGAGAAAATCACACATTCATCAAATTGTGATTCAATTACATAACAAAATGAGTCATTGATCTGTACACAATTCAACACTTTTATAACAGATCTAAAAAAAAAAGTAGTGAGTTGGATCTGATCGGAAGGTGAGATGGCAGGAGCGGCGTCAGCGCTGTTCCTATTGGATGTAAAAGGACGTGTTCTCGTGTGGCATGATTACCGTGGTGACGTGTCTGCTCTTCAGGCTGAAAGGTTTTTTACTAAGCTTATTGAAAAAGAGGTATGATTTGAATTGTGTAGGTTAGGTTATATAAGATGTTGTTATTTGATGTATTTGAGATTCTGACTGAAGAAGATGTAGGCTTATTATGTGGTTTAATTGTTTGAGATGCCTGTGTTAGATGTAAGTTGTGATTGAAATGAGATCGTAGTCGAGAGGACGAGTTCGGTGTTTATTAATATCGATAAGAGATTTTTTCATGTGTTCTAGATTCGGTTAGCGTAATTGAAGCTATAATTTAGAATTTGATTGAATTAAGGTCTTACTATAAGCTGAATTAAGCATTTGACAGATGAATGTAATGAGATACTAAAAATTCAAATTCAGATTTGAATTAAGCACCATCATTTGTGCCAATTATTTTCAGATGTGATTAGAAGTTAGGTTTTCATTGTTTATAGAGATTTTGTTAATGTATTGTGATGAAAAGTATGATTTTGAGATATAGGTAGATCTAGTTGAAGTTATTGTACTGAAAAGTGTGATTGTAAAAAACTGATGCTCTATTAGTGTGATAATAGATAATGCTTACTGTTGATACAAAAGTTGGGCGTTCCTTGATTCCGTACCAATCAGATCTTAATGCTCGAGACCTGCGCACTAAGAAAACAAAAAGACACCGTTAGGCTTATCGTGGGATTGTCTCCCACGATTATCCTCCGGCGTGAGAGTAAGTAATCGGTTTTTAGGGTTTAGTTGAAGAGTTAGGGTTTGTAAATCGTACCTTTAATGAGAGTCGAAGGACTCTTTATATACACACGAAACCCTAGTTGGTTTCGTGTTCCTCACTCCTCAGCGTATCCCGCATAGGGCGGTTATTTGATACATATCCCATAAATAAGGGATATCCTATATCAAAACCATAAATAACTTTGGGTTTGGGCCATCGTGAGCCCAAACCGTTATCGTAATAGCCCATTCGTGATGGGCTTGAGCCCATTCGTGATGGACTGGAGTCCATTCATGATGGACTTGAGTATGGGTCGGGTTCGTGACCCGAATGCGGACTATACGTCATCATGTCCCCCCAGTCTAGTGTGCGCAATGCGAAATTGCGGACGCTAGACTAACAATTGTCGCTAAAAATATTCCTTGATGCGTAGCGGGGAAGTTTCAAGTATTTCCCGCCAAAAGTAGCAAACTAACCTAGTCCAAGTACATCCGTATCTTCTTCGAAAATCGTGAGGGTGGGTGAAAAAGTGCTTTACCTTTTGGGTTCCCAGCCACACGATTGGAACAAGTGGGGTACACATGTCATTCATCCACGAATATGTGTAACCCTATATAAACTTGAGCCGTCATTTCACTGTGGTTATCACAGTAAAAAACCAACCTTTTCCACCATTGTTAAACCTTCAAACAGCGATCATAAAAAAATCAACAAAAACTAAGGTAATAGCGCGTGCGCTTATAAGAGTTATTGAAGGTTAATCATGGTTCTGCAATTGTCCGATATTAATTCCGATATATCTGAGGATGAACTTCGTCAGTTCACCTCAGATTATCACATCCCTCTCGCATTGCATCCGGAAGTTCCGGTGGCGAATGCGTCAATAGCGAACTTCCCGCAAGGGAAGGTGGGGGTTTATACGCGCTTCTTCGAATTTGCGAACCAGCGTGTGCCCATTTCCCTATTTTTGTGCGATATTTTAAACCATTATCGCTTACATATTTCACAGCTGCACTGTATAGGTGCAGCGAAAATAACCAATTTTGAGGTAAATTGTCGCCTGTTGGCGATTGAACCCACAATCCATCTATTCCACGCGTTTTACCACACGTCGTGGTGAAACGGGTGGGTATCTTTCTCGAAGCGCGCAGGGTCACTGCAGTGCTATACGGAGAAATTAGACGCACTGAGGGTATGGAGAGAAAAGTTCTTCTGGATTGATAGTGCATTTTTTCCATGGATTTTTGAGTTCTATACTCAAGAATCACTACCGAGAGACGAGCGCCCCCGACCCCGGATTGTATAACGTAGCTGATGCGGATACGATAAATACCAATCGCATACCGATCAAAGCGTATCCAGAAGAGTTTTTGGTGCACATGGGCATCAGCCGCAATTACTTCGGTAGTCCGGAAGAAGTGCCAACATTTTTGGATTAGAATAGCCGGGGTGGGTGCTTGTCTCTTCCTTCCTCTTCGCTTAGTAGTTGTAAGCGTTCTTCTCTTTGTAGCTTATCTAACACATTTTTGTTTGTTTGTTATTTTGTTGCGCAGAGATGGATCTATTCGGTGTTGTTCGCTTGGCGAAGCCCACTCAGGTGACCGTAGGGGTGCGCCCTTTGAGAGATGGCGAGGAGCCAATTCTACAAGCTACCGCGGGGCGCACGATGGTGATCGCGCAGGAGGAATCAGAGGAGATAGAGGAGACAGAGGAGGTTCCCGCAGGTGTCACTATGGCTACTCCTCTGCGTAGCTTTCCCGCTCCTGGGTCGCAAATCCCTGTGGAGTTATTGCATATAGACTCGTCGGGGAGTGCTATGGATGAGTCTGAGGAGGAGGGCCAAGGGTTAAAGCGCAAGGCAGTTGCTGGGGATGATGGCGCCAGTACATCCAAGAGAAGGCGCCATCTCATCTCTAGTGAGCCCTCATAATCAGAGGAGAATGCGTCGCAGAAGGATACAACTGAGATTCCTTCTCTCAAGTAAGTAATTAGGCTTGTACCTTTAAATCTGCATTTCTTTATTCCGTAATGATACTATAAAGTAGTTCTGTTATCTGCGTGCAGTGTGGAGGTTGCTGCACGCGTTGGGGAATCGCCCCCCAAGGCGGGTCCTTTGCCTGCTGATCATCTTGCGCAGGGGGGCCAAGAATCTGGGACAAAGGTTCCCGAGAATGTTCCTACAGAACAGTTGATAGAGGAGCTGTGCTTGGCTGCTGCACAGCTGAAGGCTAGGTATGCAGGTGAAGGTAGTAGCTTGGTGCAGAAGGATAGGGAGATTGATATTCTGAAGGCGCAGTTGGCTGATGCGCAGGCTGAAGTGAGGGCATCTGCTATGTATGCCCAGAAAATTGCTGATGAGAAGATGTCGCTCCTGGCCGAACTGAATCAAGAGCGCACTGAAGCAAAAGAATACATGGCCTCCTGCCATTGGGCCTTGAAATATATGGAGCTAAACAAGGGGAGACTCATTTCTAACATGGATGAATTCCGCAAGGCTGTGGAGAGTTTGCTGGAGAATCAGGAGAGCAAGCTGCGCAATCTCAGCATCGAATATGATGAGGAGTTGTATCCTCATTTGGTGTCAACTATTGCTGAGCGCAGGTGGCTTATCAGCCATGGCTTGCGTCTTGCTTCCTTGACGACGCTGGAGTCTCGAGAGGTCAAGGACTCCTTTGGGGATGTGGTTCAATGTGCCCTAGCACGCGGTAAGGCAGAGGCAATAGAGGAGCTATGTGCGAGCAAGGTTTTGGCTATGTCTCCCTCCGAAGTACCTGGTTATAATGAGAACGCTTATGGTGAACTTGTTGCTGCTATGGAGAAGTTGAAACTTTTTGAGCTTCCTCATATTGCACAGCTGGAGCGTGACCAGGATTACCCCATAGGCGTGATCATGCAGGGTTTGACTTTGGCTAGGCACTCATCCGAAGACGCTGAGGCACAGCTTGACTACTTTCTGAAGCCGGATGTGTCGCAGCTACATGTGCCTATTTTCGCTCGTCCCCGTGACATCCTCAACCCTTTTGCACTTGAGAAGGAAGTTCCATTGAGGAAGTCTTTAGAAGCCCATGAGATGAGACTTGCCAGGAAGAAGGGCGTGAAGGGGAAAGCCATTCTTTGTGGTCTTGGTGCAGCTCACATTCCCAGATCTGATGGAGTGCCCGTTAGCGTGCCCACGGTAGCACCCAAGGATGCTGACCTGTTGCAGAGGCTTAAAGATGCTGGTAGTGTGGCGCGCCAAGCGGGTAGCTCAGGGCTCAGGCGTACTCGTAGCATGTCTTGGTAATTTTGTGTAATAGATTAACATTTTGTTGCACATGTGCATGTTAAGTCTATATCTTGTATGAACTTGTTATCCATAATAAAGTGTTGATTTGAAAAATACGATTGTACGCATATTGTATCAAGTTTGATTGTGGTTATAAGTTTTGTACTTAGTTATTTTGTCTTTGCATAAAAGATGTCTAAGAATCAAACCGTTTGTATAAACACATTTAAAAAAAAGGTTATAAGGATTTATAATCACTTATATCATAATCGTGTATGAAATTTATGACATAGTCGTGTATGACATGATTGTGTATAACATAATTGTGTATGAAATGCACAAGTTGTTGTGTATCCATCGTGGGGTGCACAAGTGTATGGATTGCAGCGTGCTGCGAATACCATCTTAAGGGGTTAATTGTCTTAACTCCTAATTTGTTAAACGCGCACAGTGTGCATTGATGTGTATCCGTCGTGGGGTATACATCGAACTTACTCCAACGTCTTGAGAGTAAGGTGTTTAACAAGGATGCGTGATCCGATGTTGATGGGTTTGCAACCCTCTTACTCAACGAGTCATTTAGTAGGTTTACTCATCCTTTTACCATCGTGGGTTTTTAATTGGTGCATGCACGCCACGTAGGCAAAAGATAATATAACAAACAGTATTGAGACATGAATGATATGTAAGCAATAAAGTAAAGTGTGTCACGGAGTTAGCTAGAAACCGCAACATTTTATTAATACTTGCAAGTTTTTGTAAAAAGATAAAACATTCGTCTAAATGAAACAAAAAAATGTAAATACACGGGTATTTATTGAGCACTTACTAAAGTGCGGAGGTGTCCGTGTATTGGGTCGTAACCTTTCCTAAAGATAGCATCTCTTGAGATTGCAGATATTCCATGTGCGTTGTAGCTCACGGCCATCCATGTCACGCAGCTTGTACGCACCTTGTCCTAGTGCTTCAATGACCTCATAGGGTCCTTCCCACTTTGGTCCAAGTTTACCTGTATCTTCTGCGTGGCTTGCATCATTAGCGCGATACACAAAGTCGCCTGGTCTGAATGAGGTGCTTCGAACTTTAGCATCGTAGTATCCCTTCATCTTTGACTTGGTTTTTGCCTCACGTATAGCTGCGCGCTCGCGCCTTTCTTCCAATAGGTCCAAGTCTATTCGTCGTTCGTCGTCATTGGTCGCGACATTAACTTCCGCGGTGCGGATAGTTGGCATCCCAATTTCAGCTGGTATGACAGATTCTGTCCCGTAGACAAGGGAAAAAGGAGTGTCTCCATTGCTAACTTTGATTGTCGTGCGGTGCGCCCATAAGACATGCGACAATTCGTCCACCCATCTTCCTTTGTGTTTGTCTAGGCGCGCTTTAATTCCTTCGCCTAGACTACGATTTGCGCGCTCAACTAAACCATTGGTTTGTGGGTGTTTAACTGATGCGAAGTGTTGTGTGATATTTAACTCTGCGCACAAGTCTTTGAACGGGTTATCACGGAATTGTTTTCCGTTGTCCGAAACAATCTCCCCAGGTAATCCAAAGCGGCATACAATATTTTCCCAAACGAAGCGTTTTACTTGATTACCTGTGATTGTCGCTACTGCTTTTGCTTCAATCCACTTAGTGAAGTAGTCTATTGCGACAATAAGGAATTTCAGTCCTCCCGCTGCGACAGGGAAGGGACCCGCAATGTCAATACCCCACTTATAGAATGGCCATGGAGAAGTGATAGGTGTTAGCTCTTGTTGTGGTCTGCGCGGGATGGGTCTATGAACTTGGCAGTCGTTGCATTTCTTTATCACATCGCGCGCATCCCGGTGTATAGTAGGCCAATAGTATCCTGAGCGCAATGCTCGTGCTACGACGGACCGTGGTCCTGAATGCATACTGCATGACCCAGCGTGGATCTCTCGGAGTACGTAATCTGCCTGAAGAGGTCCAACGCACCTAAGCCATGGTTGTAGGAATGAGCGCCGATATAGGATACCATCTCTAAGTTCGAACCTCTACGTTGTGCGCCGTATCCGTCGAGTGTCCTTCTGCTCGTCGGGCAACTTGCCCTTGCTTATAAATTCGATAATAGGGGTCATCCACGTAGGATTCTCCTCCTCTATTACCGTGGATATCTCCATCTCCGAGATGGACTTGTTCTTTAGGATCTCCACTAACACTTGTTTTGACAGGTGCGCAAAGCTAGTAGATGCGATCTTGCTTAGCGCATCCGCTTTCTTATTTTCACCTCTAGGAACTTGTTTAATGGTAAACCTATCAAAACTTTGGATTAATGATTTTGTCTTGTCGAGGTATTGAACCATGTTATCCTCTTTAGCCACATATTCGCCCAACACATGGTTGGCTACTAATCGGGAGTCCACATTTGCTTCTAGGTTGCGTACACCCATTCGATTTGCAATGCGTAATCCTGCGATTAGGGCTTCATATTCTGCCTCGTTGTTCGTGGCTGTGAATTCAAAACGCAGTGCGTAAGTGAATTCCATTCCTTCTGGATTAGTGAGGATAAGGCCAGCGCCCGATCCATCCACGCATGAAGATCCATCCGTAAACAAGACCCATGGTTCTTGTAGTTCTACCTTGCTCAGTGGAGGTACGTCATCGGTATCTGGTTTTTCGATGATGAAGTCTGCTAGTATTTGCCCTTTAACCGCAGTGCGTGGTCTGTAAGAGATGTTATACTCTCCTAGCAGCACACTCCATTTTTGTAATCGCCCCGATGCGTCAGGTTTAGAGATAACTTGCTTGATAGGTTGGTCTGTGATCACCGCTATTGGGTGCGCTTGAAAGTATCTACGCAACCTTTTGGCGGCAAATACTAACGCCAAGACCAACTTCTCCATTGGGCTGTAGTTAATCTCTGTCTTCTTGAGTGCTTTGCTTACAAAATATACCGGTGTTTGTACAGAATTCTTATCTGTTAGTAGCAACGCGCTGACTGCTCCTTGAGTTGCAGACAAATAGACAATTAAATCTTCCCCTGGTCGGGGTGCGACTAGCTTAGGAAGCGCTGCTATATGTTGCTTAAGCTGTGTGAAAGCTTCTTCCGCTTCCGTAGTCTAAGAAAGTCTCCCTTTTTTGTACACTTCTTGAGTGTTTTAAATAAAGGAAGTGACTTATCCGCTGATTTGGACAGGAATCTGTTCAAACCGGCTAGCTTTCCATTCAGAGATTGAACTTCTTTCAACGTGCGCGGTGAAGGAAGTTGGATGACAGCCTCTGTTTTTTCTGGGCATGGCTTAATGCCATCTGGTGCTATCAAATATCCTAGGAACATGCCTTCTGTAGCGCCAAAAGTGCATTTCTTAGGATTCAACTTCATGTTGATCTTTCGTAGTGTTGTAAATGTTTCTTGAATGTCGCGCACCACTTCGTCTTCTGTATGGCTTTTTATGACAAGGTCGTCCACATAGACCTCTAGGTTGCGGCCCACCTGCTTTTCAAATGCATTATCTACCAGTCGCTGGTAGGTGGCGCCCGTATTCTTTAGGCCAAAAGGCATCTTTGTATAACAAAAAACGCCTTGGCTTGTGTGGAAGGCTGTTTTTTCCTCGTCTTCCATAGCCATTTGGATTTGGTGGTACCCTTTGTATGCATCTAAGAAACATTTAAAGGGATATCCGCACAAAGATTCCACCTTCCAGTCTATCTCTAGTAGTGGGTAGCAGTCCTGTGGACATGCTTTATTAAGGTCAGTGAAGTCCACACACATCCGCCAACTACCATCGCTCTTCTTGACCATTACTGGATTGGAGAGCCAATCATGGTAATAGACTTCTCGCATGATGCCAGCGTCCACAAGTTTGTGTACTTCTTCCAGAATGGCTTTTGCGCGCTCTGGAGCTTGGCCGCGCTTTTTCTGCCTTACTGGGGAATATCCTTGTCGGATTTTTAGCTTGTGTTCTGCAATCGAGCGTGGCACACCAGTCATGTGTTTTGGTTCCCATGCGAAGATATCCAGATTCCTTTGTAAGAGCGCGCACACGGCCGCTCTACCTTTGTCAGACAACGATCCTCCAATCGATACTTCTTGCTCCGAGTATTCAGGGTGAATTGCAACCTTTAGGTTTGGTACTTTAGCTGCGCTCTGTTCTGGGGTGTGCGTCGTTTCACATGTAATCGTGTTACACTCTCCTGGTGGCGCAGCGTTGTTGTAGATGGTGACAATGCCGCCTTCTACTGGGAAGTTGAGCATCCCGTGTGCTGTGGACGGCACCGCGCGCATCGCCGAAATTCCTGACCTTCCAATGATGCCATTGTATGGCGAAGGAGATCTGATTACCATAAAGTTCATCCAGGCTGTCGTGGAGTGTTCCTTATTACCAACAGCGACTAGTAGTCGCAGTTGTCCCATGGGCCATATCTTTTCTCCTGTAAAGCCAGTAAGCGCAGTCGTGGCTGGGCTTAACTGTCTTTGTATCTCAGGGCGTAATCTCTTGAAACAATGCTCATACGTTATATCCGCTGATGCCCCTCCATCAACATACATGCGGTGGATATCGTGACCCCCCGCATTTATCTCAATGGTGAGTGGTTCTGCCACTGCGTTGTCCGCAGCCAAGGTGGGGAAAGAGATTTCGCTTCCATGGGAAAATTTCTGGCTGACCTTTTCCCTAGTCTTTCGCTGCCATGATTGTATCATGTAGATTGTGTCAGCCTTGTCCTTGGGCGCTTCTTTCTTGCCCCTAGTTTTCTGTTTGTCTTTCCCGTCCTTAATGTTTTTAACGAGATGGTCCAATCTGCCTTCTTTTACTAACTTGTCTATTAGTTGGCGTAGTTGGACGCAGTCATTAGTTGTATGGCCCTTCTGTCCGTGATATTCGCAGTATCCATTCCCTACGCGCCGATCTTCGGGGGTGCGCATAGGTGGGGGTCTTGGAAAGTTCGCACCTTCCGTCGCAAATATCTCCTTTAGAGTTTTCGTTAGTAGGGTGTACTTGTCGTTTCCCCGTCCGCCCCCTTGACTGCGATAGCTTTTGTTACGATTGCCACTCTGGTCATTGGATTGTCTCCTTGGCTCTTCTTGTGACCTATGGTTCGAGTAGCCTTTCTTGCTATCCGCAGCGGCTGCTTCTCCTTGGATGAAGGACCTCGTGCGCTTCATGAGTTCGTCAAAGGTTTGGGGAACCCTATCGTTTAACTTTTTTATCAAATCTGGGTTATTGATTCCGTTCATAAACCCTGATATCTTTAGTATTTCTGGGCACGCCTTGACGTGTATGCATTCGTCCTTATAGCGCTCCATGAAAGCGCTTGTGGATTCCCCTTGGCGCTGTTTTACCCTAGCGAGCTCGACAGGGTTTTTGGCGCACTTCTTCCTCTGAGTAAAGTTTAAACGAAACGCCTTTCGCAACTCTTCAAACCCACCGATGCTTCTGCATGGAAGCTTACTAAACCAGTTGCGCGCATTCCCTACTAATGTAGAGTTAAACATGTGGCACCACACAGGTTGTGGCCAATTTTCGATAGTGGCTGCTGATTCAAAAATTTTTAGGTGATCATCAGGATCACCTGTCCCATCATAAGTTTTGACATTAGCGGGCATGCGCCTTCTCTTATTTTCTGAAAAATCGCTGATGCGCCGAGTAAACGCATCAACTTTTTGGCGGCGCCAGGGACGAGACATGTCTTCGTCCTCCTGGTCGCGGTGTTTTTCCCTTGATTTCCAGTGTCCTGTTTCTTTTTCCTCGTTGTCCGAGGAGTCACTTGAGGATGAGCTTACTCTTTTGCGACGCTTGCACCGACTATCATCGGAATCCGAGCTTGCTCCTCTGTGGCGCTTGCGCCGACTATCCTCGGGATCAGAGCTTGAAGGGCTTTCGCTTGGGGAGCACCGTCGTCCAAGCCTATCATGAACCCTGCGACTACCAAGCCTAGTGTGGACATTGGCGCGCCGTTCCCCATCTTCATGCTCCTCCAGATACTGAAAGTCGGCTGCTTCGTCATCCACAACCTTCCTTCCAATCCTAGTAAACACTGGGTGTTTGCGGCTATCCTTCTCGCGTCTTTCCTTTCGGTAGCGCGGTGGGGATGCTTCATGCTCAGGTTCGAAGTTGAGCCTGGCGTGCAGACTTTGAATTGACCTCTTTTTCGCCTCCTCTCGCATGAGCGCAGCCAAGGTTTCGTAGTTTTGAGATACGAAATCACTTGGCGCTAGTTCAGGTGTGACTCCTTCTAGCACGAGGGTGTCTGTTTCCAAAACAAGATCCTTGTTTCAGATAGGCGCATTCGGTGGTTCAGTGAAGTTTAATTCCGTCATGGTGGAGAGGAGTGCGCATTAGATCTACCGTGCTAGTAGTTGTTGTAGTAGCATGGGTAGTCCTTGTGATCGGTTCTACTGGAGTAAAAGCCAGATCTGAGTATGATCCTAGGCTTTTGGGCGCACTGGTTGTCCTAGAGGGCGGCTTAGCGGCTGAATCAGTTTGCTGCTTCTTCCCCAGTAGGTCGTCATGCGTTTTCTTCGTCTGCGGAGTCCGCTGATTTGGGTTTCCATGCTTCGTCATTCTAGTTCTTCGTAGAGTTCTTAGTGTAGGGTCCCACGGATGGCGCCACTTGTTGATACAAAAGTTGGGCGTTCCTTGATTCCGTACCAATCAGATCTTAATGCTCGAGACCTGCGCACTAAGAAAACAAAAAGACACCGTTAGGCTTATCGTGGGATTGTCTCCCACGATTATCCTCCGGCGTGAGAGTAAGTAATCGGTTTTTAGGGTTTAGTTGAAGAGTTAGGGTTTGTAAATCGTACCTTTAATGAGAGTCGAAGGACTCTTTATATACACACGAAACCCTAGTTGGTTTCGTGTTCCTCACTCCTCAGCGTATCCCGCATAGGGCGGTTATTTGATACATATCCCATAAATAAGGGATATCCTATATCAAAACCATAAATAACTTTGGGTTTGGGCCATCGTGACCCCAAACCGTTATCGTAATAGCCCATTCGTGATGGGCTTGAGCCCATTCGTGATGGACTGGAGTCCATTCGTGATGGACTTGAGTATGGGTCGGGTTCGTGACCCGAATGCGGACTATACGACATCACTTACATAACTGTTTCAAAATAATTGGGTAGCTCTTACGCATAACATCTCAATGCATTACCACATTTATTAAACAGATTAAATGTCATATTATATCTATCATTCTTTGTACAGTTAAGAATGATATGTATCATTCTAAACTGTGTAATATTAAACAGGTTAAATATTTATCACTAGTGATATCTATTCTTTGTACAGTTAAGAATGATATTTTTCATGTTATGTGAGCACATGTTTCTAAACGAGTTAGTTTTCTTTGTATCATTCTAAACTGTACAAAAATAGATGTATATATAGAGTATCTGTGTGATATGTTAAGTATCACATGTGATATGTTACGTATCACATGTGATATGTTAAAAAATTAGACTCATAATAATTGAAATAAGTTGTTACCAAAATGAAATACGGAGTAATTGATTTTAAAACTGTTTCATCATAGTAAGAATGTTACCTCGTTCATTTTGTATCACTCTTAGGTTACTATGAACATCTCAATGAACATAGTAAGAATTATCACATGTGTTTTAGGTTGATATAGCCTGTGGCTAAGCATTAGGCAAAGTAAAGGCATAACATGAGGTTTAGAAGAAGGAAACGCCTGCGGCTAAACCTTCATCAAAGTGATGGCGTATACACATGCTTTCTAATCTGTATATCGCTTCTCACTATTGCAGTGTTGGTCCTGACCTTAAGTTCTATTGCTAAAGTTATTACTGTATATAGTAATCTTAGGCCGTCAAGTTCTTTTTAGCTGCATAATCGGCTCAAAGGTTTAACATTTTTTCTTTTTTTGTGAAATTTATCATAACCGGTTCAATGCCACTTCACTTGTTTGAAGTACAATAAGTCAGTTTTCTGTTCTGCACTTTAATTGTTTAATCCTTTTGCACTGTTATGGTATCTTGACTGTCTACACTTGTTAGGTGCCAGATGATGGAATAAGAAATTGAAAACTTGTCTAAAGATAAGCAGGAGATCCAAGAAAAATATTCTGAAAAGTCCAGGTCAGATATGTTTAAACTGTAATATCCACTCTCGTCTCTTGAATTTCAATTCTGAAACTTGAAACCTCATTATATCTTGTACTTCGAATTTACAGGCAGAAGAGAAAATTGGATGAGATGTATGACCAATTGAGAAGTGAGTATGAGTCGGTCAAACGGTCAGCCATTCAACCTGCAAACAACTTCTTCTCAAGGGCAGAGCCTGATTTTTTTCCCAGTCCAGTCAACATGATGGATAACAGAGATACCACAAGGAAAGGTAATCTCATTTTGGTTTTCAATGTTGGAGTTTTGGATAAATATTAATATTCGTATGACTAGAATCGAACTCGAGACCTCGGGATTGCACACTTTATGAATGAGTATCAAGAAGTAAATAATTAACGTATATTAAATGTTATGTATATATATTTATTATTTGAACACAAGAAAAGGACTAATGATCATTAGTTGTTAACGGTATGGACTAATTATCATTAAACGCAAAGAAAAGGACAAGATTGTAAATTGGATGACAAGAAGGTTCCGGAATACCCTCTTGGAGAGGTATGGCCGGCCAACCCAACCCAAGGGGCATCCCTTGCCCTAACTTGTCCACCAAGATTACAATTAGTATATAAACACATCAAGGGTTCAAGGTTTTGGCTAATCTCTTGCACACACTAAACCCTAAAGTGTTTTTCCTTTCTTCTTTGTTCCATAAACGATCGTACACCCTTTTAGGGTTGTGGGATCAAATTTTGTTCATCAAAATTCTTTACTTGTGTTTTTTACTAGCATAAACTTGATATGGTTTAGTTCGTGTGTACAAGAACGAGGTAATTACTCACTATAGTAATTATCAAGGGATCGATTAACAAAACGGTAAGGGGTTAATCATTGATCCATATAAACCCTTATTAGGGTTCTTCATATTGTTCATGATTTATTGAAGTGCAAAAGGTACGTTCCTATTTAATTTATGTTAATCTATTATGTGTTATAATCGTTCCTACGCTTCCGCATATGTGAATACATGTTTTGTTAATGTATATGGTTCTCATATTCTAACAGTGGTATCACGAGCTTGCTATAACATGTAATTGATTACATAAAACACATAAAAATCGGATCTTTAATGTTTTAGATACATGTTAAGATTGTTTTGAGATCTAGGGCTTGTTAAATTTTGAAACCCTAAATTTTTTTTGGGGGGGGGGGGGGGTCGATCACTCCTTTATCCAAATTAGGGTTTGTGGATTCAATATTAATTGGATTAGTAACCCTAGGTTGTTAACAAGATTTATGTGTTAATTGAACGTATCTTGTGACCTAATTAATAATTGTTTGAGATAGACATGTTCCATGGATCTAGGTTTTAAAATAAAAAAAATTACGAAACCCTAACCCTATATTTGGGGGGTACGATTTCCATAAACCCTAATTAGGGTTTGTGGTTTAATTTTTTAATTAATTGGATTAGAAACCCTAGGTTTGCAAGTGTTTATGTGAACTATGTGGTAATTGTTATGCATGAATCCATGACGAAACATGCATGTTAGTCATGGATTGGATTAATTGTTTAATTGTTAGAACTTGTTTTACACATGTAATAATTAGATAATTCTAAAATTGGGGAAGACTCCAATTATATATTAAAATCAATTAATGTGCAATTTGGTATATGTTTACTATGACTTACGCAATTGACTTTGTCAATGCATGTGGCTCACCTGTGCAAGGTGAAAGTCTTAGTTAAACCATATGCATACTTGACATCTAGATATTGATTTTATTTAGGATTGTTTAAAAGGTTGCATGTGGCTAGATGTTTCACTAACAATTAATTGTTTTTCTTATTAGTTAATTGTTGTTTTCTTTTAAATTACTTGTTTATTGTTTTTTTATATGTGATATGTTAAAGTAAGCAATAAAAGGGTAATTTTCAAAGAAAATTAAATTGGACTAATAACAGTGAAACATAAAGTAATAAAGTAAGGATCTTGCAGAGTCTTATGTGCCGCTAGTGGTCCGATTCGCACGGTAATCAGCTCCCAGGCGAGACTAGCAAGATCTAAACTTTGTCACTTAATTTTTAAGATTAAGATCATAAACTTTTGCTTGATTGATGTTTTTGTACAATAGTGTGTGAAAGGCGGACCAAAGTTGACAAACTGTGTGGTGGGTTTATCTGGAGAGGGGTTTTTTAAGAGATTCGCTCCTACCGGCTCTCCGGGCCCGCTTGTGCGTCAACTGCGACTTACCTATATCACTATTTACGTACACTATCATCTTAAGGGTGATTTACCTCAATTCCACGCGCCACTTTTGTGGCAAATATCCGAATAACATGTAAGAGTAGGATATGTGGACGATAATTGTTGGTACTTCTTTAATTGGTGAACCCAATACCTCAAGTACATAGTTTTGGTTTACTCTTAACTAATTGGTAAATAAAATTGTTTTGAAAATTTATGCTATAAAGATGAGTGCATGCATCTTTATACATGTTTTGATTACACATCAAACTAAATACCCTACAATTTAAGTTACATGCCATTAAGTTACATGCCATCTAACTATAAGGAACACTTGAAGTTAATTTTGGGTATGCGTGAGACCTGGACCAAAATTAATTACAAGGTAAATTTCCGAGTGTGCGTGAGACCACACATGGATGAATTTACAGTTTCTAAGTTAGACAACTTAATTAAGTTGATGCGTGAGACCTAGAGCTTAAGGCATGAGATGGGATGAAACATGCTTACATTGCAAATTGATGAATCAATTTGATGTAAATCCCATAATGATTTAGGAATTGGAAAATTGTTTGCCAAATATTGTTCGACAGATTACCTAGTTGAATACTATCATTACTAGCAGATCAACTGATGTAATGGTACTATGACAATTAGGATCCTAGCTTTAAGAAAATACTATGGTTAATATGAATATTTACCAATGGGTATTTTATTTTCTTAAAGAGTAATTATCGAAAATACTAAAATTGAATTTTGTAAATTCTTTTAAATGTATTGATGCAACGTTAAACCGTAAACAAGGGTTGTACTTTATTAGTAAATTGATCTACACCCGTAGGGGTCTTGGCTAGAGTCAATTTCATTAAAAGAATAAACCTAGTCTCCTTTCATGTAAGAAGCGTGAGACTAAATCCTATGCCTTGTCATGAATGAAAAAGGTATAATAGGAAAATTAGAATTGTCTAAATTCTAAATACATAACTCATAGCAACTTTAATAGTTAAGATTATTGCGCATTGTATGAGTTATAAATTAGAAGCTAGGCTAATTACCGCAAGATGGTAAAAGACAAACTAGTAGATTTTATCTAGTTGTTTTGTTTTGTTAGGAACACGTTTTAAATATTTTACAAGTCTTGTTCATTTAATTAATGTTGCACAATTAGGACTATATTGTTTGTATTTTTGGACAGGTTCAATAGTAGTCCTTGAACCGGTCATGTTAATTAATTAATCCTTATCACATGTAAAGGGAATATTCCTAACGAATATTCCCCTCCCAATGCCTATAAATACAAGGCAAGGGAGTCATTCTCATAGTTGGTTTTCAAGTATATGTGCGGAAGCTATGCTTGTGTGTGAATCGTTTGAATGAAAACCTTCCATCTTATTTCTTCTCTTCTCATTTCTCTTATTTCTAGCTTATTGTGTTTAGCTTATTATTAATATTTCCATACGTAGCTTATTATTATTTAGATAAGTAGTAGATCGAGTTTGTTTGTTTAAATCATTTACGAGAGTGTGTTTTGAGATCATTATAGTGACCTACAAGTGGTATCATACGCCAAAGGTATTTAGGATTTGTGTTTTAAGACTAGATCTAATCGTTATTTTCATTTGGTTTAAATAAGTTTACGTCAGTTTTTTAACGTTCATTTGCGTTCAAAAGTGTAAAAAAAAAAAAAAAAGCGGGTTTTGCAAATCGTTGTGTAATCCTTTTAATCAAATCTTCGTTTTTTAAAGTTAACGTGGTTAATTTTGGTGCAAATTCGTTGTTTTAATCGTTAAAAATCATTAGATTTACGTTTTTCATCATCATCCAACGTTCTGGATAGAAATTCGAAGAAGAAGGGTTTCTCGCAATTGGTCTGCAACAATTCATAGATTTCTCGCATTTGGTAACAAGGGTTTCTCGGAATTGCTGATTTACGGGTTTATCGCAATTGGATTAGTTTAAGAGTTTCTCGCAATTCATCAGATTCTTCGGATTTGGTACTCGGTGTTTCCTTCTTTGTAAAAGATAGTGAAACTACCTCGACTTGGAATTCTTCTCAACTTTTGTATAAAAGTTTGAGAACGTGATCGAAATTGTAATTTTGAAAAATCTTTCGAAATTGCTTGATCTTTCGCAATTCAGAGTTATCTCTCGCAATTGCAAAGTTCTATCGCAATTGACATTGATTCTCGCAATTGCAATTTTCTATCGCATTTGGAGAAATCTCTCGGAATTACTCAAGTCTCTCGCAATTGGACAACCTCTATCGCAATTCAGACTCTCTCGCAATTCAAACAGTGTTTCTCGCAATTGGACTAAGAACTTTAAGTAAACTTACAAATCAAACATCATAAATCTTAAAACACATCTTAAATATCTAAAGATCCAAGAAAATGTCTCAACCACCTCACTTCAACTACTACTCTCAGCTACAGCAACATCCTCAACAACAACAATTTCATCCTCAGTATCAACAACAACAAGCATTTGTTCAACAACATCAATTTCTCTCTCCACCACAAGTATCCCCACAACAAATCATGCAACAAAATCAACAACTGCAAAACTATTCATCCTACTCCAGAGAACCTCATTGGTTTAACAAGATGTGTGAAGCAATCAGTAGTCAGCAATCGCGTCATGAAGCTGGAAGTCAAGAAACTCCACCAATGCTAACTTCGGGTAACTACGTGCAATGGGCTAGTAGATTCCTCAGATTCGTTGAACTGAAAAAACCCCATGGTCAGTATCTCAAGAAGGTCATTGAAGAAGGACCCTATCCCATTCCAGCTACTGTAGTTTCAGCAACTACAGAGAGAGAAGAAACATCCACACCCATTCCGGTTGCCAACTACACAACTGAGCAAACATTACAGCAAGAGGCAAACCAATTGGCTATGTCTTTCATACTTCAAGGAATTCCTAATCCTATCTACCGAAGTATTGATGCTCAAAAGACAGCCAAAGATATGTGGGAACATGTTCATCTTCTCATGGAAGGAACAGAGTTAAACCAAGAAGATCTTGAGTCCAAGTTATATATGGAGTACACTCACTTCATCATGGAACCAGGGGAGACCATTGAATCTTACTACCACCGTTTCACCAACATAATCAACGATCTTGATCGTCATGATATCAAGTTACCAAAGATTGCTATCAACTCCAAATTCCTTGGATGCCTTGGTCCTGAATGGCAAAAATATGCAACCTTTGTGAGGCAAACAAAGAAAATTGGTGATGTCAAATACGGACTCATGTATGATTATCTCAGACAACATCAATCAGAAGTGGATAAAGAAATTGCAGCACGAGGAGGCTTCACACCAGCACCAACACCAAATTCACTTGCTCTCGTTGCTCAATCTAACTTCTCTTTACCACAACAGGAATTTGGCAACTCATCTTTTCAACCAAGCATTCCACCCCAACCTCATCATCAAATCATTCCTTATGAAGCACCACAACAATACTCTGATAACCAGCTGGTTCCATACAACAACACCGATTCAATGCTGTACTCAAATACAGATCATGATGAAGAAGAAGATGCTTTCAATTCACTTAATGAAGCATTTGGATTGATTGCTACCGCATTTGGCAGATTCACCAAATCCAACAACCGTCTTCGTTCATCTTCAAATACCAGGAATCAGGCAGTTGTTCATGATGGCAGAGTTGAAATTCAAAACAGGTCTTCAGGCAGATTTGGTTCGGGAACTCGTGGATATGGTAATCAAAGGGTTCAGTCAGGAGGAAATCGGTTCAATACTGCAGGGGTAAACAGAAACAGTATGGGGAATGTTCAGAGAGGAAATTCGAATGTTGGGAATGGTCAGAAAGGCATTGCTAATACATCTATCACATGCTACAATTGTGGGGGGAATGGTCATATGGCTAATGCTTGTCCGAAGCCGAGAACAATGGGCAGTCAGTATCACAAAGAGGCTCTTATGATGGCACTCAAAGATGAAAGAACTGCTGGGATGATGACTCAGAATGATCAAAGTTTTATGGCAACTGTGGAATCAGATGATGAGATGGAAGACCTTGAGGCAAACGCTGCAGTCATGCTTATGGCTAATATGCAAGAGATGAATATGTCCGAGTCAGGCCCGGTATATGATACCAATGGTCTTTCTCAGGTACCTGATCCGATATGTCTTATTCATGAAATTGCTTCACCGTCTGCATCTTCATCTACAAACGAAACTTTTGTTCAAAATGAGTTATTATCATCATCATCCGATGATCAAGTTAACACGGTTGTATCATTTGATAATGATAAAACAGTTGTTTCCTTTGATGATCTCATCGATGATGCTAATTGTGATCATATTGAACAAAAAGATCAGTTGGATGATCAAGATTCGGACTTACAGGCCTTGTTATTGACCACCCAGTCACAAATAGAAAAATGCAATGACATAAATCAGAAGCTCAAAGAGAAAATTGCAGTGTTAACAAAGGATAATGAGTGTTATAAATTACAACTTTCCGGCTATCTAAAACAAGATAAACGTGAAAAAGGTTTTGAAACGGCTTTCCAACAAGAGTATGTAAAAGTTCAAAATTTAGAAAGTCAAGTTCGTGAGCTAACCATTGCCAAAGCTGAGCTTTTCTCTCAGAAAGAGAAGGATCAACTTGAGTTTAAAATTCGAATTGATGCTTTAAATTCTGAATTGTTGAAAACTCAAGATGAGCTTTCTACATCTCAGAAGGATCTTCTTGAAGAAAAGAAAGCTACTCGGAAATGTGTTGACTCCTATCTTGATCAAATTCTGGATTTGGAAACCAAACTCAAAGATTTTCAAAACATTGTGTATAAAACGGGTAACTCTATAACACAAATTCAGAAAAATATTGTAAAACCAAGTCCTAAAGGAGTAAGTTTTGCACTTGGCAGTGATACACCCCGCAAATTACACATAGCACTCAAAGAGAATCCTAAGTTATACAATGCAACATTTCTGTTAGATGATTCCTTTCAACGTGTTGTTATGTATTCTGTTGATGAAGAAACTGATTTTCTTGAAAACAAGATTGAGGGTCGATCAAAGTCACAAACAAAGTTTTCAAACGTACACTATGATTATAATGCACGACCTCATTTAAGCAAATCATTTGTTCCTCCTAAGGATCATCCAGAACAAACGTTAACATACACAAACATAAGTGCTCCCTCGTCTATAACTTCTGATCCTACGCCTGGTGTACAATTTAAAGATTGTTTGATAGAGGATCTTGTTGATCCACAAATGCCTAAAGAATGTCGGGTTCTTCGATATTTTCAGACATTTATGGATGACATTTCTCGTTTGGAGAATGAAATTGAGTTCAGTTCTCAAATTCCCATCTCGTCTTTTCTTTCTCCTGTTCAAAAAGAAAAGAAGGAGATTCTTCAAAAGAAAATTCTTCCTCATGTCAGAAATCTGAAAAAGGGTGCAACAAGATGGGAAGAGGAGTTATATACGGAACTAGCATCTATGAAATCCATTTTCAAAGCTAAAGATGACAAGGTTCAACGTCAAAAACTTCAAAAGAAATTTTTCGCAAATGAAAATGATCGACTCTTGGAAAAAGTCTTGTGTTATGACGTGGTTTCTGTGATTATGAATTCGCTCTATGAATCTGGTAATGCTTTAATTGTGAATGATCATGCTGTGAATATTAAGCTGTTGCATATGGAGATTGATAATCTGATACATGAGAATGAGAATCTTCGACAAATCAATGGTGATGTGGAAAACAAAGTTTTTAATCTTCAAAGAAGGTTGGACTGGTGTCAAAAACGAAGTCTTGAATTTGAACTCAAATTTCAAAATCTCATGGGATCTCTCTCATTTCAAAACAGTCATGAACAAATCAAAGAAACAAAGGCTTTCTTAAAAGTTAAACTGTTTCAAAATAAAAAAAATCTGGATGACGTTATTCAAAACAGAAATGACACAGTCTACCTAAATAGGAAATTAGATTCACAAAATCAAGAGTTCCAACACATCATTATTGATTTAAAGAAGAAGATCAGAGTTTTAGACAAGAACAAAGCAAACATTCATAAGATTGCTCCAGGAATGTATGTAGTGGACAAAGAACATACCCAAGCATCTGACACAACCACTGATTCAGCTACTTGTACTTCCACAGGACTAGTAACCACCTCTAAGATCAACCATTCCAAGACTCACAAGAAACAGAGGAAGAATAGAGTCAAGAAATCTAGGAAGGAAGTATCTAAGTCTGAAGAAGTCCAAGAAAGTAGTTTGAATAAGACAAATGTAACATCAGAAATAGAATTGCACTTATCTGAGTCTAGTTCTAAGAATGATGTAACAGATGATAACTCTTTAAATATTAATGAAGATGTTTTGGTTGATGCTACTTGTGTCTATTGTCGTCATAGCATACTATCTGGTGATCATACAAAATGTGTTGCTAAAACTTTGCTGACTAAGAGAAAGAAACGAACTCGTGGCGCTTCCTCTAGGTTTAAAACCATTGCGAAATCCATTTTAGGTATGCCTCCACTAGCTGTTTCTGAGGAGAAAATAGAAAAGCCCCAATCCAAGACCAAAAAGTCACCTAGTGCATACCTTAGGAAAAAGGCAGAGACTAGTTGGACCTGGCAACGCTGGTTACAGAACACTTTTGATTTTAAATGGTTACCTAAAATACTAACTTCTTGTGTAACTAACCCAGCGGATCCAACCGTTATCAATTCTCCACCTGTTTCCGATGTTTGTGATGCAGGTGATTCAAATCGTCCTCTGGATTGTTGATAGCGGGTGCTCCCGACATATGACCGGCAATCTCAAACTTCTTCAGAACTTTGTTGCAAAGTTTATCGGAACGGTCAGATTCGGGAATGATCACTTCGCTGCAATTATGGGCTATGGGGATTATATTAATGGGAACATCGAAATCAGCCGTGTGTATTATGTTGAAGGTCTCGGTCATAATTTGTTCTCCGTGGGACAATTCTGCGATGGAGACTTGGAAGTAGCATTCAGGGAGAAAACATGCTTTATTCGTGATCTTCAAGGGAACGACCTTATGAAAGGAAAACGCGGAACAAGTCTGTATTCTATCTCCTTTGACGGCATGACAGCTTCTTCTCCTATTTGTTTACTCTCCAAGGCTCATCCCACAAAAGCTTGGTTATGGCACAAAAGATTGTCTCATCTCAATTTTAAAACCATGACTGATCTTGCCAAGAAGAAATTAGTTGACGGTCTACCAAAGTTCAGATATGCCAAGGATCACTTGTGTTCTGCTTGTGAACAAGGGAAAAGTCATCGTGCACATTTTCCTTCCAAAACAGAACACAGCACAGACCATGTCCTACAACTGCTTCATATGGATTTGTGTGGTCCAATGCGCGTTCAGAGTATTAACGGGAAGAAGTATATTCTGGTAATAGTAGATGATTACTCAAGATGGACTTGGGTCTATTTTCTTCGGACTAAAGATCAAGTTCCTTCTATCCTCATCACATTTCTCACCAAGATTCAAGTTCAAGTCCGTAACACCGTCCGAATCATCAGAACAGACAACGGGACTGAATTTAAGAATCAAATCATTCGGGATTTCACAGAGAAACATGGGATTGTTCATCAGACTTCCATAGCTCGTACTCCGGAACAAAATGGTGTAGTTGAAAGACGAAACCGGACGCTCGTGGAAGCAGCTCGAACTATGTTAATCAATGCTAAATTACCGGATTATCTTTGGGCTGAAGCTGTCAATACTGCTTGTTATACTCAGAATCGTGCAATGATCACTAAAAGACACACCAAAACACCATATGAGATTATACAAGGGAGAAAACCAAACATCAACCATTTTCACGTCTTTGGAGCTTTGTGTTATCCAAAGAATGATAAGGATGATCTTGGTAAACTTAAGGCTAAAGCAGATATTGGGATCTTTGTTGGATACTGTGAAAACTCCAAGGGATATCGTATTTGGAATCGTCGGACTGGGGAAATTCAAGAGACCATACACGCTAATTTTGATGAACTCACCGAGATGGCTTCTGAGCAAGACAGCTTAGAACCCGCACACAATCGTCTGAACTTTCCTGAATCTTCATCTGCACCCTACCTTTCAACAGAAAGGATCTGGAAGATTTGTTTGCACCAATGTTCGATGACGTTCGTGTTACTAGTGCATCAGATGCTTCCACCAGTTCCGCTGCTCAACAACTTCCACATCAAGCACCTGATCCATCAACATCTACCTCTACAGTAGTTGCTGCCGATGCACCACAACCTGAATCATCATCAACAATGGAGAAAACACCTCAACCAGCAGTTGAAGATTCATCCCCCATTTCTAACAATGTTCCAACACCATCAGGATATGACGGGAATGCCTTCTTTAATCCATTTGCTCCACCACCAACTGTTCCAGATTCCGGAGAATCATCCTCGAGCAACATGGACCCGTCATATCATCATCACAACGTTCAACACTACCCATCAACTCATAAATGGACAAGGGATCATCCGTTAGTAAATGTGATTGGCAATCCAGATAAACCAGTAATGACCCGACAGAAACTCCACACAGATGGTGAAACATGCATTTACGCTCTCACCGTTTGTCAATCTGAACCGAAAAATATCAAAGAGGCCTTGACTTACGACAATTGGATTGAATCAATGCAAGAAGAGTTGGATCAGTTCAAGAGATTAGAAGTTTGGGAACTCGTTGAAAGACCAGATGGAGTTTATGTTGTGGGATTAAAATGGATTTGGAAAAATAAGCTGGATGCAGAGGGAACGGTTATTCGGAACAAGTCTCGGTTGGTTGCTAAAGGGTATAGCCAAGAAGAGGGAATTGACTTCGAGGAATCCTTTGCACCAGTGGCTAGGCTAGAGGCAGTGAGAATGTTTCTGGCATACGCAGCTCATAAGAACATCACAGTTTATCAAATGGACGTGAAGACTGCATTTTTGAACGGACAACTTCGTGAAGAGGTGTATGTTTCACAACCAGAGGGCTTCGTTGATCCAGAACATCCACAACACGTTTACAGGCTTAAGAAAGCTCTCTACGGCCTTAAACAAGCCCCGAGGGCATGGTACGATAAACTTGCTGCATTCTTGCTTGCTAATCATTTTACTAAAGGATCTGTGGACCCGACTCTGTTTATACAAAAACACGGGGAGGACATTCTCATCGTACAAATTTATGTGGATGACATCATTTTTGGGTCTACCCATAAAAAGTATTCAAACGCTTTTGCAAAACTAATGAAACAAAACTTTGAGATGTCCATGATCGGTGAATTAAACTTTTTCCTAGGATTACAAGTTCACCAGTCACCTCGTGGTATATTCTTGAGTCAGTCTAAATATGCACAAGAAATATTAAAGAAGCATGGCATGACAACTAGTGACACCTATAACACCCCAATGGCCTCCTCATCCCCGAAGCTAGATGCTGATTTACATGGGAAACCCACTGATTCTACAAATTATCGTAGTATAATTGGGTCTCTTATGTATCTCACAGCTAGCAGACCGGATGTTGTATTTGCCACATACCTGTGTTCACGCTATCAATCTAACCCAACAGAAAGACATTTATCTGCTGTTAAAAGAATCCTTAGATACATCAAGGGAACCATTAATTTGGGGATCTGGTATCCAAAGGATTCTGGTTTTGCACTAACTGCTTTTTCAGATGCGGATCATGCGGGATGTATTGATACAAGGAAGAGCACATCTGGTGGTGTCCAATTTCTCGGTGATAAGCTGGTGTCCTGGCAGTCCAAGAAACAAGATTGTACGTCTCTATCATCAACGGAATCAGAATATGTAGCTATGTCTGCCTGTTGTGCTCAAATCATTTGGATGCGATCACAACTGATGGATTATGGTTACATATTCAACAAAATCCCGATGTACTGCGACTCCAAAAGTGCTATTGCTATCTCGTGCAACACTGTCCAACACTCCAAGTCCAAACACATCGCTCTCAGATATCACTTCATCAAGGAGCATGTGGAGCAGGGTACCGTTGAGTTGTATTTCGTGGGAACGGAACACCAATTGGCGGATCTTTTCACGAAGGCTTTACCTCATGAACGTTTTGTGAAATTGGTTCACCAAATTGGAATGCGATGTTTGACTCCTCAGGAATTGTCAAATTTTCTCAAAAACTAATACATGAGTCAAACATCCAAACTATCTTGTAAATAACACCAAAAAAAAAAAAAAAAAAAAAAAAAAAAAAAAAAAAAAAAAAAAAAAGTGTGTATGCAAGTACAAATCTTCTTTCAACATTTTGTTCAGTTTAAAATTGTCTTTGTTCAATTCTGAACAAATGTTGAGGGGGAGACACAAAATTTTTACAAATTTTTTTACAAATTTGTACTTGCATATTTTCTGTCACACTGTTGCTTTGTATTGGCTTTGATGTGATATCCTAAGGATTATTAGGAATTTGATGGTTACAAATTATTAGAGGACTAAATGTGTTAAATATTGAAATTCGGTTGGTTAGGATCTTTAGTGCTAAATAATTGAGGTTAAGGGACTGAAAGCGAAAATAGGATAAAAGTTAATAGTAAAAGGAGTAAATGCAAACTGTAACAACTGTGCAAATCACTTATTATCTCTGAATCTTGTCTCTCGCATTTACTATCACCCAACAACTCAATCAACGGCTCTAATTAATTCTGATCATCCGTTCAAGATCTAACAAATTTGTGAGTGTTTTCATGTTTGTATAACAATTATAAGATATGGTTTTGATGGAATTTGAGATCCAACGGTGGAATTTGTGTCAAATATCTAGACGAATTTCTAGGGTTTGCGTAGAATTGGGATTTTTTTTATCCTATGTGTTTTAAGTGATAATGCTTGTACTGTTATACTTAGATCTTGATTATATAACTTAAATGCGTGATTAATTGTTCCAGAAACTCATCTAAGTGATTATACGAAGGTTTAGGGTTTATGTTCATCATTTGGGGAAAATCGAATGTGAATGTTTTGGTGTAATTAAAGTGTTATAATATGGTTGTTATGATAAGAATCAAACAATTGTTGCCTCAGAATAAGCCCAGAAACAACAAATAGTCATTAAGTGAGTTTTAGGGTTTATCAAGAACACGTTGCACTAGCAGTTTGATCTTATAGATTTTGTGGTTAGAAAGTGTTAAAAGTTGGACAAAAAGTGTAAAATAGCTTTGTGTACCTATTGCAATTGGTATGAATCTTTAATCTGTGAATTGCAAAATTTTTTGTGAATGAATCATCGTCAAAACGGGTTTCGGAATTTCTTGGATAAGATATTCTCGAATTTGCAATTGCTATCGCAATTGTCATTTGTTCTCGCAATTGCCATTGCTCTCGCAATTGGTGTTGCTATCGCAAATGGTAATGTGCTCTCGCAATTGAAAACCTTTTCTCGCAATTGAAATTTTTCCCGCAATTGGAATTTTTATCGCAATTGGAAATTTTTTCTCGCAATTGGAAATTTTTCTCGCAATTGGAAATTTTTCTCGCAATTGGAAATTTTTCTCGCAATTGGAAATTTTTCTCGCATTTGACAAGTTTTTCCCGCAATTGGTTTTTTTCTCTTGCAATTGGTAATTTTTCTCGCATTTGTCAAAATTTCTCATTTTTGATTATCTGCCTTTGAAATTACTAATTTCCATTGAAATTTTCAATTCCTTAAGTCTTGTCAAATTAAAGGGAAGGTTTCATTATGCAAATTCAAATGATCAATTCACAGATTAACGATTGCTCAATCATATCAGAAAGGATGTTATGTGCAAACACTCAATTTCAACTAATGCTAACACACATATATCCTGCAAATTGGTGTCATAATGCTGTTTCAGATCATCCACAATGTCTTCACAACAACAACAATCACTTCCACCTATCACCAAAGCAGAGTTATTCCCACAAGGATTCAAGGCTAAGTATGGAAAGAACAATTCAAGAGTGGTCTTCGATAACATCAAGTGTGCTGAACCAAGTTGTCGAATTGTCATCGAGATCCTCAAAAGACATGAATGCAGGAGTATCTTGGAAGATTCAGATAGTATTCCAGAGATTTACATTCATCAGATGTGGAGCACTATCAAACCAGATGACAACAACAAATTCTTCACCTGCACTCTTGACAGGAAACAAGTCAAGGTCACTCTAGCACATCTACGTGAAGCTTTATCTCTACCAGATCCACCGGAACCCTCAAGACGATACTGGCCTGCACCCACTGAACAAGACATTCTCAACTTTCTCATTGGCCTTGGATATGATGTTGATCCAGATCTTCCACTCAACATCCTCTCAAATATCAATGCCAAATCTATTCCTCAACCGTGGAGAGCAATGTACTATATTCTTATTCGATCAGTGTTTGGAAGAGACAGTGGACACGAACATCCAAGACTCTCTCATGCTCAACTCTTCTGGGGTTTTGTTACCAAACACAACCTTGATTTTGCTGCTCTTATCTGGGAAGACTTTATGCATCAAATACATGGTGTACTCAAAAAACCCTTGACTAAAATCCCATTCGTACGTTACACCAAGTTGCTGATCAGTCTTCTTCTTGATAAAGATCATGATATCTCTAATCGTCCCGAAGACAGAGAAAGACATGTAATCAAGATGGATACGGACTTCAAATCAGTATACTTTCCAAAGGATAGCACTCACAAACAAGGTCTTAAGCTGTTTGATGTTCTACTTACTGAAGAGGTCAAGGAAACTCCTGCTTACGCTGATTACATTCAAGCTTATGAGAAGAAGCTTGTCGGTATCACTAAAATGACTGAGGGAACAGGTTCTTCCAAAACTCGTTCCAAGAGTAGTAGAGCTAGCAAAACTGGAAGTGCATCAAGTGCTTCAAAGAAACAACCCCCAAGCAAGAGGAGAATCATCAAGACTGCTCCAAAACCAAAAGTTGAAGATATTGGTATTCGTGATGAATCCTCTAAATCCTCCGAAGACACTGAACCAGAAATAGAAATACTCAATGAGCAAGAAGCCGAGTTTCAAACAAAGATTGATTTAGAGAATGCTGCTAAGGCAAGTATTAAACAGAAAAGAATTGATGAAGAAAGAAGAGCAGAAAGAAGAGCAGAACTACAAAAGCAAGTTTTGAGAGAATTGGAAGCAAAGAAGAAGGAAGAGATTACTAAAGGAGCAGGAGGATCAGGAGTTACTCCAGCACCAGTCTCATCCCCTAATCCGGTTAATCAACCCGGTGTCTCACAATCTTCCACAGCAAAGCCAGATACGGTTAATCAACCCGCTATGGCTTCAACCACTGTTCCTCCTCCTCAATCAAGCTCAGTCAATCAAACCAATTTGGAAACTCAAACACAATCAGAGTCTGAAAAGATAATCTTCACAGAAAATGAAATTTCCGACTCAATGTTTGACGACATTCCACAACAAGAGGAGGTACATCACCATGCTGACACTGATGAATGGGGAAATTCTGATGAAGAAAAAGAAATCACTGGATCAAAGGCTACAGAAGCAGCAAATGAGCTGGAGGCACTTAATGAAGCAGAAAGGAAAAGGAAGGTAGAAATGGAAAGAAAACAAAAGGAGGATGAGGAAGCAGACAACTACATTATCTCTCCATTGAATGATCCATTCAAATCTCCTCAACAACAACCACGTGATCAAACTCCTCCCATTCCTTCTCCCAAACCTTTCTCACCTCCTAAGTCACCTCCTAAGCATCAAACTCCTCCAGAATCACCGGAAAAACCTTCAAAACCTTCATCTTCATCTCACAAAGACTCTGCTTCTCCTAACTCATCATCATCTATTCCATCACTCACTCCATCACCATCAAGGTCACCACCAAACAAAGGCAAAGCAACATTGGCAGAAAGAATCAGAACAGTCATAAAAGGCAAACAAGTCAACAAAATCGCCAAAGTCACAAGAGTTGAAGTTCTCTCACCAATATCTAGGCAAATCAAGAAAGCAGCAAAACTTGCTCAAGCAAGAAAAGAAAGCAAGATGCAAGAACAGATGACAGAAATGCAAAATCTTATCAAGGGTCTATCTGAACAAGTCAAGGAGATGCAAGTAACAAAGCAGAACATGGATGAGTTTCTTTCTTTCGATATAGAAGACAATATCAAAAGTAAGACAAGACATTATGTCAAACGTTTTACTGCTGATCTACAGAAGAATCTTAATGAGAATGTCAACACTCAACTTGATATCAAGGTCAAAGAAGCAATCATCCTCAACTCTGGCTTCAAGCAACTCAAAGACTTCACCACAGAAGAACTCAAACTTGAGCTTCTCAACAGACTCCACACTATGACATCTCCTTCTTCTGAAGATATTAGTCTTATGAAGTCAATTGCAGCACATATTGAGAAGGTTTCCTGCAAGGTTGCTGCTGATAAAGGAAAGAGGATTCGTGATGACGACACTGAGGATCCAGATCCAAATTCCACACAAAAGAAACAAAAGACTGTGAGTGGATCTGGTATTCACATTCAGGAACCACCAGAACAGAGAACTTCTCCACCATCTCCAAATCATCAAGACTCTGGTCCTAAGGAAACTGAGCATCACTTTGAACATTTCATCAATGATGACATTGAGTTTCAACCTCAAGATGACCCACCTCAAGATGATCCACCTCAATCACCTCCAAAACCAGCAAAAACCAAACCATCTAGCAGTAAAAGTCTTCTGAAGAACCAGCTGTGATTACATGGTTAGATACTGACGAAGACTTACATGGAAACAACTGGTTCGACCACCTTGCACAGGCTCAAATCATCGACGACGAAGCTTCAAAGATAGAAGATAGCACGTTTGAATACAATCAGAAAGTCAAACATGCTTTCAACATTAAGAAGATGACTAAAAGAGAGCTTCGTAGAATCAAGAATGATGCATTCAATCTTTTAAAAGATAAGTCTGCAAGTGCTGCCGAGTTGGAATATCATCTGGAGAATATTGCTAGAGCATTATCTAAAGACTTCGATTGGACAAATCCAGATGTATACAGGGAAGGTGGTCTTGACAGCAAGAAACGTCCATACATCACCGACTGGACAAAACCACTTCCTGTGATACGACCATATCATGGAACGTCAGAAATTCCATTTGCATTCTTCTTCAACCAAGATCTGGAACTACTTGTACATGGGGCTTCTAGTGAAATCAAGTATGCTACCTCAATAACGTTCACTCCTGCTGCAAACTACACAAATCCTGCCATTGAAGAAGAAGCTAGACACCGTAAACTCTTCATCAACAAAATTGCTAAATATGATCGTGACGCTGAACTTGGAATTCACCATTGGTTTGACAAACGCAAGTCGTGGTACAAATACAAGCTTGGCCTCATGGCATCTCGTGAAAAGGTGTTCAGTGATCTTCGTATAAAGGCAGTGATTGATGCTAAGGGATCACAAAAGCTGGGATACACATTCATTTCTGAGATCTCCGTTCGCAGACAAGATAATCTTATTTACACGTTCAATGAAGCAGACTTTCCTGAACTCAATCTCAACGACATTGAAGACTTGTACTTAATGAAAGTGCAAGGGAAGCTGAATCACCTCAATCCTACTCTTCTGTATGCATTTAGCGCTGCTATATGCCACTTCATCAGAAGAATAGTGATCAAAGAACGTGTAGAAGATCTTCAACTTGGAGTTGAAAGTTATCAGAAGAAACTGAATCTTGAGGAACCCATGTTTACTCTCACTGACAACAAGGAACCTCAGTACTTGCTCAAGACCGACCCTATCTTCGGATTCGTCTACAGAAGTGCAACGAACACTAACCGTTTCATGCCACATAAAGAGATTCACAAATTTTGTGATGACACGCTTAAGAATGTTCGAGATGGGTTAGTCACACGGGTTCAGGATCAAATACTGAAGAAGCACAAGAAATGGAATCATCAGCAGCTCAGGCAGGTCAAGAATTTTATCTGGTCAATCGAAGAAAGGCTCTACAGAAGGGATCAGATGAGGAGATTGGAAACTTATGTTGGTGGTCGTCCTCCATTTGCCATCAGATTATTCCAGAGAACAGATCCAAAATTCACCACGTTTGGCCGAGGCGGTTAATTTGTAAGAATTTGATTTCAATATTCAAATATTCATTCAATATTCTTACTTATATATGACTGTGGATATGACTACGGCTTGTGCACACATAACAGTGTACAACCCGGACCCCAAAGAAAGGACCCTGAGGTACGCTTCAGTGCCTCAATCCTGAAAAAGGAGCGAAAGCTTCTTACTTATGAGCAGAATTAAAATCAGAATGTTTTATAACGTTTTTCAAACATTCTGCTCATAAGGACAAGTATTCCCTCGTCCAGGGGGAGTATTTGAAAAATATAACCTTTGTTCAAAAAGAAGTATCAAAGTTCTTGAAACTTCTTCCCTAAAACTCAAAAACAGCATATTTTAATCATAAACGTTTTTCCAAAAACATCATGAGTATGCTATTTTTGAGGGGGAGAAGAAACAAATGATTAAAATATGATGTCTCATTTGCTGGAATCTCGTGTGCTCAAACTCAGAATTGACCCTCGAATTGACGAATAGGAAAGTCAGTAGTCGAAAGGACATGTCCCGGACGGGTAATAATTTCAAGCCAGTTTAACTGGTGATGTAAGCGTGTCTCGCAAAGGACGTGTCTGAGTAGAATGTACCGATTTCGAGCGATAATCTTTGAATCTGATCTGGACGGGTAATAATTTCAAGCCAGTCTAACTGGTGATGTAAGCGTGTCTCGCGACGATCAGGTTCATTGAAAGTCAATCAATTCAAAAAGTGCAAACTCTTTCCGGCATGTGCAAATTTCAAACTTATTACTTATGCGCACATGTTAAGGGGGAGTACTTCTGAAAATCATCAAACTCTCAAGGTGTCAACAAAATGTCCTTACAATTATCGACACTTTGAGAGATTTTCAATGGTTTTGGTCTTATGGCATCATTAGGATAGTCATGGAGTTACAAGGAGACTAAGGTTAGGAAAAACCGTCCTATGATCCGCCAGAGCCGGAGGGATCTACCCAAGGACAATACCACTAGTTTAGACTAGAAAGTCCTAGGTATGATATAAAAAAAAAAAAAAAGGAGAAAATGAATGAACGGAGAAAGAAGGGGTTGAAGAATTAAAAAGAAAAGCAAAGAAAAAGGGTGAAAAGAAATAGCCCTCCATTTGTTCAACCTTAGGGCAGACAACGGGTTCAATTCATAATCTACTGGTTGATGAGCATCACCGGTATTGAAGACCAAAGACGTCATGGACCCAGTGACGCACTAAAAAACCTTCTAAGCCACTCAAGTGTCTCTCAAAAGACATTTGTTTCATTCACACGGAGAACCCTTCATAATCTATCGACATCTCATTACGAGATTGTTGATATTGAAAAGGAGGCAATCTGCTCCACGCCTCCGATGACCAAACAAATGTGCACTTATTGAGTCTAGAGCCATGAGATTCATCAAAAGATCTCTTAGGTACACTTAGTATTACTCTGTTGTCTTACATCATGGGCAGCAGATGTAAAATTAAGAAAGTGTCCTTCGCAGATCTTAGCAATCTGCCAAGAACATTCATGAGAAAAGTCACATTTGTGATTATCAATGATTGAATGGAAATCCTGCCAGAACAACATCAAACAATTCTGATAGCAGGTCACTTCGGTAACTCCTTGTGGGTTACGCTTAGTGTTTTTTGCTCCAAAACGGTCTACAGTCGTGGGGTGATCTCCAGCGACTCACTGAATCGTGGGTGCACTTCGGTGTGTCCGTGTAATCCCTTTCGGGGGAATCCAGTTCAGAACGGTCTGGGTTAGGATTTGAGAAAGTCTTCACACTATGCTGTTGATGATCTCAAGTCTGAGCCTGTAAGTACCGGTTGGTTCGTGCTGTTGCTGCTGTTGCTGCTATTGCTGCTGCTGAGGAGCTGGAGTTCGACTATCAAGACTCCATCATGCTTATATCTTGAAGAAATGTTCTCTCAATGACTCGGTTATTACAAAAGTTCAACACAAGCAATAATAAAGTCAAAAGTTCAAGCATCTCAACCTTTCACAAGTCTAAGATTGAAAAGTGAGAACATATTGCAGATAACAAGTCAAAGATATATGAGCATGATGGAGAAGACGAGAAGACGTTGGAGATTGGCAGACAGAGACAACATCATATCATCATTACACAAGAACAAAGAAACAAAGATTATAAAGACGTCGGAAGCCTAAGAAGCAAAGAAGACGTCAGGCAACATTGATGATCAAGACTTAGGGGGAGATTGTTAGGAACACGTTTTAAATATTTTACAAGTCTTGTTCATTTAATTAATGTTGCACAATTAGGACTATATTGTTTGTATTTTTGGACCGGTTCAATAGTAGTCCTTGAACCGGTCATGTTAATTAATTAATCCTTATCACATGTAAAGGGAATATTCCTAACGAATATTCCCCTCCCAATGCCTATAAATACAAGGCAAGGGAGTCATTCTCATAGTTGGTTTTCAAGTATATGTGCGGAAGCTATGCTTGTGTGTGAATCGTTTGAATGAAAACCTTCCATCTTATTTCTTCTCTTCTCATTTCTCTTATTTCTAGCTTATTGTGTTTAGCTTATTATTAATATTTCCATACGTAGCTTATTATTATTTAGATAAGTAGTAGATCGAGTTTGTTTGTTTAAATCATTTACGAGAGTGTGTTTTGAGATCATTATAGTGACCTACATGTTTTGACCATTTGAAGGTACTACATACAATTGTTGGAATTGTAGACCTATTAAGGAAGAAATTGCATGCCAATTTTTCAAGTTAATAGTTTGGCATGTGATGAATCACATTTAGTCTATATGTGGATAGTCCATCATATATTTAGTAGAATACATTCTTTTAGTACCTGATTAATTGTTACGAATAGGTTTTCTCAAAGATGTAGGAAAGTGAATAGCAACACCATTATTCTTTCACTTGTTATTGAAACAATTACAATGTTGTCAAATCCAGTGGGAGTATTGTGTTCTTATTACTGAATAAGGGATTATTGTAATGTTCTCTAATTCAGTGGGAGTTACAAGACTTATTGTCTTGAAAGTGACTCGGGTTATCTTTTGAATGTCTTAAGATAATTGCTTTCCTAATATAGATATTAATATTTTCAAGGATAGTCATGTGCGTTTCCTTGATTAATTAAGTAACTCTATATCTACTAAGTTATGCTAATGACACAATCATATTGATCACATTAACAAACGCGTGTAGTGTTGTTTATGTGGTACATGATGTTGTTCCATGCACAAGTGGGATAAATCTTTATTGTGTGCAAGGTATAACATATAGCAATATGATTTAGTAGATTCTCTTAACTGCAAGGTAAGAGATTCTAGTTCTTGTATGATTGAACATATCTATTCTAAGAAACACTTAGAGTTAATTTTGGGTATGCGTGAGACCTGGACCAAAGTTAATGACAAGGTAAATTTCCAAGTGTGCGTGAGACCACACATGGAAAATTTATAGTTTCTAAATTAGATACTTATTAGAACATGTGTCAATGTGATAACAAGACTACTTCAACTTTAACATTTGTGTATTATTGGAATAACATAAATGCATGAAGTAATATAATACTACTACGATAATTATGTATTTTAGAATGACATAAATAAATGAAGTAAAGAAAATTAACTTGAAATTAATATTGAAACCATATTGTGGTGTTCGAGAATACTTTAGTTATACATGTTTATATCTTCTTATAAACATGAAGTCTTACAAGACTTATTATAATAAAGTAAGACGTTAACTTGTTGTGTCTTATTTATTAAGACATTTACAAGAAGTCATTGAGATTGATCAATGACTTATAACGTATAGTGGAATTATAACAGTTTATGTTTTCTTGTTGAGGCATGGACATGAAGTGACTTTATTAATAAGTACTTGTGTTATAAAGCATGCAAGGGGTTTGGAAATTCTATTTCACCAATAAGTTGATTTAGTTGGTAAATAGATATGCCAAAAGAAATATGGTTATCTTTCAGATTGTTAGAATATCTAACAATATTAGTCCTAATGAATACTACAAGTTTGTGGTGTGGAGAATCAAACTCTATTGGTATTGTTTGATTAAAGATAACTATGACTTCTTTTCTTCCGGAAATTATCAAGGTTAAAGAATTGAGTATGGATTAAATATACTCAATTAAACTCCTAGAAGATTAATAAGACATTATGAAATGTGATGAATCACATTAAATCTTGAAATAAAGTTCTGAATTTGTTAAAGCTACTTATGTGTAGGTTATTAACAAAAGAATTTCAGGAACTTTCAATGTGTATTTGTAATGTCCTAAAAGAGAAAATTGGATTGCTGCTCTAATTGCTAAGTATTTATAGATGATCTATCTATTACTAAAAGCAAGTGGGAGTTTATTACAAAATACATAATCTTCTAAAAACACGCTAGTCAAAATCATGATGAGGCTTAACATGTAAATGATAAACCTCAAGATGATGGAATTCTCATTCATAGATCCACTTGGATATCTCAGATGTTTAGTATGCTGAGGATTATATGATGAAGTATTACCAAATAATGAACTGGGTAAAATCACTCATACTATGAATGTTATAGATGCTGTTCATAAAGATAATCAAATTTTGAAAATTTGGTTTATCTTAATTCTTAATAGTTAGAGAATGGAGATGAGTTTATTCAAAGATTATGTAACCTTAATGGTTTAAATCTTTGTATAAAAATCATATGGACAAAATTGTATACATATTTTAATGCATGACTTATGACAAGATTATTAATCATACTTAAGCAATTAACTATGATTGAATACTCTTTCATAAGTACATTAAAGTTACAAAGATGGTAATTGTCATACTTGTTTTCATAAGTATGAAATTGACAATATCAAACTCTTTCTTTAATGATTACTTGAGCGAGGACGATAAGTAATCAAAAGGAGTTTATGAATTCAAATAAATCTTTGGAAGTATACAAAGTGCAATAATCCATGACTGGATAAATGCATGCATCTAGGAGATTACTCTTATGTTTAATTATTAAATCCATGTTTTGATTTATAATTGAAATAAGATAATTTCTAAGTATTTCTGAAAGCTAGTGGGAGTATTATGTTTGATTTACTAAATCATATATGTTGAAGTAACATTCCATATAAGTAACAATTCATATTTCAGGTTAAATTTCTATTCCCGAAATTTTACTATTCATTTTTACTATTCACTGGCACTATTCATTCTCGAAAATTTTATTTCATATTCTCGTAAGTTAAACTATTTTAATGATAATCCGAGATTTTGACACTCGTCGGATCATTTCAGCAAGAATCACGAAGCCGTGTCTGAGATTTACTTTAAGGTTTAAACATCATTTAGGCATCCCGATATGTCCACACAACATTACCAACAAGAGAAATATAAGTTTTCCACCTTCCGTGACATTTTCAAGAATTTTGGAATTTTAGGATACCCGGTTTTAAGTTTCGTGACTTTACGACTTACAGTTAGCAATTAACGGGACCAAAACCCACTCCGTAAGTCAAGATAAATATCCAACCTAAAATATCTAGATATTTTCTCAAAAATATCTAGATATTTCGAAAATATAGTGAAATTACCATTTTACCCTTGCCCTTTATTTACCAAAATGCCATTCTATGTATTTACGAAAATGCCATTTTTGTTCCCTATAAATAGAAGGCAAAATCCTTCATTATTTCTTGCACCACCCTCTCTTTATCTCTAAAGTCCTTAAACCCAAGGCGATTCTTAGCTATTTTAGCAAGTTTCTTCAAGAACGTGCAAGCGTTCTTGAGCAAAAGCTAGATTTTGATCTACTTTGCTTCGAGTTTTCAAGAAAGGCGTCGTTATAATCTTCAAATAACTTCAAGTCTCCAAAAAGACTTTGTTATTATCTTATTTTAGTATCGGGTACTACAACACTAGGGAACTTCATGTGAGGGGTTATTTGGGTAAACAGATCGACGAGTTGTGGATTTACGAATTAAAGTGTCCTGGCTCCTCGAACGTTTACTGCGTGACCTCTGAATTATGATGGCCCGAACGGTAGTTACGCGTAGAGACTTCCTGGCTTAATCCATCGATCCCGTTATACGTTGTGACATCATTAGTTCAAGGTGAGTTTTTAGCCCCTACTTTTATACTCGTTTTAATTCTTTGGGGGAGATACATGCTTAACTACTTTCAATTACTTTTACAAGTATTCCAAACCTTTACATATTACTGTGAGTTTATAGCCCCACTTTCCATTACTTAATTTTTTTATACTCTTTGGGGGAGATACATGCTTAAATTACTTTTCTCGTTTATCAAATACGTTTTGCATTGGTATGCAAGTCATTTATTATATTGTGCATTGGTATGCAAGTCATCTAATACATTGTGCATTGGTATGCAAGTCATCTATTACGTTTTGCATTGGTATGCAAGTCATCTATTATATTGTGCATTGGTATGCAAGTCATCTAATACATTGTGCATTGGTATGCAAGTCATCTATTCTATTGTGCATTGGTATGCAAGTCATCTGTTACATTGTGCATTGGTATGCAAGTCATCTATCCTATTCATTCTATGTTAGCAGTGGGTTGTAAACACACAGGTTGCAAGTCTTTTATGGACGGGGCTTGGGACTGAGTGGATTTACAAGGCCTTTGCGGGGGAAAATATTTATTCAAATACTTTACATGTTAAACAAACTCTATGAACTCACCAACCATTGTGTTGACACTTTAGCATGTTTATCTCAGGTACATTAGACGATAGCTAGATCTTGAAGCATAGAGTCGCACGACATATTTTGAAGACTTATGCTATTATCATTTACCATTCGAAACATTTTGTATACATTTATGTATCATACTTTGAGATCTCATGTTTGTAACTCTGAATTCATTAATCGAATGGTAACTTTTCAAAACGTCTCATTTAGAGGTCGTTTTCTATAACTTGTACTTTGTATTATGAAGTAGCACCCTATTGACACAGTCTTCCGCTGCGGTATTTTGGGGGTGTTACTAAATCATATATGTTGAAATAACATTCCATATAAGTAAAATGTTAAGTCTTAGTTTGGAATAAAACTTTACTTATAAGATTTAGAAAATAAAACATACAACCTTGGAACAAAAGTTTATTATTTAATAAACATGTGCGGTAAATAAATCTAATAGAATATGATATATCATTTTGAAATACTAAATGAATATATATATTTGTAAAGATAGAACATGAATAAAAATCTAAGTCTGACTGAAGGATTTTCATGTACATCATATTATTGTTGTATCATGCTTAAATGCTAAATGATTTGACAATATTTGATATCCAATAAAAGGTTATTAGATAACTTGTGTAATGAATATTCTGATGGAATATGTTTGGACTTAGAATACACTATCCTCGACCTGGAATTGCTCCTAAATTCTAAGTATAAACAATATGGCAAAATTGTTGCGTAATTGTTATAGCCAACAAATCTTGAAAGATTGGAAGGCATCGAATTACACAATGGATATTAAGTTTACGGAATAGTTAAAAAGCATATTGTAGTTTTATATAATGATGCTAGTTTAATAGAGTTGACACTCAATACTAGTCATGGTAGGATTTTATCCTTGATAATGGCCATGTGAACTAGTTATGCTTATCTAATAGCATAAGTTGCATTATACATTAAAGAATTAGAATACTTTAAACTTTAAAATTGTTTGAAAGTTTGATTGTTATAAATTGGTGATTGAGGATGTTACACCATTTATGAAAATTATGTGGCAATATCAAAGATAATTGAATGCACACATACAAGAATTTCAATAATTGAATTCTTGAAATAAGTATTCTCAAAATTTCTATAGATCAATGTTAGTTGATTTATGCCTTGTCAGCAAGTATGATTGACATGACTTGAGGCATAATTCATTAACAAGTATTATCATGCATTGATCTATTTAGTATTTGGATAAAGGACATTAAGCAATTATTATTAATTATTATTATTTATAATGAATTAAAGTACTTAGTATGTTTGTTTTCATTAATAATAAATTGTGTCCTATATTTGCATGTTTAAATCCATGAATAACTTATGTTATTCTAAATTTTTCGTTGTCAATTAATGATATGGGAATATCATTAAACTAAGACAAATCTGAGTATTGGTTAGAATATACTTGAAAGTATATTGATGAGTAGACATACCAATTTCACATGATGTTCAATGAATTGAATATAGGACTTATCCCAACTACATGAGTTTACTTTATGGATCTTGTCATTAAGTAAATTATGAAAATAGTTATCCTCAGACTTGAGATACCAGATAAGTGTCATGGATGTAGTGCATTTCTGTGAAGCAATCTACCGCTAACCGTAAATGGTAGCTATAAGGGTTGTTTTCAGAAGTGTTACAAAGTCCATGGGTTAGTCTTGTAGTCAAGAAAGAATTTGTTCCTTCAAATTCGTTTTGAAGTTTAATACTGCTGGGCCCCTCGTAGGGTTGACAAGGTGTTTGCGTACGCACGCCCAAAGTCTATCTGGAATACGTTCAGATGTTTTGGTAATCTTGCTCAATCATAAACAACGAGAAACAGAATTGTTAATTAAAGAATGACTGAGATCCATATCTTTATTAACGTGGTATTAGTAACAAAAGGATGATAATAATGATGAATCATTAAAGGTTTTTTCCAGGAAACCTAGCTCGAGTTGGTGTAGGGGCATTGGCGTGTTGCTAGATGCTAACCAATGTCATTACGCTATTAATAGATATCCAAGTGGGAGCTGTTGGAGTTTTGGATAAATATTAATATTCGTATGACTAGAATCGAACTCGAGACCTCGGGATTGCACACTTTACGAATGAGTATCAAGAAGTAAATAATTAATGTATATTAAATGTTATGTATTTATATTTATTATTTGAACACAAGAAAAGGACTAATGATCATTAGTTGTTAACGGTATGGACTAATTATCATTAAACGCAAAGAAAAGGACTAGATTGTAAATTGGATGACAAGAAGGTTCCGGAATACCCTCTTGGAGAGGTATGGCCGGCCAACCCAACCCAAGGGGCATCCCTTGCCCTAACTTGTCTACCAAGATTACAATTAGTATATAAACACATCAAGGGTTCAAGGTTTTGGCTAATCTCTTGCACATACTAAACCCTAAAGTGTTTTTCTTTTCTTCTTTGTTCCATAAACGATCGTACACCCTTTTAGGGTTATGGGATCGAATTTTGTTCATCAAAATTCTTTACTTGTGTTTTTTACTAGCATAAACTTGATATGGTTTAGTTCGTGTGTACAAGAACGAGGTAATTACTCACTATAGTAATTATCAAGGGATCGATTAACAAAACGGTAAGGGGTTAATCATTGATCCATAATAAACCCTTATTAGGGTTCTTCATATTGTTCATGATTTATTGAAGTGCAAAAGGTACGTTCCTATTTAATTTATGTTAATCTATTATGTGTTATAATCGTTCCTACGCTTCCGCATATGTGAATACATGTTTTGTTAATGTATATGGTTCTCATATTCTAACAATCAATAAGTGTGATGATGAGTTATAGGAAAATTTAGCAATTGGCCAAATATAATGCTTTTTTTGAATTATAGTATTGCAATAGGCAGAGTTAAACCATATTTGAATAAGCAATCCCAAATGCCCCCTCTATCATCGTACTCGGAAAGTGAAGATTTTTGTAAGTTCTTTATAGTTTGGCATTTCAAGCAATATCTTTGCATCATAACCAAATTAAGGTTCCCTCATATCGACTTTCTAAAATCGCAATGAAAATGTGTATAACCTGGAAGTTATTAATTATTGGGGTCTGTTTCTAGTCATTAAGAAGTAAAGATTCAAAATACAAGAACCAGGAGATGATCCTTCTCAATTGGCTCTTTCAAGATGAAGTTCTTTTTCGAGCTTTAGCAAGAAGCTTTGCTGATATTGTGCAGAGGAAAGAGGATCATCACATTGCTTTGGGCTGGTGTATCCTTGCACACCGTCTCATAGAGTATGACGTCACTATGAGTTGATTTCCAACTACGATTAATGTCACAAAACCATGCTTCTCTATGTAATATTGTAAATAAAAAATGCTGTTAAGTTTATCCTATGCTGTTAAGTTTCCATGACCCGCAGGAGTTGTGGTACTATACAGAATTTTATCTACCCAACTAGTTTTTGAATCATTGTATTTGATAGAACTAAAGAAACACTAAATCACGCTATAGTCAGTAACTGGAACCTTTGTATTCAGTAAAGCATTCTTTATGTCATTCGTGCATTTTAGCAGTACAATACTAAGCAAATCATTACAAAGGTTACGGCTTCTGAAAATTGGCACTGGACAGGAGACTGCAATCAATGTCCTGAAATGACGTTGTGTTGCTGATACGGCGAAAAGAAGCCAAGACAGGAGTTTCACTTGGGGGAGATGTTTTTAATTTGGTTGTACCGTCTCTAGTCGATTCCAACATAGCCATGGCCTTGGTGATTGCGTTATATCAAATGTTTGGTTCTTCTTGACATTTTCTTACATAAAATTCAACCAGATAACCCAAAATGTAGTGCACAAAATAAATTGAGTTACAACCCTTTGATGTCATCTAAAGATAGAAAAGTTAACATTAATTCATGACTTGGTTCTTCATGTTAGACTTGATCGCCTGATAATGCTTATTCATGAAGTGAGGCTATCTAATTCTATAAAGTATAAACATCTTTCAGTCGATTCAATCCTTCATTCGTATCACAGTCTTTTTTCTTGCTCATATATGTATTCATCATACTGTTTTTGTTAATCTAATATAGATTATACTTCTTTTTTCTTGCGATCACACAACAATTACGTGTTGTAATAAGAAATTGCAATTACCATGTTCCAGTTATACTTAACTAGCAGAATGCCCTCGCATAAGCTGTTAAGTCTGCGGAATAAAGAACCAGTTTAATAAAGATGCTTCTTATGTTATAATGTGGTTGATTTTTTGCTTTTAAAAGTTTACTCATTTACTTCTGTTATCTATTTTAACAGGTACAAGCTTGGACACTAATTGGATGGGTGTTGATTCGTGGCTCATGGTTGGAGTTTGAACAATAATTGAGATTCAAGATTGCATTTTATGTTTTTTTTTATTTGCTTTATGTTTGAACCAAAGACTAGTGATTGAAAATTTTGTGTTTTGATGATGTGTTCTGCTGTGCAGAATTTGCAACACAACTTTTTATTGAATAAGTTTTAACTTTTAATGGGTTTGATTGAATACAACAACATATTATGTGATATTGTGATTCCAAATGTGTATGTAATATGACCATCTTTTGCCTTTTTGGATGTAATCTGATACTTTTGATATTTATGTTATTATTTCTCCGATTGGATTCGACCAATTTATTAGAATGATTAACCGTGACCCGAACCGCGGGTAACCGCTCATTTCGAGTACCGCATGTCCGGTTACCCGCCTAGTACGGTTCCGTTTTGGATAGTAAAATAAACTACCCGCCCCGCTATGGATAGTTAAAATCTCTAACCGAACCGAGCCGAACCACCCCGTGAACACCCCTATTTTTGGTACAATGTCGTATGTCTGTTTAAATTTCTAAGTACTCTAATGTGTTTGTGTTCTGTTTAAACTTGGAAATGTTTTTACTAGTTAAATTTAGTATCCATCTAGGGGTAATTTTTTATTTTTAGGTTTTCTTAGGCTCGTTTAATTCCCGTAAGAACTCGTTTTTCAGTTTAATTTGCGTTTTTGCTTATTTGTGCTTTACTTACTTATTTTGTATCACAGGTGATACCTAATATGTTATTTTGTATCACCTATGATTTTGTATGTATCACAGGTGATACCTCATATTTTGTATCTACAAAAACAAGTAGCTAACTACAGTCTAACTATCACAGGTGATACCTAATATGTTATTTTGTATCACAGGTGATACCTAATAAGTTATTTTGTATCACTGGTGATACCTAATAAGTTATTTTGTATCACAGGTGATACCTCGTAATGTAAGTAGGTAACAACAAATATTTAGCAAAAATAAATAAATAAATAAAAAATTAAAAGAGTTGATGAAGATGATAGTAGAGTTTTTGACAAAGATGTTGATGCACCCAATCAATAATCACAAATATAAGATGAGAAGGAACATAGACAAAAGATGATATTAGAAGAAATAATAAACAAAAACAGGTCGCATGTGGCTAGTGCAATTTAGTTTAAGGTATTTGGTTTTCTATATCTACGATTTGGATCAACCAAAAATTACAAGAGAAGAGGACCACTTGGATCAACCAGAAATTACAACATAAGTCATCCGCTTCTTTTTTTAGTATCTTTGTTAATTTTAAATTTCCCAGATTGTGTTGATGAAATTTGAATAACAGACTTATACATGATTGTTTGATTATTACTGAGTTTTTATATGAAATAGATTGTTACAGATTGTGTTGAAACACTTTTAAGCTTTTTTTTTTTTTTTTTTTTTTTTTTTTTTTTTTGGCTAAATACTTGTTGTTACACTAGCCCAATAAAGTAAAATAAATTGGGCTTAGTGACCAGCACAAAGAGTTTGCGTAAACTGTAGTTACCTACTTACATTATGAGGTATCACCTGTGATACAAAATAATTTATTAGGTATCACCTGTGATACAAAATAACTTATTAGGTATCATATGTGATACATACAAAATCACACATTGGTTAGTACTGCTAGTTGGTTTTAATGTTGTTCAATGGAGCTTAGTACTGCCGGTTATCTTTGTTAGTGCTGCCACTTACATGATTAGTACTGCTGCTTGTTGAAAATAGATTGTTACAAACTTTTAATCTTATTTTTTTGGATAAATACTTGTTACACTAGCCCAATAAAGAAAAATAATTTGGTGTTAGTGACCAACTTTTGTGAAAACAAAATTTTTATAACTTGAGAATTAAGGTGGAAAAGGCAAAATAAACAAACAGTTAACATATTAGGTATCACCTGTGATACAGAATAACTTATTAGGTATCACCTGTGATACAAAATAAGATATTAGGTATCACCTGTGATACAAAATAAGATCATGTGTTTTGAGTACATTTGTGACACCAGCTATGGCGTTTTGTTCAACTGCTTATTAGCCCCTGCATTCAAGATAACCAAATATGAGTGAATAAAAATTACGAATCCGGAACTTAGAATTGCCCATATTATATAAGCAAATTCACTTCATTGATTCAAAAGTTAGTACACCGGGCAACTTTAACAACATAGACACAGACCTATACTAAACAAACAAGCTGATCGTGTTTCAGCTTACATTTAAAAAAAACAACATAACACTTGACAGAAGTAACAAGACTCTTCTATACAACTCGTTTATTCCACTTTTATTTTATTCATCCATTTCATCATCATCTTCAACCTCCTCGATCTTCATCCTCTTCACAACTTTTGCAGCATCATTGAGAACAACATTTGCACTAGGAGGAACTTCAATTAGAATATCAGACTTCTCACCCGTCGCAGCATTCACGAGTCCACCATTCCTTTCCACCCTGTAAGTTAATTCTTCCCCGTTAATATCTGCTCTCGCTAAGACTTTCCCTTCCTGGACCTCCTTGTGATCCACACCGACCTGTATACCACACTTTCACAATTAATATAAAAATCACTATTACTAGCAAGAAACTCAACAAAATCAACTGACCGATTGTGAAACAGCTAAACATCTTCTCAAGAGCTGAAGAAAGTTGCTGATAAGTAGAGTAACCTCTCAAATCAACCTTCCTCAAATAAGGAGCACCGTCCATGCCACTTCACTTGTTAGGTGATACCTCATATTTTGTATCTACAAAAACAAGTAGCTAACTACAGTCTAACTATCATAGGTGATACCTAATATGTTATTTTGTATCACAGGTGATACCTAATAAGTTATTTTGTATCACTGGTGATACCTAATAAGTTATTTTGTATCACAGGTGATACCTAATAATGTAAGTAGGTAACAACTAGTATTTAGAAAAAGAAAATAAACTTAAAAGATTTGATAAAGACAATAGTAAAGTTTTTGACAAAGATGTTGATGCACCCAATCAATAATCACAAATATAAGATGAAAAGAAACATAGACAAAAGATGATATTAGAAGAAATAATAAACAAAAACAGGTCGCATGTGGCTAGTGCAATTTAGTTTAAGGTATTTGGTTTACTATATCTACGATTTGGATATTACAAGAAGACGGGTTCCTATGAAATCCCAAAAGGACTATAACAAGGTTGCAACCGCGGCTGTTGACTAGATTGCAAAGCCTCCTGAAGAGTTCTAGGCGCTTATAACCGTGGCTGTTGACCAGGTTGATTTTGTCTCCAATGCATATTCACTTTATAGCCTCCTGTCAAAGGTACAAACATCACCATCGATACAACTCTATCCAATCTCGGTATCCAATCTCAGAGACTGATTATAATTCGGATGAACTCGCAAACAATTTTCATTCCATTTCTTTTGCAAATCTTGAATCTTTTGTTTTATATCCATTTCTTGATCCTTAACCTATAAAAACCGAAACAACAATTAAAAACCAACAAAACAGATAACACAACTAGTCAATTAAAAACCAAACAAACACAAAAACACATACCTGAGATTGATCTTTTGGTTTTGCATTTTGCAACCATTGAGGTAAACTACTCTTAACCTCATCGGGCAGTTTTTCCAATTCTTTCAATTTCGCAACTTCTTTTTCACATTCACAATCAGTACTCCCGTCATCTAAATGTTACAATTTTAATTCATTTACTTAAGGTTGACTTGATTTGTTATGTTACAATTTAAGAGGTAAACTACTCTTACCCTCAAGAATGTAAGTGACATCTATTATAGATCATCCTAACTTACAAATCATGGCCCTGCTAAAACATTTGCAGCTTCTTGATTCTGGAAAACTGCAAGCTGTTTCTCCAAATCTACTAATCTGCAAACACAATTAATGAAAACAGTGAGCCACCATAGCATAACCAGTACTCTTAGCAATCTAAAAGTGGCAATTTGACCCATTTACTAATTATTCCTGAGGAATCAAATGGATATAAATCAAAAATAAAAGAACCACTTATAAGAAACGGGTCAAACGTCGTCCAAAGTCAAATGGATACTAATCAGGCATCTCATCATCTTATATATCATGCAAATAGGTGGTTGTAAATCTTTTACCGTCTCATCATCTAGTTCTGTGCCATTGATTTATCTTAAAATTTGGAAAACTTGACAGAGTGCTCAGTTTAGTTGGGGGTGTGCTGCCCTAACATGTCAGCCAGAAACTTGTGCAATGCGATGTCTGTTAACCAAGCTGGAATTCATGGGCTTATGGGCATGGTAGATTGGTAGAGAACGACAACTATTGTCCATGCTACAACTATAAATTTATGTTGTGCTCCCAATTACCCAACACAACTATTTGAAATTATTGTTCAGAACTACTTCTAACATGTCACAAAACAATGGTAAGCATATGGCTCCTTCCAATATATTAGTAATATATGATAAGATGTGGACCTGAGGATGTGGGGCGGAGAGGTTGGGCAGGTGGGTTGGGGTGTTGGTGTTGTGGATGGGCCAACTAATCACTATGTAATGCAATCATCCTACTCTTTCATAGCGTGAATTATTCCACCATGTCTATAAAAAACTACATATAATTTCCTGTTACTCCAGTTGACGACATGCTCACCTAAACTGGTTAAAAAACCAAGACCAACTTTCAATATTCTCCTCATCAACAATTGCAAAAGCATCAGTATGTAACTGTTGGCATATTTTGTAAGCGCCGTAAATAATTTAGCCTTGTACGAGCCTTTTAAAAAATACATAAAATAATAGAATCACAACAATAGCAATCGACTTTCTAATTAAAGGATTTCAAACATGTAATCTTGATTAATGCCTATGCAAGAGGTTCAGGAAGACATTCTTCACTCCATCTCCAATGTTCTCACTTTTAGTACGATAATCTCACTGAGCTTAAGAGAACAACATCTTACAAGCCCTTTATAATACCCTACAAGACAACAATTAGAAGTATTTTCTTAAGTTGATTGCTTAAGAAAAGGACATGCCTGTACATACACTTCAGCCACAATTATTTTTTTCCTTCCAATGGATCTATAATATAAATAAACTATGAGGTGAAAGGTGACATACTTGTCTCAAATCAGATGAAGAAAATTATAGCATCATTGTGACATACTGACATGATTAGACCCAAACTGTTGACTTATAAAGTCAAACAGTCCACTGATGTCCAGAAAGTTGCAGAACTGTGGAAGGAATTTGGATGTGATTACTGTCACGTAAAGATGAAAAAGAATGTCAAACATTCTAGTAAGTAAAAGTCAAGTGTATAATGTGAAAGCTTGGAAGACTACATATTTGGAATGTCACGTTGCATTAAGAGACTAATTGCAACCAACCCAAGTTATACTTAACTGCAGTGGCTGTTGTTAGTCATAGCAACTTTGGATGGTATGCTTGGTTTTTCTAGGTAGCGACTTCCTAGACTTTCAATAAAAATATTGACCAATCTGAAAAAAAAAAGAAGCTAACCATATGAAAACAAATAAAACAATAAAAGCTTTTTCAAAGAAGAACTTAAACTTTCTCCAAAAGGTAGGCACCTAGTTACAGCAACAACAACAACAACAACAACAACAACAACAAAAAAAAAAAAAAAAAAAAAAAAAAAAGAAGAGAGAAACATCTTCTCCATAGATCAGAAGATCATTGATGTAAATTCAAGCTTCCAAAATTCTTCAATCCTAGCTCGCCATCATCTTGGCGATCAATAAATACTAGAATCTGATTGGGTCCTAATTACTATCATTAGATATATGCAAACAAATTAGTAGAGTAACACTGCTTACCTCTCCCGACATTGCTTGCCAATTCGACTAGCCAAATGCTTGGCAATAAGCGACCATTTCTTACACCCATTCTTTTCAACCAACTCCTTAATACGATCATCCTCCTGAACAATTATATAGACTGAAATTAATAACCAACTTTTTAACAAAGTAATACACACTAATCAAAGAGGAGTCCAATAGATACCTCTTTGGTCCAAGGTCCTTTAACAAGTTCGGGGCTAAGAACTGTTTGCGAGCGATAGAGGCACTGAACATCTGATCGTCCTGGAATTGATTCGGCTACACAATTTGGTTAAATTCCTATCAATTTGGTTAAATTCCTAGTGCATTGTCAATATCATTGTAATAGTGCAATGCCCTTCAATGGCATGTCGAATGAAAGCGGACACAAGAAATGCAACATTTGAACCAAAAATCAAATGAAACATGAGAAATATGACACAAAGTGACAGCATCATCGCAAGCTCACCTATTTTCTTCCAGTTACTCCCGTTAAACTTCTTACTAAGTCAGCTAGCGTAGAGTCCTGCAATGCAAAAAATGAGATAACCATATCAGTACCCTGCATCTAGTTGTGGAATAGTTCAAAACCAGCTTACGATCTCATCTCCACGAGCACCTCATATCCATGACCCGAACATGTATACAAACAGAAAAATTAAAAACTAGGGTCGTTCTAGGTGAAAATCAATTATTCATTTCATCAAACATATGATGTGCATTTAACTAATATTTTTTCTAAAGTATAATTTACATAAAGATTAGTTGTAGAAAACATAAACTTGCTCGTTATTAGATTCAGTTTCTGATTATCTGTGTTTTTATGCTCGAATGCTTTCACATGCTTCCAGTATGATGATGAACAATCTAAAGAATTAGTTAGCTTATAATTCATCACTAACAACGATAAAAGAACGAATGAGATAGAAGGTGATCGATTATTGAATTGAGGAGCAAAAGTTAGGGTTAGGTGATGTGAGGGATGAAGAAGAAGGATTTAGTTGAGAGAAAACAGAGAAACACACATTTACTGTGTGTGTTTTGGAGGAAGGTTATTAAATTAATGCTTTTATATGGACAAAAATGCCTTTGCAGTGTAAAATATGAATTTAATCTCAGCCTTTAGATCAAAATGAAAGGAAGGTAGGGATTAGTCCCTTTGTATGTAAGAAATGTTTCGTCCTCAAATGATCTTTTATCTAAGTTTAAACTTAACTTTTGTATGTAAAGTGATCTAATGTTAATACACTTTTTTTCCTTTCTGCTTTTACATAGATTGGTTCTAATATATGTGAAGAAGGTAAATTCAAGAAATGTCTATGTTCTCTCGTATGGAGGGAAAGCGATGAGCCTGTTGAATTTGTTCATAAATGGGAATCGTTATTAAATGAATTTGAGTTAGATAAACATAAGTGGCTAAATAACTTGTTTAACAATTAATAGATTGGTTCTAATATATGTGTTTGAAGATACATGTTTTTTTTATTAACATACTCGTTTTTCAGTGAACATACTTGTTTTTTACATTGAACATGGCTGTTTTTCACGTGTAGATAATACATGTCTAGATTAAACGTGGAATTCGTGTTTGAACATACTTATTTTTTCGGTGAACATACTTGTTTGAACATACTTGTTTTTCAGTACACATTTTGGTTTTCATAGAATATACATGTCATTCGTTGAACATACTTGTTTTTACATTGAACATGGCTGTTTTTCATGTTATTAACATACATGTTATTCGGTACATATTTTGGTTTTCATAGAACATACATGTTATACAAGATTGTGCATATGCGTTATAATAGTTGTTAGGACTATTTTTTATTTCTTATTTGTTTATGGTTTAATTGTTTTTGTGCATGCTTGTTTCAGATTGATGAAGATGACGATATCATTGAAGACCGAGAAGTGGATGAACAAAAATATACATGAAGATAATTTGTGATTTTTGAAGATATACGATTATTGCATACGTGTTTTATGTTCTTGTAATTAAGTGGAATGTAACATTTAAGTATATGAATCTTTTTTTTTTCTTTTATAATGATTTATTTTCTTTGATTTGTGTTTCAAACTTCTTAAAAAATAATGGTTAGACAAAAATATTGATAGGTTGATAAAAAAATGTTAATAATTACATTATAGAAACACATTTAAATTTACATTATTTAAAAAACATGCATGCACCTAATTTTTTTTTAAAAAAAAAAAAAAAAAAAAAAAAAGAGAAACAAAAACACATATGTTCTTGTAATATTCTGGATACACATTACAAAAAAAAAAATAATCCAAAAATTTAGCAATGTTTTGAAACAGGATTTAATAAAAAATTCGAAAATAATATAAAATTTGTATTTTACTAAAATACACTTATGATTAAATAATAATCTTTAATATTTAAAAAAATCTTATTGGTCTAGAAGAGTACTCGCAGTTATCGTACTTAACAGGGTTCTGAAAATAATGCCCCTATATATATATATATATATATATATATATATATATATATATATATATATATATATATATATATATATATATATATATATATATATATATATATATCGAAAACTGGGTTGATCCGGGTCACTTCAAACCCAACAGGTCTAACTGGGTTTCAAATACATATAAACCGGTTTAATTTAACCCGTTTTTACGACTGGAACCAATTCAACCGATGGAACCGGCCGGTTCGAACCGGTTATTTTTCTTTATAACCCATGAACTTTTTTTTTAATCAATACAACTATCTGCCGTTATAAAATCCAAAAGTCAAGTCCTAGAAACATAAACACACTTTTACCACTTGATTATTTAAACTCAAAATAATTTGTCAATCAAAAAACAATCTAACGACAAGACTCGCCGGAACCTTGACCTCCGATCAGCTTAACTTTTTCAACACACAAGGTACCATCATAATTGTTAGTGCAAAATATGTGATGGGTATTAGATTGGGAAATGTATAACTCGTGTGTCAAAATTGGGAGAAAATTAGCCAAAGCTAAGGGTGTTCAATCGGGTTTTATAAAGTTTTATAAAACTAGTAATTGTTGGGTTGGGCCTTAGAATAGTAACTGATGCATGGTTTTGCGACCTTACAACAGGTTTTACCTCTCGAGGGATCTCAAGAGGCTTGCAATCCCCACCAGGCAGTGTACCTGACCGATGTAGTATAGTGTAGTGGCAAGTACCGGGGGATTGATCGTTCTCTAAGGGAATAGTGTCGTTAGGATTGAAAAACTACTCTAATAGGTCTAAGGGTGAGGGAAGATTCTTTTTGTATTTTTATAATTTTTTATGAAAGCAAGTAAAATCTCGGGTTTGAAGGAGTAGGCGGAATTAGTTGCTAGTCAACTAACCCAAATAACTACAATTGCAAATAAAATAAAATAACTGAAAATGAAAAGGTTGTGGAACTTATATGGAGAGAAATGTGTTTACTTAGATTTCCTTACTCCCTAACTATCTTTTACCGGTTGATTAGTGTGTATTAATTGCGTGGATGACGGGTGTATTCCTTAATACCAATCGTGGGGTGGCGTACGTACTTCCCCAACTCTATAAGCTCCTACTTCACCCCTATATCGAGCCGGCTAAGAAGCTCCTAATATGGGATCACTAGAATTCTCTCATGCATTAAATACAACCATAAAAACCTTAGTACGCATTGGTTCATGTTTCTTAAGACGTTCAAGCAAGTTACCGTATAGGAGGTTAGCCAGTTTTCTTAAGCCTAACATCGATAAACAATCATCCAATACAATTAATAACACACCAACAACCAATAATCAATAGTTAGGTTTCATTAGATCTAAGCAAACACAAGATAAATCTAGCCTAACATGTTAATTAAAAGACAAGAACAAGATATAATCAAACAACACATAGACATATTGAATGATTAATTGATTACTTATCTTCAATTAAACATGGGAGATCCAAGGGCATAAAACCCTTAAAAATGGCAGAAAATTCGTCTTAGGGTTTCTCCTCACAAAGTTGCACACTATGAATAAAAATTGCAAAACTATATATAGAATTTAGTGGCTGACGGCGTCACGTTGTAGGAGGTGACGCCGTCACCTCGCCGTGGCTAGGGTTCCCGGATGGTCTTCCTGACGCCGTCCCTCTTTAATCCTCCAAAATCCACTCTGGCGCGTCAAGGGTTGACGCCGTCACAATTGTGCTTGACGCCGTCTCTCTTTAACTTAAACCGTGACGGCCTTGATCACCTTAAAGGGTGACGCCGTTAGACTTCCATTGTAAAACTTTCTGGCGCGTCACGTGTATTTGTCATATCCACCTCTTTTGCCAAGCCGTGACGCCGTCAGGAGCAATCCTTGACGCCGTCACGTGTACTTTTCCAGCAGCTTTGGAGACTTTGTCGTTTTCTTCACTTTTATGCTCCAAAAACGTCCAAAATGCTTCCTTTTCCAGATTTCTTCTCCAAAGTACCTAAAATGACAAAAGGAACGATTTAGGGCAATATTTGATCAAATAAATACGATTTAGGGCTTAAATGACCCCCTAAAAGCGGTACACTTTTCGCTTCATCAGTAACAGACCAATGTGTTGGGCCTAGAAATAGTGTGTTGGATCCGTGTGGTGTATATTGGGTGTGTTGGATCATCAGTGGTCCGTTGTGGTCCGTGTGTGAGCTCGTTCCATTATGTTTGTAATGTATTAACAAAATTTTAAATTTAGACCATTAAAATGGTTAACTGAACTGTATTAATATTTAATACTTGATTAGCAATGTACAAATTACTATGAAATTTTACAAAATGCTACAGTACCCACGAGTCAAATAATTCCATCCTGGAATTAAATCTAAAATGGGTGTTAGGGTGTCTATGGGAATAAATGGGGGTATTTCTCGCGAATTTGATCCTCACGTTCCCATGTGAACTCTGGTCCTCGTTGGGATTTCCAATGAATTTTGACAATGGGAATTTGGCTTTGCTTAAGTTATTTTACCTCCCTATCCATAATTTCTACCGGTTCTTCCGTGAACACAAGTTTGTCGTCAAGTCTGATTTCTTTTAGTGGGATGATGAGAGTTTCGTCCGATAAACATTTCTTTAGTTGTGAGACATGAAAAGTGGGGTGTACTCTACTGAGTTCTTCAGGGAGTTCTAGTTTGAAAGTAACTGGACCAATCCTTTAAAGGATTTTGAATGGTCTAATGTACCTAGGGTTCAACTTTCTACGCTTCCCAAAGCGTATCATTCCCTTCCAGGGGAAACTCTCAACATGACTCTTTCACCGACTTGAAATTCCATGGGTTTTCGTCTTACATCAGCATAAATCTTTTGTCTGTTACGAGCAGCTTGCAGATGTTGTCTGATCTTAAAAATCTTTTTTGTCGTGTTGTGTATCAATTCTGGTCCGGTGAGTTGTATATCACCAACTTCTATCCAACAAACAGGTGATCTGCACTTTTTATCATAAAGTGCTTCAAATGGTGCTGCCTTGATACCGGCATGGTAACTGTTCTTGTAAGAGAATTCCGCTAATGGTAAGTGCTTATCGCAACCTTTTCCGAAGTCTATAAGACATGCACGGAGCATGTCTTCCAAGGTTTGGATCGTTTGTTCACTCTGACCATCGGTCTAAGGGTGGTAAGCGGTACTCATGTCCAAACGTGTACCGAGAGCTTTTTGTAGAGTTTGCCAAAATCTTAAGGTAAATCGGCTATCTCTATCTGAGATGATGGATATTGGAACTCCATGTTGAGTCACTATTTCCTTGAGATACAACTGAGTGAGAGTGGTCATCTCGTCAGTTTCCTTGATTGGTAGGAAATGTGCGGATTTGGTAAAACGACCAATGATGACCCAGATGGTGTCTAATCCAGTTGACATCTTGGGTAGTTTTGTGATGAAATCCATGGTAATTCTTTCCCATTTCTAGACTGGTATTTCAGGTTGTACAAGTAATCCCGACGGCTTTTGACTTTCCGCCTTGACCCTTGAACAAGTCAAACATTTCCCAACATACACAGTGATGTCGGCTTTCATGTTGGGCCACCAGTAGATCTTTATGAGATTTTGACACATTTTATCAGAATCAGGGTGAATAGAGTACTTGGATTTGTGAGATTCATGCATGATGAGATCTCGAATACCTTCGTAGAGTGGGACCCAATATCTTTCTTTGAAGCACAACATACTGTCTGATCTTTTAAAAACCATTTTCATTCTCGGGCATACCGTAAATCTTCTCATGGGGTCTGTTTTCTTCTTCGAGAGCTTCGGATTGTGCTATGAGAATTTGTGATGGAAGGGGTGAATGAATGGTCATTCCCAGAGATTAGACTCTGAGAGGTTTGATTCTTTCTTTTCGGCTCAGGGCATCAGCCACAACATTCGCTTTACCGAGGTGGTAGCGAATTTCACAATCGTAATCGTTGAGTAATTCTAACCATCGGCGCTGTCTCATGTTCAGCTCTTCTGATCTAGGATGTGCTGAAGACTTTTATGGTCGGTGAAAATCGTGCACTTGGTGCCGTACAAATAATGTCTCCAATTTTAAGAGCAAATACCACTGCTCCCAATTCCAGATCATGAGTGGTGTAGTTTTCCTCATTTTTCTTTAGCTGTCTAGAAGCATAAGCTATCACTTTGCTTCTTTGCATTAACACTGCACCTAAACCGTGATGTGATGCATCACAATACACCACGAAGTCATCACTTCCTTCAGGTAGTGCTAAATTGGGGGCTTCGCAGAGTTTCTATTTTAGGAGTTGATAAGCGGATTCTTGTTTGTCTTCGCAGATATACTTCTTGTTTTTCTTGTTAATTCGGTCAAAGGCTTTGCAATCTTTGAAAAGCCTTATATGAAACGCCTGTAGTAACCAGCGAGACCTAGAAATTGACGAATTTCGGTTGGGGTGGTAAGAGATGTCCAACCTTTTACCGCCTTAATTTTTGCATGATCTACGTGGATACCTTGACTATTGATGGTATGGCCAAGAAATTGTACAGTGGAGATCCAGAAATCACATTTGGAGAATTTTGCGTATAACTTTTCATTCTTGAGTAACTCCAGAATGGTTCTCAAGTGTTCAACATGTTCTTCTCGGCTGCATGAATAGATTAAGATGTCATCGATGAACACTATTACGAATTTATCCAAGTATGGCTTGCATACTCGGTTCATTAAATCCATGAACACTGCGGGTGCGTTTGTAAGACCAAATGGCATTACTTGAAATTCATAATGCCCGTAACGTGTTCGGAAGACTGTTTTTGGAATGTCCTCCTCCCTGACTCTTAGCTGATGATACCCAGATCTCAGATCAATTTACGAGTAGACACTCGATCCTTGCAATTGGTCGAACAGATCATCAATCCAGGGTAATGGATAACGATTCTTTACGGTGAGTTTGTTAAGTTCCCTGTAGTCAATACACATTCAGAAAGTCCCGTCTTTCTTTTTGACAAATAAGACTGGTGCTCCCCAAGGTGAGGAACTTGGTCGGATAAAACCTTTATCTGACAGTTCTTTCAACTGCTCAGACAGTTCTTTCATTTCTAAAGGTGCTAATCGATAAGGTGCTTTAGCAACTAGTGCTGCTCCAGGCACTAAATCAATTTGAAATTCTACTTGCCAAACTGGTGGAATACCGGGCAAGTCTTCTGGAAATACTTCAGAAAATTCCCTGACAACGGGCACTTCTTCGAGTTGTTTCTCCTTTGTTTCATTCTCCGTCACTTGTATCAAAAATAGGTGACATCCTTTACTCATGTACTTCATCGTCTTGACATAAGAGATGATGTTTAGTCAGGTTTTGCTATGATCACTGCGAACGATAATAATTTCACCGTTAAATGGAATTTGGATGACTCTCTCGTCACAAATGATTCGGGCGCGGTGTTTAGATAACCAATCCATGCCTATAACGACATCAAAGCTACCGAGTTGGATAGGCATGAGATCAATAAGGAAAGGTTTATTTAGAAGAGTGAGGGTGCACTCTTTGATCATGGTGTTGGTGCTTATGAGGTTTCCGTTAGCTACTTCAATTTTGTATGTGGTGTCTAGTTCTACTTGGGTAATATTAAGTAATGAAGAAATTGAGGTAGACACAAAGCTGCTATCAGCTCCAGAATCAAATAATATTTTAGCATTGTGTTGGTTCAGTAAGAAAGTACCCGTGACGACGCCGGGTTCCTGTGGTGCGTTTCCATCACCAAGCACATATGTTATCCCACGAGCAACATTGTTCGGGTTCTTTAGGCAGTGGTTCTTGTAGTGTCCTTTTTCTCCACAACTGTGGCACACTACTGATATGGGCTGTGTGTTCGCGCCCATGGCTCCACAATCAGAGGTTTTGTGACCCACTATTCGGAAATTACCGCAAACTGCACTACACATTCCAGTGTGATGGAGTTTACATCGGTTACACTGGGTTGGTTTCCGCCATAAATTTTCTCGAATGTGGGAGACGCAATATAAGCTCTAGCAGCTTCTTGTCTGCGGTTCTATTGGTGGTGGTGGTTGTTGCGGGTCTGTTGGTAGTTGTGGGTGCGGTTGTTGTTATTGTTGTTGTTGTTGTGGTCGCGGTTGAGGTTCCTTGTGTTATTATTGTTGTTGTTGGGGGTAGTTGTTGTTGGTGTTGGGGTTTTTGTTGTTGTTATTGCTGTGGTTGTTGTGGGTGGTTCCACGGTTATCGATACTGCGTTTATGATCATTGTGTGCCGAGGTAGAGCTCCGTCTGATTTCTCGTTCTAATAACCGTTGGGCTATTCCGATAGCTTCTTCAAGAGTGGCTAGTTTCGATGAGGTGACGTTTCCCTCGATGCTTTGGGGTAGTCCCTCTACATACTTTTCCAATGATCTTTCAACTGTTGGTACCATAGTAGGGCATAGTACTGACAGTTCCTGAAATCTTCAGTTATAGGTTTTCAAATCGTTTCCCTATACAATTAACCGGTGGAATTCCACCTCCAGTTTTCAGATTTCCATTCTGGGACAGTATTTCTTTAACATTTTGGTTTTCAGTTCAATCCAGGACATCCAATAGGCCTCTTCCATACCCATGGTTTGGGCGGTTGAATTCCACCAAGATGTAGCATCCTCCATAAGTGTTCCAGTAGCAAAGGTAACTTTGCTATTATCGGGTGCACTGGATGAACACTATTTTGGAGCGTTCGAACCACTAAGCGAGTTCGGTGACTCCCTCGGATCCCTTGAAATACGTTGGCTGGCAACCTATGAAATATTTGTATGTGCATTTGCGAGACGCAGAAGCCTCGCTTTCAGCAGTGGAGTAGTTTTTGTTGCTCGAGCGGGCTACGTTAGCTGCTTGAGTATCTAGAGCTGCTCTAACACTATCAAGCATCATTATTTGGATAGCTTCGCGTGCCATTTTTCTGTTAATACCACAAGAAATACAGATTTAGAATTTACGTACTGATCATGTTAGAATACATTTAGTAATAGGGTGATTGTATATAAGTCCTAACAATAAAGTCACAACAAGTTTGGGGAAATGATCAATTCTTTGTGTGGGATTGCTGAGGAACAAAGTGATTCATCATCTACAAAAGCAACTTTCTCTACATTCATCAAGTTTCTTTTGAAATTTTTCCTTGTTATGTGTTTGTAATTACATTCCATTTATATCATTCAGAGAACCATAACACTCACAAGTAACATCACGACATGTCTGACACAATCACAATGCGCATGAACATCCACAGTAGCATAAATCAACATGAATATATAGTAACCAACGACATATATTAATAACTTGAATCGATTTTGTTACATAACAGAATGATTACAAGGTCCTTTATTAATGCCACATGCGGCAGTATATGGTGCCTCAAAACTATACAGATATTATACTACGCCTAACTACTTGAAGAATCGTCCATGGGTCCCGTGAGCTGTGAGATCCGCTCCAGAAGCTTCTGAATATCAGTCGGTGTTGAACCTGTATGTCCTCCACAAGGTTCTCTAGTGTGTCAGCTCTGTGGCGTGCTTTCAAATCTTCCACAATGTGTCTCTGGCCCTTCCAAAGTGAGGTTGTGATGTGAGAACGGGTCTCTGACATCTTTGACTGTATCCTGGTCAGATCGTCCTCATCTATCCTACTGGATATGAGGCTTTGTATGGTGTCATTGACCGTCTCAGGGCGGTCCAACAGGGTACTATCGATCATACTCAGGTAAGTATCAATCTGCTCCTCATAGCGCTCCAGACGCGTCATGATGAAGGATGGAGTAGGGGTGCGGGCTACTGCTGCCCGTGAGCTCTCCTCAGTCTCGAAGACTCAAGCTGGTGGAGTGAAACCGGGTGGAAATGGTAGTAATGGTGAGGATGGATAACTGGGACCGGCTATTCGAGCTCGGCTCGAAGAGGGTAAGTCCTCCTCGGGAGTCGGCTCCCGCTGGTGGGGTGTGTATGGGTATGTCTGGGTAAGTTGGTTAAATAGGTGGTCAAGTCAGAATGGAGGTGATGATAATCCTACTGGTGGTAGTGTATAATGATTCTCGGGTGATGCTGGGGGTGTCATCCAGATCATCTCTAGGGGTGATGTAGGGGAATATGGTGGAAATGGCGGCATAACCAGTGCAACGGGTAGTCGTTCCACTATGCGAAGTGTATGAATCCTAGTGCGACCGTTTGGGTCAGAGACACATTTGGTCCTAGAATCCTGACTTGCCTGCGTCGGGCTACCGGGGCAGGTGGAGGTGGTGGAGTAGGTAGGGGTGTATCCGACTCTTCTGCAGGCAGCCATTGCTGACTCTGCATGTACTGGTCGTCAGTAGGTGGGAGCAAATGGACTGGTCTCCGGGTGTGGTGGTGGTGTATGTACCTGTAGGGCTAAGACATATGGGTCTTCCAACCATGGAGAGGTGATGGATGATAGGGTGTCCTCGGATTCTACATCCGATGATGAGGTACTCAGATATGAGATAGTAGACATGGTACTGTAATAATCCGTAAATAGTCAGGTGTGTGTAAATCAGGGTGAAATAATCAGGTGTGTGTAAATCAACATAAAATAATCGGGTGTGTGAGAATCAACATAACCTAATCGGGGTGTGTGAGAATCAATATCAAGTGTGTGTAGATTAGTGTAAAATAAGATTAAAAGGTAATTCATTGAGCGCGGTGTTATGCAGGCACGGAGGGTGTAAAGTGGTATGGTGTAAAGTCATTCATTTTGAAAGTGTAATTATAGTTCAATGTTTGAAAACATTTTGGTTCTCTATAATTATGTCTTTGATGCCAATCTGTAACACCCCCTAAATTATGATTTAACAGAGGAAGACTAATCGGGTTATTACGGGGAGGATCTTTGCATAATAATAGAAAACGGCTCGAAAGAGACGTTTTAAAAGTACATTTTATTCAAGTCAGAGTAGAAGTACAAAATGTGAAAATATTAGTGTTTTAAACTTTCCCATAAACGGGTGTAGTAGTTTAAAAAGTGAATGACATGACTTTATTGTACACCACATTAAAACCCTTGGTTTATTGCCCGCTCCGTGCCTTGTTTTCTCCGCTAATTACCTGAGATAAACATGCTAAAAGTCAACAAAATTATTGAGTGAAATCATAGAGTTTGTAAATAATAATGAGTTTGAGAACACAAGTAGTGATTGCCTGAGTATTACAATCATGTTTTAAATAATCATATTGCAGTTGTGTATATTGCCCTAAGTCTCATGACACGCAAACGTTAACAGTGTTGGTAACATGTATGGGGCCCTCGAGTAATAGGTGATTTTACCATTTCCTATTTCTTTCAAATATAGTGCATTGCGACTAATCCGGCTAGTAACTAAGACTATCATTCCGGCATTAGTGGAATAGGCAGTCAGCCTCCAATAGATCTATTCACTATACTCGCGTTCACTCGCAAGTGAATAATGATTCATGATGTGAGGGGCTTTTGGCAATAGCATAATTTAGGCAATATAAATCTGGTGAAGCATACAAAAATACTTGAAAATACTTGTGTGTTTAGTTTGTAGCATGTATCTCCCCCATAGAGTGTAAACTTGTTAAATAAGTAAAAGTGGGGCTATGACTCACCTTGTGTGTAATTGGCAAGGTGGAAATGTGAAAATCAAGTAAGATTACGGAAACGGCTCCAACACAGGACCTAGATAATAGTTAAGTCTGAGTATTTGGTGTTTTGACTTAATATTAATAACGTGTGTGAAAACGAGTAACGGATAACAATTTGGTGTGTGATATGAGTGTGATATGCTTAAAAATGCTTAAAGTTTAAAAATAATATTATACATAATATTATCATGTTTTTACGTCTTTGATTCCATAAATATTGTTCCCTCGAAAGGTGTGTGAATGAAACGTTAAATTAATCGTTTAAAACTTGTTATATAATAATATAAACGTTAAAGGAATTAAATACTGAACAAAAGTAAAAATGCATACGAATGAAATGAGGAATGCATAATGTGCAATAGAAATAAATATGGAATTAAAGTTACAGTTTGGTCCTTGTACTTTTACCAATTTTACATTTTATACCCTAACGGTGTTAACTTTGCACCGTTAGTCCTTGGTGTCCCTCATTACATTTTTGGTCCAATAATTCCCCAAATTGTCATATTAGCTCCCTGTTTACTGCTATTACCTTTGATACCCTCAGGTTAATGATTTAACAGTTTCATCACATATTTTTACCAAGTTTACATATTTAACCCAAATAGGACAATTCTTTGCAAAACAAGTCCAATTTTCACAAAAAGAGTTGGAAAACATTTCCGAGAGTTTGTATAGCTTATTAAAGCTTATTAAAATGTTTTTCAACTGCTAATTTCTTGATTTGCTTATTTTAAGCTATTGGGCCTTTAGCGATACAATTAAGAGCCCATTAATGATTTTAGAACCGGGGTGTTTTATGAAACATTGGGCCTGGTCTTGGGCTTATTAAATGAGCCTAAAAATGTTGCCAAAGAGTCTTAAGCCATAGCTTATCGAATAGGCTAAATATGTGCTTATTGGGCTATTAAGCCCGCCCGGTAATAAAAATGATTTTTGGTCAGTCCGCATAGCAATAACTTTGAGCCTTTTAAGGAGCTTATAAGAGCTTATGAGGGAAAACTTAAAACACGAATTTGGTCAATGAGTTTATGAAAAAACAGGTTGTACAATAAAATTAGGGTGTCTTGTATATGAATTTGCTTTAAGCAGTCCATTTTTATTGACTTTAGCTTGATCTGATAAATACATAAATGACATATGAAATGTAATATGATGTGAATAATGAATAAAATGCATTCGATAAGTAAAGAACTGAAATTGTAAGTGTCGATATAGATAAAACTCAAGTTCTTAGCCATCCATAAGGAGGTCATTGCGTTAAACGTAAAGAAAATAAATAACGAAGCGTGTAAATAAAATGAAATAAGATATACGTTCGAAATAGAAATAAGAACAATGCATGTGATGTTATAACAATATGGAATGAATCACAAGGGGTTTAGAAGACTTAGTACACCTTAAATGGTGGAGTTTCACGTTAGAAATGATTCAAGAACAAGGAAATTGTGATCGAAACTTGTGAGAATCAAAAGCAACACGTTCGAATGGCAAGTAAATGACTTGGAATGGACTTGAACTAGTGAGAGATCACTCCTGGCCTTCTTGGAATCTCGACAAAGTGGAGAAAATGGGATAAGTGCTTATGGTGTGAAAGGGTTTAATGATAAGTGTAGTTTGCATGTATATATAAGTCGAAATACTAGTATTATACTCATCCACTTGCCTTGATTAGACATGGTGCAGTAGATAAGGGAATAATCATGAGTATATAGTAGCTTAGGGGTATTTTAGGTGTAGATATTTGTGTATGTACCGAATTATACATGTATAGTTTTATATATGTCACGTTCGAGTATTTAAAGGTGCACACAACATTTTTAACATGAAAATTATGTATGATGGTGAGAAAAGAACATTTAAACTCATGTTTGATCTTAGAAAACCAAATAGGATAGGGGAAAATTGATTCGAATGAGTTGGATTAAAAATGGGTAAAATGGGTGTGACTTGATTTATGTGGCGAGTGTGTTTTTACTTTGGCCCTCGTTAAGCATTCAAATGATCGAATGGGAAAATAAGATTTGGCATCTCAATTCTATGCTGGGGGAGGGTTGGAATGGTGCAAAATAAAGTATAACTCGTGTATCGAAATTGTGAGAAAATCAGCCAAAGCTAAGGGTGTTCAATCGGGTTTTATAAAGTTTAATAAAACTAGTAATTGTTGGGTTGGGCCTTGGAATAGTAACAGGCCAATGTGTTGGGCATAGAAATAGTGTGTTGGATCCGTGTTGTGTATATTTGGTGTGTTGGATCATCAGTGGTCCGTTGTGGTCTGTGTGTGAGCTCGTTCCATTGTGTTTGTAATGTATTAACAAAATTTTAAATTTAGACCATAAAAATGGTTAACTGAACTGTATTAATATTTAATACTTGATTATCAATGTACAAATTACTATGAAATTTTACAGAATGCTACACAAATAATCATATAATCAGATTAAATCATACATAAATCAATATGTAAAGTTTATAACTTTTCATAAGTAACATGAAAAATATATAAAAAAAAAAAGCAAATATTTAAGAATAAAATTTTAAAATTAAGATTACCTGATTCAAGCTTCTATCTAAATTCAATTAATTTGAAAAAAAAAATCGAATTAGTAGAATTAGGTAGCTGAAATAGAAAACAACAAACCCAATTAAGGTTTCCAATGATTCGATCCAAAGAGTTACATTATTAAATGCAAACTTGAGGTTCTGAAGCAAAAGTTGAATTCTTTGATAGAAAATCATGCCCTTTAATTTATAAAATTGGAGATGTTAAATTATGGTTTTTGATTTTGATTTAGGGTTTTCGATCGTAGAGAGTGAATGGTGTATTAGAGCATTAGGTGTACCAAAACTAATCATTTGGGTACCTCACCCGTGACATACCTCCATTTACAACCCTTTATCATAACAAACCACAACTTACTCATTTGGGTCCCACGCTTTTTATTTTATTTTTTCAATTCAAAACTAAGATCTTTTACCCATCTTTATTCTCTCATATAAAAACAAAACTAAAATATTTAACCCATCTTTGAATTATGGATTTTGATTTTGATTTAGGGTTTTCAGTAAGAGAGAGTGAATGGTGTATTCGGGTTTTGGATGAGAGAGTTCTGATGCGAAAAAGGCGGGGGTGTAGGTTGTTTATGTTTCTGAGAGTAAAATCAAGCCCTTTCATTGGTTAATTGAATCCCTCGATTTGGCCTAAAATGAGTTCTCATATTATATAAAAGATTAAAAACATAAACTAATAGTCTAGGCTGTAACGTTCCTTGATGCTTAAGACTTTGTCAGCTACCGCATCAGTAAACAAAGACTTGGATTGATTCATATCTTGTAACATAGTGCTGCATCGAGTACTTTAAAAAAGGAAATTTTGGATACTTTTTACTTCATATTCCAAATTTTTGTACGAGGACTAGATCCGAATAAACTTCCCACCCAACACACACAAAGCAATAATTTTATCTAACCAAATTACACTAAAGAATTAAGAATATGATGTTTTATTATTACCTCTAGCTTTCTTGACTGAGCTTTTACTTTAGCATTTTATTCTTCTCTCTGGTACTTACATATAACCAAACCAAACTGATACATTAGAGACTAAAACATCCCACATGAAAAGTAACATTGTTGGGTTAATACTTTCTAACAAATGACAGTTTTGTTATTGAAACTACAAAAGATACATATATGATAAAGTTGTATGACAACATTTCTGCCAATATTATTATGCATGCTATCTCCACTTCCTCGAAATGAAGTCAGAAGTAACTTTTATATTCTTGTCCAAATACATTGCGGGCCGACCCATACTAAAACATGACCTGTTTCGGCTGTGACGGTTTTGACCCATACTCAGTTCACCCATGGGCGGAGACATGAGGTGTGGGGGGGGGGGGGGGGGGGGGGGGGGGGGGGGGGGGGGGGGGGGGGGGGGGGGGGCACGTGCCTCTCTAGCGAAAAAAATTGTAGTGTAAATTTTCTAAAATATATTGTTTTATTTTATTTTTATTTTTTTATTTTATTATTATTATTATTATTATTATTATTATTATTATTATTATTATTATTATTTTGTAATTTGCCCCCCTAAGAACCAATTTGTAGTTTTGTTTATAAAATTTATCAAAGTGTGACCCACAAGCCAAACTTTTTTGCTCTGCCCCTTAGTTCACCCCTAATCACCTACCTTAGCAATTGTAATAATATAAACCAAATGGTCCAATAAGATGTTAAAGATAAAACCTTTCATTAAACAGAGATAACCGGGAGCTCATTCTTCATCATCTTCATTAGCATCCCCACCGGCTACCTTCTCAGCAGCGGCCTTCTGGTTCTTTTGCTTCACTTTGCCAGGTTGCCACCTCTGAAGGGACTTGTGATTGAAAAGTAAATGTGCTTTTGTGAAGCGGCTCTCACCATGAATGATGGAACATTCACAACTTGCCTTTCCAACCGTGTATCCACAGCCACAATTAAGTAAACACAACATCACAATAAATAAATAAATGACGATAATAAAGCAAAGAAGCGAGTCAAATAGGACTTGAAGGCTTAGCCAAACTCTTTTGGTTACCTTTTACAGACAAACAAATACCAAAACTGCTTATTCGCAAGTGAAGGAGTCAAAATGGCCACCACCAACGAGGTTTAGTACTACGAACCTGCTGAAGCTGCTTTAGAGGGTGTGTGCGATAACAATGTTTTAGCTTATACTTACAAAATATAAGAATTAAAAATACAAACATAAATCGAATAAGCACATAGCAATCTGTAAAAACGGAGATTTTGTCTTAATGAAGCGCAATAAAGCAATCAGCAGTCTGAAACATTTTCTTTTAAATACTCTTATATGTATTTTGATGAGCACTTTAGCATGATGGATGGACTTGGCCATACAAGTTTTGAGCATGAGAGACTGCACACGATGCTCTAGGAAGTTCTCCATAGTAAGAGCCAACGCGTAATCAGGCTTGTTATGGCTTTCATCCAACAACCCATACCTGTTCATTCTCCTCATAAGGGCTTCACCTTCAAAGATTCTACGTGCGTCCTTCTCCATAAGATTCTTGCGGCATTACGGATAAGGCTAAGAGCTTAAAGGTTCTTCCATCTAAAATGCATTTTGGCATTAAATCACGGTCCAAATTAGTGTTGAAAGTTAAAAACGCTTCATAAACTCAAATTGAACTGAATAAAGCATCACATTGTGTAATCTCTGATCATTAAGTACTGCTTTGTAAGGTATTTGTATAGCGATTTACTAGTCACTTTCACAAAACAACGATTTTTTAAAAACACAATCTCATTCATAGAATGAATCGCAAAAAGCTTAATCTGAAAACAGCTACTATCATCAAATAAACAATTCCAACAAGAAAGTATTGCAATATTTTCTGTTAAATAGCATAAAACATAGGGAAAATTCCTGAAGCAGACCAGTTTCCCTATAACTGATCACTTTCTAGATCATTTTTTTGGGTGATCCGAAGCTAGACCACGGGCAACTCTATTTTTGAGAAACTCTTGTCTATTGACTAAAATACCCATGTATACCAAACTTTATTACAAAGTCCATAACATAGAATCCGGTGAGATTTATCTCAGTTACATATCATCATCATCATCACTAATATCATCACAATGTATATCCTATGCATAAGTGCCATTTATCTCAGTTACATATGAAATTCACAATCAATATCCCATCTTAATTAGCATCAAACCATCAGTGTTCTTAGTAACTTTTACACTAATATCATCACCATCATATCATCACCATCACTACTATCATCACCATCGATATGAAAATGCACCACTACTTTGGTAATGAAAAAGAGGTGAAGAAACAAGGAACACAAATGCACTATTTAGTCTTTACGAATTATTTGATTTTCATCACTTAAAACACACCCCATTATCAATCTCCCCCTTTTTGATGATGACAAAACATAAACTCATTTTAGGTGAAAGATTAATTTTAACAAGTTTTAATATGACTTTATATCCTATTTCTCCCCCTTTGGACCAATCAAAAAAATTATCGAGACGACTCTAAGGCTCCCCCTTGATGTATACTCTCCCTTGTTTGGAGGACACCAAGGAATCGAGCAATGGTTTTTGCTACAAAATAAAGTTAGATGACACACATACAATATCTAACATGTAGTAACCAAGACAAATATCCAGCCATAAAATAAAAGGGCTAAGTAGCCAAGACAATAAAATATAAGCCAGTCATATAATAAGCCCATGCATTCATAGAGAATCTTACATAAGGTTTGAGTACAACATAAAGACAAGAAAATAAAAGCTACATGAAGCACAAATTAATCTTTAGTGACTTAAGAGGCCATAAGATTTGCTTCTAGTCCAAAAGGGGTTCCTAATCATTTATTCTTGAAAACTAGACATCAATATGTTTAGTTGAATGGGCTATTGGTTGGTGGATATGGTGACATAATTGGAGGTTGTGGGGGGTTTCAAGAGATGTTCAACATATGAGAACATGAAGTGGAGTTCATCTCTTAAAGAGAAGATGAGGTTGCGGTTATGAAGATAACATATGCAATTTACACTATGTATGTCAACCGGATGTAGTTTGATAGGTTGGCCCATGATTAGAGATGGAGGTGGCGGGAGAATCGTGGTGATGGAGTTGGCATAGCATAATCCAACGGGGTAATGGGTGATAGGGTGCATGACATATCCGTAGAGGATAGACGAGTACCAAAGGATGAGGAGGAAGATGAGTTAGTTCCATTGGATGAAGTCTTTGATGGAGCATTTGGTGGTGTGGGGAGAGCAAGGAGTGCTTTGGGAAGGTGGTGTGCTAACTTCCTCATCATCATTGTCATTGGTTAAATCAATGAACATGGCGGCTTGTGGTTGTGTTGGTTTAAAGGTTATTTTGTTTGGTCGGTGATTCTAGGTTTCTTGGAGATGTGAGTTGGTAAAGCTTGAGTGGAAGATATGGTGAATGTGTAAGGGAAGGTTGAAGATGAGATGCAAGAGATACTTGCAATAGTGATGAACTCAAATAAGTACATTTTATTACCATCATTTATCCTATTTATTTGACTTGTTTTATTATATTATCTGTGAGAATTGATACGTTAATGTTTACTTTTGTAATTCTCAGGTAAAAAACAAGTATTATGTGAAACTTGGCTATTTTGGACTAATTATGGAGCAAAACAAGCAAGAAGTTAAGAGCCTACTGAAATGTACAAGATCAAGACATTCTGCTCCAGATACGCCGCATCTTACTTATTACATACGGCGCATCACTATCAAGATTTCACAAGATATTATCCAAGACAGCAAGGACATGCGCCGCATCTAATAATGGAGTTACGCCGCATCTTCTAGCGGTGTACGAATATTCCTGAATATATTAATCTTGGACCCCACGCGAAGTTAAGTCAATGCGCCGCATCTACTTATTAGATGCGCCGCATCTTACCCTCAGACAGAAACTATAAATACCCCAAAGTCAGACGAATTGAAGAGAGCTAGTTCGACATTTAGCTAAGTACGAGAAGACAGGAACCCTAGGACGAATTCAGACGAAGTAGCAGCACAAGACACACCTTGAACGAAGATACAAGAGCTGTAAGAAGGTCCTGCATGTATTCAATTCATTAAGTAGTTTTGTTTTATTGTATTAGTAAACTTTAATTCATCAGGATTGATGGGCTTGTGTAATGTGACAACGGAAAGATTGCACTCCTCTTAATATTGCTTTCCCATTAATTAAAGTTTATATGTTGATGTCTTTGGTGACTTTTATTAGTGCATTGATAACCTCTGTGTCTAGCTGAGCGTTGATCGGGTCGCCATGCCTCTGCCCTCGCCTATTTATTAGATCGCCTATGCATTCTATCGTCTGTAGAAAAGTAGGAAGAAAGATAAATAGGATAGTCATAAGTAATCATTAAGGGTTTACTCGCCGATAAGATTAGAGCCAACGAGAAAGGATTAATTACGGTGCGTTGCATCGAACTATACACTTCATATAAAACTAGCAATAAAACAAGTGACAAGCTACTTAACTATCAGGACATGTCTTCTTATTGTCTCAAGTATTTATCTGTGTACGTGTGTGCTACTCGCTGATTCGTGCCTATTAGTTTAGTTTATTATTTAATTGCAACCAAATCGTGCCAGTCTCTCAGGCTGAACCCCCTTGCGTTAGAATAGGTTGTATAGCTAACTTAATATATTAAAATACTGATTAGAATAACTAGATAATACGTTCCACTCTTAGTGATCGACACTCTACTTACCATTATATTCATACTGACCGGGTACACTGCTCGTTAAAGTGTGTGTGTTATTGATAAGTCGGCTAAATATAAATTTAAAACTTGAATACTGCTAAAACCACAACGACATACCGTGGGTATAAATTAGAGTATACGCACACGCGCATCAAGTTTTTGGCGCCGCTGCTGGGGAGTGAATTGTTATTATCTGTTAATTTGATTAATATTTTAATTAGGTTTTTCTTTTTAATTTTTAATCTAACCGCTAACCGTGTTATGTATTAGATTAATTGCATTCATTGTATTATTTGCATATTTTCTGTTTTGTGTGTTATTTGTTTTCTTTTATTTTTGTTTACTTTCGTTTGTTTTATTTTTGTTTTTATTTTTTGTATTTTCTGTATTCTGCTATCGTTGTACTGAGCTAAATCAAACGATACGGCGCATCTGTTTTCATAGATACGGTGTATTGCGTTTAATTTTTATAAAATACAACGCGTTTAATTAATTCGATACGACGCATCTTTCCCCAAGATACGGCGTATCTGTTTTTAATAAGAAATTTTTTTCTAAACGATAACGCCATACGGCGCATCTGTTTTTACAGATACGGCGTATCTATTATTTTAATTAAAAACAGTTTTCGAATTATTAAACAGATACGACGCATCGATTTTTATCGATACGGCGCATCTTTCTGAATCAAAAATCTTGTATTTTGAAACGTAACGAAGATACGGCGCATTAACTTTTGTTAATACGACGCATTTAATCTTAATAAGTATAATTGATTTTTGATAATTAAAATTGATACAGCGCATTCTAAATTTATAAGCGGCGTATCTATTTTCTGAATAAAGTCTGATTAAATTTTAACGATTATAAGATACGGCGTATCCAACTTTCTGGATACGGCGCATCGTCTGCTGATATCAGTAACTTTTATTTTTCGTATTCCGTTTTCGATGTTGATTTTCTGATATATTACTTTCTTGAACAAATCCTACTGATGCTTTCGTGATTATTTCAGAAGGAAAATGGTCGGATTCGGAGAACTGATTGACTTCGACTTCGAAGCCAATTTTATGGATGGAATATTAGTGCAAGATAAATCACTCGAACATTACGATGGGGACTACATTGAACTTAATGACCTTGATGGACCATTAGAATCCAATGACCTGTTCATGGATGATGCGGAATCTGAGTTAGAAGAAGGAGAAATTCTAGATAGTCCAAAAGTCAACGTTATTAATACTAGGAATTACGATGAATTTGAGGGATATCATGGTTCTTGGGATTACGGTAGAAGGATCCACGCCGATTGTGCTTACAATTTGCAATTCCCATGCATGATTGGGTAAAAGTGTATTGACGCCAATTTCTTTCCTATTTTACCGATCAATGTCATGTCAAGAAGCTTTTACAATTCTATTATAAGAAAAAAAGTGGAGTATAGGGGAAAGAATGTAGTTGGAGCCTTCATTAATGTCCCGGTCTTCGTTGGATGTTTTACTATTGTTACTGAGTTCGCCATTGTTGAAGACATGAATGCCTATTGTGACAGCGATATGGGTGACGTGATTGTTGGAAAACCATTTTGTAGGGAGATCACTATTAATGCAAAACGATTTGAAGGAAAGATCACCTTTCAATGTGGAAGCGACATTATCACTTATATGATGCCCCGAACTCACCCTGGGTTTAAACATGCTACTAATAGGTTCTGCTACAAATTTTCTCCATTCCTTTTTATTGGTGATGATGACATGAAGAGAGGAATAGAGTACCCATATCAAATGATGGAAGGATTCTACAAAGGAGTGTTGAAGTTGGGACCTGAATATATACGTGACGAATTTGTTGCTAAATGGATCCTACGTGGCAATGTGGGAATCAATAGTACAAAATAAAGAGCTGAACGTGAGTCTAACTTGAAGACTCTGGAATAAAGACAAGTGCTGACCGGGAGACAACCCGGAAAATTTTTACTATTCTGTTCTGTGTCGAGTCAGTCAGGCCAGCAGAGGATACGGCGCATCTCAATCCTTAGATGCGACGCATCTCCTGCACTGGTCATATCTTACTTTATTTTTCTGCATTTTTATTTTCGACTTTAAAACTTTTTGTCAGTTTATTTAATGCGGCGCATCCTGGTTAAGGATGCGACGCATCTTCTATTCTGATTCGTATTTATTCCAGGCTCGATACGGCGTATCTTCTTCCATAAGATACGGCGCATCGACTGACCTGATGATTTTCATTTTAATTTTTAAGTTTTATTTTTTACTAACTACTAATGTATTATGCAAGTTTGAACTTCTTCTTAATTTAGGTGTGTTAAAGTCTTGGTGGTATTATAGATTCCTGCATTTCCTGTGGATACATCAATTATGAAGCTTAAACGTTCTAATCCACAAGGAAGTTGATTTTTGCTCTCATACAAATAATGGAGGATCATACCGAGCAAATCTCAGGGGAGTTTTTCTGTTCTAATTCTTTTATTTTCCAGTTTTTAATCTTTTATACAAACAACGAGGACGTTGTTTAACTTAAGTGGGGGGATTGGAGAATTAGAACACTTACTTGTCCTAAACTTTTCAAAATATGCTTAAAATGTGCTTAATATATCAAAATTTAAATTTTTTTAGCATGTTTTTGTTTAAAGTCTAAATTGCATAGCTGCACACATGACGTTATTTTCAAAAATTGTGATTTTTCAAAATTCACAAATCTATGAGTGTGCCAGTGACTTGTAAACTTTAGAACTTGGCTTGTATACTATTCGAGACCACTGTGGAAAACTAGAAGAGGGGTTGAATAGTTTTTACCGTTTTAAAGTTTTCTTTGCTTTGTTACTATATGTTAATTTCAAAGGAAACAATCACAAATAAATAATCACACAATGTAAACAAAAGATAAAGAGAGGAAAGATCAAACCACACGACACTGTTGTTTATAGTGGTTCGGCTACAAGGACTCTCTTCCTTGCCCTACTCCACTCCCCGAGTTTCCTACTCGAGAGTTTATCTTTCACTAAGAAACAAACTCCTTTTCTAGGCGGAGAAAACCTTTACACGTCGCTTACTTCCTTTTCCGGTACTAAGCTAAACACCGGGTTCTTTCACAAGGTAGAACCAACCTGACGTCGCCTATTTACTTTACCGACACTAAGCTAGATGTCGAGTTCTTTACACGGGTACAACTACTCCCTACACTCCTTGTGCTTTAAGGACTAAAGCACTAACCACACTCACTGATTACAAATGATAGATATGATGTGTGAAACAAACTACAATATCACACAGTAATGCAACTAAAGGATTACGGTTCTGTAGATCCTTGAATGCTTGATCTCTTTTCTACAAAATGAAAGATCAAAGTGAAATGCAACTATGAATGATGTTAGTAAGATATGTACTGAATGAATATGTGTGTTAAAGCTATATGATTGATGAGAGAGCCAAATGATCAGCTTCCTATTTATAGGCAAGCTGATCTTCAGCTCACGGATCCCACGAATCCCTCACAAGGGATCCGTCCTTTATGTGATTTGGATCCGTGGGACGTGACAGCTAAGGTTTAGTTGTCTCTTACCATATCTTAGTTGTATCTTACCAAATCATCCAAGATCTTCAAATGTCAACTATGTATCTTGCAAATCTAACCAAGATATATCAAAGATATTGTATGTGATGCATGCAATGATGTCATGGAATGGTTTTAGAATTAAAGTTTCCTTTTAAGGAAACAAGTTACTAAACTTGTAATTCTTAGTTAATATGTGAAGTTTAAAATGTGTAATTAAGAGACTTAAGCTAGTATTTATTATTTGCTAAAAGATATTCCTTTTATTTGTCATTAACAAAACTAATGAAAGATCAAAGAATATAAATAACGTTTTTGAGACGCTATTTGTATTAACAATCTCCCCCTTTTTGTTGATGACAAAACATAAGGTATATTTTTGAGCAAGAGAATAAATATAGCATGAGTTCTTAAAAATATATATTAAGTTTGTTTATTAAAGAAAAGTTTTGTAAAAAATGTATGTACTGTGATGAATCATAGTTGATTCAAACTTAGTTCCTTTCTCCCCCTTTTTGTCGAAACAAAAAGAGTAGCGTAGCGGAATGCGATTTTGAGAACTTTAAAGCTCCCCCTTGTTTTATACTCCCCCTAGATGGAGTAATCAAGGAAATAATGCATGAATCTACAAAACAAACGGTTAGTATATGAAATGCTTATGAGATGCTCCCCCTTGATGTATACTCCTCACTTCTTGAGTACCAACGTATACTATGAAGGGTATGATATGCTGAAAATGAAATGTTAGTAATGAATGACTTCAATGAAGAAGTAGAATGCATTTGAAGTATTCTCCCAAACAAGCCTTTCAATAAGTTTTGACTTTTAAAAGTCAAAGTAAGTGTCTGATCATTATTTTTACCTAAAGCAATCATAATTATAGGTTAGATAGTGATGTTAGTTCACAATGATAATATGCAATATGTTGATCACTCATAAGCATAAAAACATCACATTCATTAATTGAAAATTATGTGACAAAAGTCACAAATATGATATGATGGTACATTACAAAATAAATCCTAAATAAAGACAACTACAACATCATCCTAGAAGGTTCCTAACAACACTTTTATTGAGGCGGATGAGAGATTGCATTGAGACGCTCGAGAACATGGTTCAAGATGAACCTCATCTCATTTTGAAGCTCATGGACCAAAATGTTGGTCCTTTGGGCCAAGTGAGATGTTCTCTCACAATGTGCGCAATCATGACTTGAAAAACCGGGAGGAAGACTAGGCTCCAAGTTTTGTGGTGGTGGTGGTGGTGGTGGTTGGTTGTTGTTGTTGTTGGATGGTTGTTGTTGTTGTTCATTGGTTGGTGGTGTTTGGAGGGAGTTCATGAGGATGTTTTGAATGTCCATTGCTTCATGAAGGCGATGGTCAACCATACCCGAGAGAGTGTAAGGAAATTTTCACTAGCAATGGGTGATGATATATTGAGAGGAGAATTTTCCTCAGATGAGGAGTTTGCTAAGTTGATAAAACAACAGGGTTTAACACTAATGCGGGCTGTTCTTCTTGGAGGTCTAGATGTGGAAGAGTTGTTTGACTTGGTCATGGTGAAGTATGATAGCTAAGATGTACAGGAGAGGAAATGGTTGTTGTGTGAAGTGATGATCCTAAAGTGCTAATTTATAGACAGAAGGTTTGTGAGTCTGTGTGTTTGGATTTGATGTGAATCCAATAGAGAATGTTGGTTACTAATGATTTGGAACAAAAATTTGTGCAGGTCATATCAAGGAAGTCAATCCATTGAGCTTTGGTTGAGTAATATGTTGTGGATTTGCAGTTAATACAAGAAGATAGTGGAAAGTCTGATGATTTGATATTTCCACGGATTTGACGGATCCCTAAAAAGGGTTCCTTCTTTGTATCTGTTTGGTAACTCACACCTAAAATTTAAAAATTTAAATTTTGGTGGGAATTTTTGTTCCTAAGTTTCTAAGAATTCCTAAATGATTCTAAGAGGAATTGTGATCAGTGAATGAATCCTAAGTGATACTAAACATTAAAGATTTAAGAATCGGGATAAGTCGAAAAAGTTTTATAATTTTACTGGGAAACATGCGGATCCAAGTGGTTGCAAATGCGGAACCATGTTTATCGATCCGCCAAATCCGCAGAATGGCGGATGGCGGATCCAACGATAAGCCTTGGCGGAACCCTGTTTTGGGATCCGCCGGATCCGTATGCCTAAAACTTAAAAACTAAACAGAACATATGTCATATTTTTCGTTTTTCGACGAAAACCCGAAAATTCACCTAGACCTTATTTAGCATCTAATATGTATAGCAAAACAACTAAATATGATAACATTAACACATGATTGCACATAGTTTAATCCGTACTTAGAAACTTACCATTTTAGGTGTTATGCCAAACACTGGCTATAACCCGGAAAATTGATAACCATGATGGTTATCCACCTGCAAGTGTTAGTTATTACACATACACAACAAGTATTATCAGATAAATTCTAGACATATAGAAGTTTAACAACACAATATCCAACATTGTTTAAAACCAAACACTCCATCAACTCAGCTTCTTCTTCAACTTCTTCATCCCCTTGTGTAATTTCATCATCCAACGACCCAGATTCTTCACCATTCCTTTGATGTTTCGATACTGAGCGGATTCATTTTGGATTGGAGGAAGATGGCTTAAGTATTCGGGTGGAGGAATCCTAGAATTTGGCAATCCATCATCTTCACTCATTGAAGATGATGAGGATGATGTTGGTACACGAGGACGTTTTCCCTTATCAACACTAACCCTAAAGTCGCTCAAAGGAACGAAGGTATGTTCAATTTCATTGTAATCCGGAACAAAGCCTAAATGGTTTGGACGAGCGGGTGCAAAGGCTCTATAAAGTCGGGTTAAGAGCATACCATAAGGCATTGCAATCTTGCTTTGAACCGGAATGTCACACATTCTTTTGGCAACATAATAAGCAAGATTGAAGGGTTGATGAGTAGAGATGTTGTACATCATGTGGCATAAACAAGCATTGATATGATCACGGTTTCCTATGGTGCACATCACATTAGCCCTTAATACATCCTCCATCTTCTTGAACTCGGGTTTGAGTTCATTAAGCTCCATTGCAAATGGATCTCTAGCAACTTCACGACCACGATACATTCTTGTGGGGTTGTTCTTAGGAATGTAGAGATGTTCCCTAATCACTTCTTTTGATTCGAGAGGAGTGGCATATGGTGCCGTCCTATCGAGATTGGAGTCTAAGATTGTTAAGGACCATTTGTCCGAGTAAATACATGTCCCTTGGCTTGGAATTCCTAAGACCTCACCAAATTGATCAAGAGGGATGTTGACAAGATTTCCATTTAGAGTAAAATGAAGACTTAAGTAACCTTCATCACTCGAACTAAGACCTACACTAGCATAGAACTCAAGTATGAACCTAGGAATGATTGGTTCATCTATGTCTAAAAGAGAATCAAATCGAATTGCGGCTAATTGTTCCCTAAGTTGAGTTCCTTCATAGAATGATGAATCTATGGCTCTACCCTCATGGACATACTTTTTCTCTAAGGCTTTGAAAATTTCGATTTGGGCATTGGTTAGACCTTTGGTTTTGTGGACTTTGGGTAAGTAGTTAACGGTTTTCTTGTAATCGTAGTTGGTTGCGGGAGGCATGATTTTCCTAAGTACAAAAGTTACATAGTTTTAGTTAAAATGATCAAATGAAGTGTAAAATTCCTAGTGTGTGCCTACATGGGGACAATGTGGAGGTGCGGTTATCTCGACTCCTTTTGATGCAAGAAAAATTAGTTTATGCAAATTTTGTTTATAAACGAAAGATAACCCAAACGCTCCTATTTCAATGTAGCTACGGTTGAATGTACCCGAAAATACATATTAGTTATGTATTCCCTTTAGCATTCAAGAGACATTATGCAAGTGAAGTCTAAAAGATAACGTTTTTGCATTTGTATGAACAATGTAAGAAAAAATCATTTTACCTAGTCGTTAGAAGATTTTAGTGAAAAATTTTCATGGGGTTTTTGTTAAATTAAGACAATGTGCTATGAGATGCAATTCCTAACTAAGAAAAACATGTTTTTAAGTATAATGCAATAAATATGCTTCATGATTTTTCAAGAATTATGCATATACCCCAAGTTTTGGTTTTGTGCATGAAATGGAAATCCTAGACGCAGATCAGGAGTATAAATATGATAAGAATACTTACAGTGATGTTAGAAGCACAGATTTGTGGAAGAAAATGGTCTAAAATGTGATGGAGATTAAGTGTGTGTCGAATGTAGTAAGGTGATATGTTTTGGAGTGAGGAATGAATAGTAGTTGTTCTTGTTTATTAAATAATAAACTGAACTCAGCATGCGACGGATCCGGCGGATCCCAAACAAAGGATCCGTCCTTGTTATCGATTGGATCCGCGGATTCAGAACACATGTTTTGGTTTAGTGTCGTGTGTATCTAAACTAATGTTTATACTAATGTTTCTCCTAATCTCTAGGTTCCATTAATCCGAATCCAAGTCTAAGATAATTGAAAGGTTCTCGTTTAAGTGGTTTAGTGAGAATATCGGCAATGTTGTCCTCTGAGGAAACTTTCTCAATTGAGATGATTCCCTTCTGTACATTGTCGCGAAGGAAGTGATGACGTATTTCAATATGTTTGGTTCTAGCGTGTTGGACTGGATTTTTGCTTAGATCGATAGCACCTTTGTTGTCGCAAAGAATGGGAATGTTGTTGAGTTCAATTCCATAGTCGAAGAGAGCTTGTTTCATCCACAGTGCTTGTTGACACGCCTTTCCTGCAGACACATACTCTGCCTCTGTTGTTGAGATTGCGAGGGCAGTTTGTTTCTTAGCGAACCATGATGTTAGACAATATCCTACAAAAGTACAAATACCGCTAGTACTTTTCCTATCAACATAATCACCTGCGTGATCTGAGTCAGTATACACTATGGTTTCTACACCCGTTCCTTTGGGATACCATAATCCTAAGTGTGTAGTACCTTTGATGTACCTAAATATTCTTTTAACGGCTTCAAGATGGGACGTTTTTGGATCTTCTTGAAAACGTGCACATAGACAAACACTAAACATAATGTCAAGCCTACTAGCCGTAAGATAGAGTAAACTACCAATCATTCCTCTATATTTAGTGCTATCTACGGATTCATTTTCTTCATCCTTAGTAAGTTTGGTTTCGGAGGACATGGGTGTTCTCATGGGTTTTGAGTCTTCAAGACCAAACTTCTTAAGCATATCTTTGATATACTTTGATTGGTTGAAGAATATCCCATCTTCTAATTGTTTAATTTGGAGACCTAAGAAAAAGTTTAGTTCCCCCATCATACTCATTTCAAACTCGTCATGCATGATTTTTGAGAAATCGTCGCATAACTCTTGACAAGTTGAACCGAATATAATGTCATCCACATATATTTGGACTATGATAATATGTGATCCCTTTTTCTTGGTGAAGAGAGTATTGTCTACTAGGCCCATGGTATACTTATGGTCAACTAGGAAAGTCTTAAGTCGATCATACCAAGCCTTTGGTGCTTGCTTAAGTCCGTATAAAGCTTTCTTAAGTTTGAAAACATAATTTGGTTTTTCAAAGTCGGCAAAGCCGGGAGGTTGTGCAACATATACTTCTTCATTTATAAGACCATTTAAGAAAGCACTTTTGACATCCATTTGAAATAACTTAAAATCATGTGCACATGCATATGCAAGTAATATTCTAATAGACTCAAGTCTAGCTACGGGTGCAAAGGTTTCATCGTAATCTATACCTTTTTGTTGATTGTAACCTTGAGCTACTAGCCTAGCTTTATTTCTAGATATAATACCCTTTTCATCCATTTTATTTCTAAAGACCCATTTGGTGCCTATTATGGTTTGGTTTTTAGGTGGAGGGACCAATGTCCAAACATCATTTCTAATAAATTGATTAAGTTCTTCTTGCATAGCAATTACCCAAGATTCATCTTTTATTGCCTCGTCTATATTTTTAGGTTCAATGGTTGAAATAAAACAAAAACAATTACTTTCATTTTGAGCTTTGGATCTTAATGTTCTTTCATTAAGTTTTCCTATGACGTTTTCTAATGGATGACTTTTAGTTTCTTTAATATTGACTATTTCTCCTTTTACGGGTTCATTGTCATTTTCAATGTTTTCTATATCATTAACCATTTGACTTTCAACTAAGTCATCATCTACCAAAGGTGATGTCTTAGAGGGAGGTGGACTTTCGTTGAATGTTACGTTCAACGATTCCTCGACTCTTGATGTTTCCTTGTTTAATACAATGTATGCTTTACTGTTTTGTGAATACCCAAGAAATACACCTTCATACGACTTTGGGTCGAACTTGGTGAGATAATCTTTTGTGTTTAAAATGAAGAATTTGCTTCCAAAAACTCTAAAATATCCTAATGTAGGCTTTTTGCCTCGATAAATTTCATAAGGAGTTTTATTTAAAAATTGTCTAATTAAAACTCTATTTAGGATATATGTAGAGGTATCTACAGCGTGACACCAAAACTTTTGTGGTATGTTTTATTCATTTAACATAGTTCTACTCATTTCTTGAATTGTTCTATTTTTACGTTCTACTACACCATTAGATTGAGGTGTACGAGGAGCCGAGAAATTATGAGTTATTCCATTATTATCACAAAAATTTCCAAATTGAATTTCATTGTCAAATTCTCGACCATGATCAGTTCTAATGGATACTATATTATTTCCTATTTGATTTTGAATTTTCTTGCTTAGAATTTCAAATTTGTCGAATGCCTCATTTTTAGTTTTCAAAAACTTTGTCCATGTATATCTAGAGTAATCATCTACTATAACGAAAGTGTAAAAATTTCCTCCATAACTTTGTATAGCCGACGGGCCAAACAAATCCATATGTAATAATTCTAGGCATCTAGATGTAGATACCATGTTTTTAGCCTTATGGCTATTATGTACTTGTTTCCCAATTTTGCAAGCATCACAAAAGTGTTGGTCATATTTCAACTTGGGTAGGTTCCTAACGAGTTCTTTGGATGACAAAGATTGAATAAGCCTCATATTAGCATGACCTAAGCGTCGATGCCATAGAGTTGAGTTTTCGTCCAAGGAGGTAAGACATAACTTATCTTTAGGTGTTTTTATCTAATTTCATAACATAGACATTATTCTTTAAAACACCTTTTCCTACGGTTATGCCATCTTTAAGTATTTTACTTCCATTTTCACTGAAAAAGACGTTATACTTTTTGCGGCACAATTGACTTATACTAAGTAAATTAAATCCTAAATTATCTACATGAGCAACATCATCAATAGATAGAGAGTCATGAGAGATTGTACCTTTTCCGATGATTTTACTTTTAAGCTTGCTACCGAATGTGACATTACCTCCGTCATACACTTGATAGGTTGAGAAAAGATTTTTGTTTCCCGTCATGTGTCTTGAGCACCCACTATCTTTGATCCACTCATCAGGTTCAAGATCAACTTTCAAGCATACCTCTTCTGTGTTATTAGCCATAAGTGCTATTTCGTTGTTCTTAGGCTCATCATCATCATCTCCTTCACTATCGCTCCAAGCTCCACTAACGAAGGCTCTTTGAGACTTGGTCTTTGGAGGCTTTGGACATTCTCCTATTAAGTGACTGGAGTCACCACACCTATAGCATTTCCTATCAACCTTACCTTTCTTATCGTCACGATCTTTCCGAGAGGATTTCTTTTCATCACGAGGTGGTTTTACAAACTTTCCTCGTCTCCTGAAGAATTTCTTGAAATCCCTCACGGCCATGGCATACTCTTCATCATCACTGTTTGAACAAGACTCATCATCATCACTTGACTCGACTTTGGCTTTCAAGGCAATAGACTTAATCTTCTCCTTTTTGCCTTTGACAATTTCCGAATCTTTTTCCATAATCATTTCGTGAACTTTAAGGTTTCCTATGAGCTCATCCAGTGTCATGCTTGAGAGATCTTTAGATTCTTCAATAGCTGTCACCTTTGCTCTCCATTTCGGATGGAGTGCTCTTAGAAATTTCCTGACAAAATTCTTACTAGAAAAAGATTCATCAAGTGCTTTAAGTGATGTAATAATAGTATTGAACTTAGCAAACGCACTATCAATGGTCTCATCTTCAGAGATAACAAATTGTTCGTATTGTTGGACAAGAAGATCAATTTTGTTATCTTTTACTTGTGAGTTCCCTTGATGTGTGATAATAAGAGATTGCCAAATATCCTTAGCCGTTTTACACATAAAAACTCTTTCATATTCTTTCTTAGGTAAGGCATTATAAAGCATCATTTTGGCTTCATTATTTTTGGCAATTAGTTTCTTTTGCTCATCACTGTGACGAGTAAGAGAAGCTCCTTCATCCCGACCACCCGAAATATTATTACTAATAGGTTTGTAATCACCATCAACTATAATATACCATAGATCTATGTCCTTTGACTTTACATAAGTCTCAAAGCGATTTTTCCAATAAATAAAACAATTTGGTTCAAATAGAGGTGGTCTCTGCATAGATTGCCCTTCTTTAAAGTTTTCAAAATCCATGGATCGTTTTAAGTTTTAAAATACAATATATTTTAAAGATCTTAAGTAACGTAGCTCTTGATGCCAATTGTGGAAAACTAGAAGGGGGGTTGAATAGTTTTTACCATTTTAAAGTTTTCTTTGCTTTGTTACTATATGTTAATTTCAAAGGAAACAATCACAAATAAATAATCACACAATGTAAACAAAAGATAAAGAGAGGAAAGATCAAACCACACGACACTGTTGTTTATAGTGGTTCGGCTACAAGGACTCTCTTCCTTGCCCTACTCCACTCCCCGAGTTTCCTACTCGAGAGTTTATCTTTCACTAAGAAACAAACTCCTTTTCTAGGCGGAGAAAACCTTTACACGTCGCTTACTTCCTTTTCCGGTACTAAGCTAAACACCGGGTTCTTTCACAAGGTAGAACCAACCTGACGTCGCCTATTTACTTTACCGACACTAAGCTAGATGTCGAGTTCTTTACACGGGTACAACTACTCCCTACACTCCTTGTGCTTTAAGGACTAAAGCACTAACCACACTCACTGATTACAAATGATAGATATGATGTGTGAAACAAACTACAATATCACACAGTAATGCAACTAAAGGATTACGGTTCTGTAGATCCTTGAATGCTTGATCTCTTTTCTACAAAATGAAAGATCAAAGTGAAATGCAACTATGAATGATGTTAGTAAGATATGTACTGAATGAATATGTGTGTTAAAGCTATATGAGTGATGAGAGAGCCAAATGATCAGCTTCCTATTTATAGGCAAGCTGATCTTCAGCTCACGGATCCCACGGATCCCTCACAAGGGATCCGTCCTTTATGTGATTTGGATCCGTGGGACGTGACAGCTAAGGTTTAGTTGTCTCTTACCATATCTTAGTTGTATCTTACCAAATGATCCAAGATCTTCAAATGTCAACTATGTATCTTGCAAATCTAACCAAGATATATCAAAGATATTGTATGTGATGCATGCAATGATGTCATGGAATGGTTTTAGAATTAAAGTTTCCTTTTAAGGAAACAAGTTACTAAACTTGTAATTCTTAGTTAATATGTGAAGTGTAAAATGTGTACTTAAGAGACTTAAGCTAGTATTTATTATTTGCTAAAAGATATTCCTTTTATTTGTCATTAACAAAACTAATGAAAGATCAAAGAATATAAATAACGTTTTTGAGACGCTATTTGTATTAACAACCACCATAATGAGTATTATTTATATAATTGGAATGACTTGTCTAAATTGGTAAATTTCTAGGATTACACCCAAATAGCCTTTATATGTTATGTGTTATTAGCTAACTACACTGATTAGTTAACCCCCGTATAAACCCTTTTGTTACTCTCATTTTTAGAGTAAGATACCCCTAGAAAAACACTCAGAGCCATTCCTTTCGTTTCTTACACCTTTGTTATAATGTTTCGTTACACCCTTACACCTTAGCCTACCCTGTAGATTAAAATCCGTGGTTGGTTAATTGCTTTAGGCAAAGTGTGTTTCCTTACATTACCTGTGTTCGCGTGCGTAATTCATTATCTTTGGTTGAGTCGGGAAATTGCACAATGCAATTGGAGTGAAAGTAAATATTGTATATCTTTGAGTTTATTTTTCGTGTGTTTACTACTTTCACTATTACCTTTATTTCTGAAAGTATGAAAAGTATGGAAAAATTATCCAGAGTTATCGTGATAGTGATGTGGTGAAATTTTACACATCTATGTTTATGTTTAAAAAAAAAAAAAAAAAAAAAAAAAAAAAAAAAAAAAAATCGAAAAAAAAATAGAAAAGAAAAAGAAAAAGAGGAAAAGTTGGATGTTTATTTTAACTAACTTATGTAAAGTTTTGTATTAAGTGGTCGATATCACCACTATTTGTTATATATTATATCTATGGATTGAATGGGAGTTGAACGTTATGGGAACGCCAACTAAGGTTATTCTTTGATTGAGATCTTGTTGAGTATAATTCGTGTCTACCTAAAGCGTGTGTTTCAAGTGTTAAAGCGTGAGTTATTCTATGATATGAGTCTTATTCATGGGATGGTTGGGATAGTGATTAACCACACTTAGGATTTTAATTTATCTGTTTTGTTTATTTTTCATTTTACACCAATTTGTATCCCAAATATTATCCATACCCTATATTATTCTTTATCCAAACCTTTGATTTATTGAGATTAGGGATTTGAGCAATCTTAAGTATCGTAGTCGTGGATTCGGCTATGTATTTATGATTTTGTCGCCCTTTTTGATATAATATTATTGGTAAAGATTAAGGAGAATAATTAACCCTTAAACCTAAAAACCCTTTTTACCGCTTTAGACTTGTTATTCCTTGGCTTTAGTGGGGGAGATGTGTATACTTGCCAAGCTTATGATAGAATATTCGTCACGACTGGACAGTTAAACGATTAGATTTGCTTTTATCAAATTATTTTATTTTACTTCTAATTCGTTAAGTGTTTGGTTGTGTGATTATGACAAAAATGAATACATGCTTAAATATAAAAATAAATCCTAATATCTTTTAGGATACATTTTCATAAGATTAATTCTAAGGTTTACTTGGGGACAAGTAAAGTTCAAGTGGGGGGATATTTGATGAACTCAAATAAGTACATTTTATTACCATCATTTATCCTATTTATTTGACTTGTTTTATTATATTATCTGTGAGAATTGATACGTTAATGTTTACTTTTGTAATTCTCAGGTAAAAACAAGTATTATGTGAAACTTGGCGATTTTGGACTAATTATGGAGCAAAACAAGCAAGAAGTTAAGAGTCTACTGAAATGTACAAGATCAAGACATTCTGCTCCAGATACGCCGCATCTTACTTATTACATACGGCGCATCACTATCAAGATTTCACAAGATATTATCCAAGACAGCAAGGACATGCGCCGCATCTAATAATGGAGTTACGCCGCATCTTCTGGCGGTGTACGAATATTCCTGAATATATTAATCTTGGACCCCACGCGAAGTTAAGTCAATGCGCCGCATCTACTTATTAGATGCGCCGCATCTTACCCTCAGACAGAAACTATAAATACCCCAAAGTCAGACGAATTAAAGAGCGCTAGTTCGACATTTAGCTAAGTACGAGAAGACAGAAACCCTAGGACGAATTCAGACGAAGTAGCAGCACAAGACACACCTTGAACGAAGATACAAGAGCTGTAAGAAGGTCCTGCATGTATTCAATTCATTAAGTAGTTTTGTTTTATTGTATTAGTAAACTTTAATTCATCAGGATTGATGGGCTTGTGTAATGTGACAACGGAAAGATTGCACTCCTCTTAATATTGCTTTCCCATTAATTAAAGTTTATATGTTGATGTCTTTGGTGACTTTTATTAGTGCATTGATAACCTCTGTGTCTAGCTGAGCGTTGATCGGGTCGCCATGCCTCTGCCCTCGCCTATTTATTAGATCGCCTATGCATTCTATCGTCTGTAGAAAAGTAGGAAGAAAGATAAATAGGATAGTCATAAGTAATCATTAAGGGTTTACTCGCCGATAAGATTAGAACCAACGAGAAAGGATTAATCACGGTGCGTTGCATCGAACTATACACTTCATATAAAACTAGCAATAAAACAAGTGACAAGCTACTTAACTATCAGGACAGGTCTTCTTATTGTCTCAAGTATTTATCTGTGTACGTGTGTGCTATTCGCTGATTCGTGCCTATTAGTTTAGTTTATTATTTAATTGCAACCAAACCGTGCCAGTCTCTCAGGCTGAACCCCCTTGCGTTAGATTAGGTTGTATAGCTAACTTAATATATTAAAATACTGATTAGAATAACTAGATAATACGTTCCACTCTTAGTGATCGACACTCTACTTACCATTATATTCATACTGACCGGGTACACTGCTCGTTAAAGTGTGTGTGTTATTGATAAGTCGGCTAAATATAAATTTAAAACTTGAATACTGCTAAAACCACAACGACATACCGTGGGTATAAATTAGAGCATACGCACACGCGCATCAAATAGTGAGGCTTTATATAAGCAAGAATGGTGGGATTGGAATTAAAGTTGGTGGAAGTGTCATAGAGTATAGTGAGGGAATCTTAGGGTGCATGAGACTTTGCAAAACATTGCAGGTTTTGAGGTTAGGGATGCAGGAATCTAGGGGGAACAGTGAAAATTCATCAAACAATGGTACGGTACGACTAAACACCACACAGAACCGTTAAATTTAACGGTACCGTGGCCTATTTAATGGTACTGTGACCTGGGAGTCATGAATTTTCCTGTGTGCCTAGTTTGGGTAGCTAAAAGGAGTTTTTTAGGGGGACTATTTGTAGGAAATGTTAGCTCCTCAAATCACAAAAGATTAATTTGTCAAATATATCCCAATTTTAGCTACTCCTAGCAATTAAAGGTTATCATGCAAACATCTAAAATAAGCTATAAGCATACAATCAAAAAGGACAAAATAGGCTATCATTCAAGAATTACATAATTTAAAATCATGCAAGGTGATGGAGCAATAGTCAAGCATGCAAGATAGTGTTAAGAGAATAATAGTTAAGTAGATGTCCATAGTTTAATCCTAATATTTGATAGACTCACTAATCCCACCCTAACTACTCATGACGTTGTTCCGTAAGGATGATTAGAACTTGCTTCCGTTGCATCACACTCTCGACTTGAGCTTGTACATCTTCCTTATGATTCGGATCATTAAAGGGTGCATAGTTGATGGAGGATTCCGAAATGAGGATGGAATAGATGTATGACTCATTAAGGGGTTCCATGACGGGATCGAAGAGTGAGTATTGAGGACCACGAAGGTATGGATGAAAATGTAACACCCCCAAAATCATAATATTCGCGGAAGCATATACTTTGGGTGCTACTGGATCAATAATTACAACACAAGATATAGAGAACGGATTAAAAATCCGTTTTGAAATACATTGCATAAATCAAGTCATGTTGCGTTACATAAAAACTGTGACAAATGGTAATTTTCACGTTATTAATTAATAATAAATGAGTATTTATTATTTTAAGCTAAGCATTTCTATGCGTGTTTTGCATGTTTCTGAATATTTATTAATTTCGAGCTGAGCATTGCTATGCGCGTTTAATTATTTTGAGCATTTCAGGAGCTGTCCCAGCATACTGTAGTTTACAGTCACTGCAGAAAAAGTATATTTTTGTCAGTAAACCTAAATTATCACATTTCTGATAGTTACTGACAAGTCTTGTAATTTACTGAGAGCTTTCTCGTATTTTTCTGAAAAACAACCGCACGCGCGTACCGACAGCACAGTACATATGGTAATAGTCAAATAAATATATTTTTGAGTCAGTAATGACATTTTATTTTATTTCTGACAAAAACGTGGTTAAAAACTTTATTTTACGTAATCGTGTCCAAAAAGGTCAAACCGGGACTTTACGGTAACATTTAAGCTCAAACCGACACACGATACACCTACACGGAGTAAATTAAAATTTTCCCTCCCCTTTATACACCAAAACCGGCCCCCAAATACATACTCCACCACTACATGACAAAAATTTACATATAATCTTATACATAATCTTACGTTACCATAAATGGTGCAACACCTTTTGATATTCCATTTCTATCACCAAAACTTACCAAGATCATTTTTTAAACACACATTCATCTTCATCCTCAAATTTTCTTTGGAGTTCAAGATAATCAAGGTTCATAATCAAGGTTTTTGGGTCATTTGGAGCTTGGTTTGGGTAAATTTGGTAAAGCTTTGGGTGTTCTTGGCATCATACCTCACGTTAAAACATCAAGAATTGTAAGAATTCATAAAACTTTTCTAATCTTGTTAATCTCTTGTTCATTTGGTGTCTAATGATATTTAAAAGTGTTAAATGTATATGTTTTGATAATATGGAAAAAGCTAGGGTTTGATCTTGGTGTTATAGTGCTCAACATTTTTTATGTTCATGAGTTATTTTATAAAATTCTTGCTTGTGTGGTAAATCTTGTTACATATAGTGCTAGTTTGATGATACAAACATTAGTTATGGTTTTTGCGCAAGATTAAGCACTATATTGATTTTTAAGGCTCATAAATGGTTCGGCCATGTTTAAAAATAAAAGATTATTGGGGTTTTGAAAAACATAAAATTTTGGCTCAAGTGGTGAAATGGTGGAAAAATAATATCAAGTGCTTATTTGGAATAGATTATTAAATAAGCTATATGTTATGGAAAATAACTAGTTAAAAGGTGAAAATAAGCCAACACATGTAATATGGGTCGAAGTCAACTTGAAATATTTGACTAAGTAGCTTGTTTATTAGAGCTTATTTGATAAGTATAAAGCTTGTTTGGTAACTAAAAAGCACTAATAAGTACTAAATAATAACAAAATGGACCAAACTAAGTTTTGGGCCAAAAAGCCCATGATTTTACTGTTGGGCCGAAGCCCATGATGATTTTTGTAATTTTGAACTTTTGACCAAACGGACCCATTGAGCGAGTAAAATGATTTTTAGAAACGCGTCGATATATACGTTATAACTATAAATGTGTTTTTGGCTAAAAATGGTTATTGGGCTTTTTTAAGGATTTCGGCCCAATTGACAAACAAAGATGATGAGATTGATTTTTGGAATATTTTCCGACTCGCCATGTTTATTAATGTTTAACGAAACGATAAATATAACGAAAACTATTTTCGGACTTATTTTGAGACGTTTAGTCTCTGAAAGGGTAAAAATTGACATTTTCACAAAATTTATATTGAAATTGACTTTTATTGACTTTTTGACAAATTATTGACTTCGTGTCGAAATCTATTGTTAACATTGAAATATGGCGATAACGAATAACATAACGATAAAAATGTTCGCAACGACCAAAATATATATCACAAACACATTTTTGCACTTGTAACTAGTTAGTGGAATATTTGAGGAGAATTTGCAACCCTTGAGAAAAATGGAAACTTTGTATAAACAAATGGGTCATGCCCAAATTTTCTAAAAATCCAACACTTAGAATATTTTCATGAAATAACTTAACTTAAGTAAACTTTATGGAATTACTTAACAAATTATTTTCCTTATAATTAAAGTTGCATTAGAAATAATAAACAATGTTTATAATATGATAATTCTTCACTAATTCTATTATAACAATTATCTTTCAAAAGGCTTATTTAATTTATTTTAATCGTAAATAATTAAATACATAAGTAATTAATTTAATATATATATATATATATATATATATATATATATATATATATATATATATATATATATATATATATATATATATATATATATATATATATATATATATATAACACTTGCGCATTTAAGCCGCGAATACTAGCACGGATGTTCCGTTACGTATTCCCACCATACACTTTCACCATGAGCCACCACCAAGAGCTACAATGATAAATCATTTCGAAATGTATTTTACCACACAGCAAGCAAGAAATACACGAGCACGGGTCAAACGTAAACTTTTCAAATAAAGTAAAGACACATGAGACAGGAATATTTCACTAAGACTTACCGTACTGATTTAGGTTGTCTGTCGGCGCGGTTGCACTATTTTTGTTGATTAGCAGATTGCTGTTATTGAAAGGTGAGTTTATAGCCCCATATTTTTATACGATTTTGCTTTATAAGCTTGGGGTGAGAAACATGCAAAACTGTTTTCATGGACCAGAAAATGAATTTTGTTTTTAAGAGCACACTAATATGCGGAAACCTAAGTTTGCTGAATCCCATTTTGTGCCCACTATCATCTGCCATTAATTCCTATCTAGGAAACCATTTGTTATAAATAGATCTATTGGGAGTGACGTCCCCGTTCGGTTGGCTCGGCATAGCCAAGGCGAACGTATACCAAGTAGAGTTGTTGGCCGAGTGTCTGGGGATTAACACTCGCGGGCACCCATTTTTAGTCAAGGCCAGTTAGGCCCGTGGCATTGTCAGAGTTCGGTAGGATGAGGCTTAGTGTTTGCATAACCGAGTAGTGTGTATCTGCTGAATTGTTTTTATGATATTGCTATTGGTCCATATGTGCTATTTATTTAAACATATGAACTCACCAGCGTTAGCTGACTTTTAGCATGTTTTTCTCAGGAAACTGAGGTGCGTTTAGCCGAGTGCAGAGCATGGCGATGGTCGTAATAAATGATGGAAATATTTTTAATGCATTTACTCTGACTATTGGACCTTTTATTTAAATGGGCTTCATTTTCATTTGAAATGGCTATTATGTATTGCAAATCGACTTGATTTATGAAATGTATTTTAAAACGGATTTTCAATCCGTTCCCTATATCAGGTGTTGTGATTATCCATTCCGTAACATCCAAAGTGTATGCTTCCGCGAATATTGTGATTTTGGGGGTGTTACAGATTGGCATCAGAGCCTAAGTTATAGAGAACGAGGTTTATAAAAACCTTAAACTATAACCGATTTTGAAAAACTTTCCATCATGACTGCCGGATGCCTGCCAGTTTAGCTTGCTATGACTTGAGCATTTGTTGCTTATTTGATTTGAGCGTTATTTACTTTATTTGACTTGGTGTTATGATATACTATTTGAGCATTATACTAAGCATATATGATATAAGTAATTTCTATATACTTATACGTGTCGCACTATATTTGTCACAGACTATGTCTCTCCCATTCGACATATACTCCGAGGTAGCTACTGCTGGATTCACTTCTTCGACACGACAACCAGTTCCATTCATGGATGACCCACTGATGGAGGTTGTTTGTGCTGCTGCTCAGCCATCTTTTCCAGCTCAGCCTGTACACAACACTTCGGTATCTACCTCACCGTTCTTGCACAGATCTGCCACAGCACACCGTTCATCACCAGCTCAGCTGTACACCTTTACTCAGCATGACCATGGTACCTCACCTGTCCGTCGACGCACTGCTCGCATGTCGGTATATTCTGGACCTTATCAGTGACTCTCAGATTTCCCAGTTTTACCGCCTAGGAAGAGGGTCGGATCGGATTTTGAGGATACTCCTCCTGACTCACCATCTCATTCACCCACATCATCTCCAGACCTTTCCCCACCTAGTCAGAGACTTAGGAGATCAGTGGAGACCTATTCTGATGAGGATGAGGATCCAGTGGAGGATTCAGAGCAGGTTTAGGATGAGCCTACTCCTGCTATGATTGCACCTACTGAGCACACTCCTATGGGTTTAGATGATGATAGGGATAGGGATACTCCCATGGATTTGGATCAGGTTATGATGCCGAGAGATGGTAAGGGCATCATGGAGGATGCTCAGGGTTTATTTGAGATTGGATAGAGCTCGAGAGATGCACAGGTTCAGGATTTGTTTGAGGTTGGACAGAGTTCCAGGGATGCAGAGATTCAGTGTTTGGATGACAGTCAGTCGATAGACATTGCTTGTGATGTTAGCACGGGTGTACGTGCAGCTAGCCCAGAGTACACGCCGTCATCTCCTTCATTTGTACCCCCATCTCCGATACCTACTCCACCGGCTTCACCAGTGCGTTCTCCACTTACAGAGCTTGAGGAACCTACTGAGATGGAGCAGATTTGGATTCAGCTGACAAATCAGGCGAATTTACTTGATGTGCATTCAAATCAGCTTGAGAGATTGGAGCGGTCTGATCCTATTCAGACTGTGGAGAGGAGGATTGAGACTATTGATCAGGCAGCTTATGTTCTATTTGAGGAGTTGTATTCTGACCGTAGAGTGATGATTGGATTAGGAGCTAGATTGGATGCTTTAGAGAGGTTGCATGGTAGAGAGCTTAGAGGGTTGGATTTCAGGGCCATTGGTTTAGGAAGAGGTCAGCGTAGGATTCAGGATATGTTGAGACGTGCTAGAGGCGTTGACCGTACTCAGTGTAGAGGATTGCGACTGCCGAGTATACCATTGGATCAGTGATGAGAGAGAACCATGAGCTTAGAGACCGTGTAGCCCAGCTAGAGACCACTATTGGAGGATTGTCTGTAGCATTTGAGGAGCTACGCATAGCTAGTGACCGAGTTTAGATTAGTGGTAGTGATGATGTATTCGTAGGACTATTAGTATTTATGTAGTACTTTGAACTAACTATTGACAAGCTTGTAATTTTGTGAACCTTTATCTTTTGATATATATAACAAGCTTAGTCTTCCCATCCGATTTTTCGTTTTTCCTCTGTGGTTGACTTTATTCTTGCATTCTGCTTTCGATATCTATATCCATATGATTTATCTTTCTATAAACACAAATCTCATTTATCGCCATCTTCCTGTGATGCAGATAAATGGCACCAAAACGAAAGTCAACCAGAGTCACACGAGGACAAACAGCCAACACACCTATTTAGACAAGGTCAGTGAGGGGAAGAACTGTTGAAAATGTTGCCCCGACCAGAGCCGCACAAGGCCAGACTGCTGAGAATGTTGCACCAACCAGGGCCGCAGCTACTGCCCTAGTGGTGAATCAAGCAACACTGGATCAGCTTGTTGCTGATAGTGTGGCCGCCGCTCTCGCAGCCGTGAACAATTCGACCACCAACACCGGAACATCTAGGCCAGTGACCAACAGTCGTGGTTGTACTTACTCTGAGTTCTGAAAAATCATGGTTGGAGGATTTGGAGGAACAGAGGGAGCCGTTGGTTTGACTAGATGGATTGAGAAGCTTGAAACCGTGTTTCGCATCAGTGGTTGTAACGATGATGACAGGGTCAAGTATGCCTCATTCACTTTCATGGATGCCGCATTGACCTGGTGGAACAACTACATGAAATCTGCCAACATGGATGTTGCTTATGCCATGGTTTGGGAGGATTTTAAGGAACTGGTGATTAGGAAGTATTGTCCAAGGAATGAGATTAAGAAATTGGAGATAGAGTTTTGGAATCTGAAGGTGCAAAACTAAAATATCGCTGCTTACAACCAGAGATTTCAGGAATTGGCCTTGTTATGTCCGAAAATGGTTCGGACTGAGGCGAGATTGATCGAGAGGTATATCGGTGGTTTACCGAAGTCCATTAGAGGGGACGTGACTACCTCTAGAGCTGCAGATCTTCATGAGACCATGGAGATAACAAACAAGTTGATAGACCAGGAACTGGAAGATATCCCAGAGAAGAGTGCTGACCACAAAAGAAAGTGGGAAGATCACTCCAGGGGTAATAACAGCAACTCTCAGAATAAGAAGTAGAGTGTGGGCAAAGCTTATGCAGTTGGTTCAGGTGATAAGAAGGGCTATGACAAGAACACACCTTTTTGTAACCGCTGCAAGTTACATCACAGGGGACAGTGCACTGTGAAGTGTAACAATTGCCAAAGGATAGGACATTTGGCAAAGAACTGTAGGGCAAGACCCCTAGCCGCCGCTCAAGCAGCACCACCTCACAACCGTAAGGTGGATGTCACCTGCTTTGGGTGTGGTGAAAAGGGTCATTACCAAAATGAGTGAAACAAGCCCGAAACCAAGGGAATGGTGGTGGACAAGCACAGGACGACCCGAACGTAGTGACGGGTATGTTTCTTTTAAATAATCGTTATGCTTCAGTACTTTTCGATACGGGAGCAGATAGAAGCTTTGTATCGACCGCTTTTAGTCCACTACTCGATATAGCCCCGACCACCTTAGATAATGCCTTTGACGTAGAACTAGCAAACGGAAACCTAGAAAGAGTAGGTACCATCATAAGGGGTTGCACTCTAAACCTGTTGAATCGTCCATTCAACATCGACCTGATGCCAGTAGAATTGGGTAGTTTTGATGTCATCATAGGGATTGATTGGCTATCAAAATATCATGCCGTTATCATCTGTGACGAGAAGATCGTTAGAGTACCCTATGGGAATGAAGTTCTGATCATTAAAGGCGATCGCTCTGATCATTCTCTTTCGTCAAGATTGAGCATCATCTCGTGTACGAAGGTGCAGAAGTACATCTAGAATGGATGCTACCTCTTTTTAGCTCAGGTGACTGAAAAGAAGGTTGGAAGATGTGCCAATCGTAAGGGATTTCCCAGAAGTCTTTCCAGAAGACTTACCTGGACTTCCACTGGCCAGACAAGTCGAATTTCAAATCGATTTAGTGCCAGGAGCCGCGCCTGTAGCGCGAGCACCCTATTGTTTAGCACCTACAGAATTGCAGGAATTGTCTGACCAGTTAGCTGAACTATCTGGGAAAGGATTTATCAGACCGAGTTCTTCGCCTTGGGGAGCTCCTGTTTTGTTTGTTAAGAAGAAGGATGGATCCTTCAGGATGTGTATTGACTATCGGGAACTGAATAAGCTAACCATTAAGAATAGATACCCACTCCAGAGGATAGACGATTTATTTGATCAGTTGCAAGGTTCATCGGTTTATTCAAAGATGGACTTGAGATCGGGTTATCACCAGCTTAGAGTCCGGGAAGAGGATATCCCGAAGACCGCATTCCGAACCCGATATGGCCATTATGAATTTCAAGTTATGCCTTTCGGCTTGACAAATGCACCAGCTGTATTCATGGATCTCATGAATCGTGTGTGTAAGCCGTATTTGGATAAATTCGTGATAGTGTTCATTGATGATATCCTGATATATTCCAAGAATGAGAAAGAGCATGAGGAACATCTCAAACTCATTCTGGAACTCTTGAAGAAGGAGGATTTATATGCGAAGTTTTCAAAATGTGAATTATGGATATCGATTGTGCAGTTTCTTGGTCACGTGATTGATAAAAAAGGGATTCACGTAGATCCTGCTAAGATTGAAGCAATCAAGGATTGGGCAATGCCCACAACCCTGACAGAAATACGATAATTTTTAGGACTTGCCGGTTATTACCGAAGGTTTATCGAAGGCTTTTCTAAGATAGCTAAGTCGTTGACGAAGCTAACACAAAAGAATGTGAAATACGACTGGGGAGATGAGGAGGAAGAAGCTTTTCAACTCCTTAAGGAAAGATTGTGTAGTGCGCCTATTTTGGCTTTACCCGAGGGTAGCGAAGATTTTGTTGTGTACTGTGACGCATCACATAAAGGTTTGGGAGCTGTGTTGATGCAGAGAGAGAAGGTGATAGCATACGCTTCTCGACAGCTGAAAACCCATGAGAAAAACTACACAACCCATGACCTAGAATTAGGATCTGTCGTGTTTTCACTGAGGATTTGGAGACACTACCTTTATGGAACTAAGTGCGTAGTGTATACCGACCACAAGAGTCTACAGCATATCTTAAACCAAAAGGAGTTGAACATGAGACAGCGCCGATGGTTAGAGTTTCTTAGCGACTATGATTGTGAGATCCGTTATCACCCAGGCAAGGCAAATGTTGTTGCCGACGCCCTTAGCAGAAAGGAGCGGATCAAACCCCTCAGAGTCAGATCGTTAGGGATGACGATTAGTTCGCCACTTCCAACAAAAATTCTTGAGGCTTTGAGTGAGGTGCTCAAAGAGGAAAACCGAACCAATGAGAGGATTCACAGGATGCCAGAACTTGAAAACGGTCTAGTGAGAAATTCTGATTGAATTTTATGTTATGGAGATAGATATTGGATTCCATTGTATGGAGAAATTCATGATGTGATCATGCACGAATCTCACAAGTCCAAGTACTCCATTCACCCAGGATCCGACAAGATGTATTTAGACTTGAAAAAGTTGTATTGGTGGCCAAATATGAAGGCCGATATTGCCGAGTATGTCAGCAAGTGCTTAACGTGCTCTAAGGTCAAGGCTGAACACCAGAGACCGACCGGTCTGCTTGTTCAACCTGAGATTCCAGAATGGAAATGGGAGCGCATTACTATGGACTTTATTACTAAGTTTCTTAAAACGTCGAGTGGTTATGACACGATTTGGGTAATCGTTGACCGACTCACTAAATCAGCGCATTTCCTTCCTATAAAGGAAAAGGCCAGCATGGAGAAACTCGCGCGACTGTATGTTAAGGAAATTGTCGCAAGGCATGGTGTGCCTGTTTCTATCATTTCTGATCGTGACAGTCGATTCACGTCAAATTTTTGGAAATCGCTTCAGGATGGGTTAGGAACCAAACTTTACATGAGTACAACCTATCATCCTCAGACTGATGGTCAGAGTGAGAGGACCATCCAGACGTTAGAGGACATGCTAAGAGCCTGTGTGATTGATTTCGGGAACGGCTGGGATAGGCATTTGCCTTTAGTCGAGTTTTCCTATAACAACAGCTATCACACCAGTATTAAGGCTGCACCGTATGAAGCACTTTATGGACGTAAGTGCAGATCGCCGATTTGTTGGGCGGAAGTTGGAGAAAGCCAACTTACTGGACCAGAACTTGTCCACGAGACTACTGAAAAGATCGTGCAGATCAAGAGCCGAATGCAAGCGGCTCGTGACCGTCAAAAGAGCTATGCCGATAAGAGGCGAAAACCCCTTGAGTTTCAAGTGGGAGATAAAGTGATGTTAAAGGTTTCGCCATGGAAAGGCGTGATCAGATTCGGCAAGCGTGGGAAGCTGAACCCTCGCTATATTGGACCTTTCAAAATTCTTGCCAAGATCGGGCCGGTAGCCTACCGAATCGAACTGCCGCCTGAGCTCAGTGTTGTGCATAACGTTTTTAATGTCAGCAACTTGAAAAAGTGCTTATCTGACGAAAACTCCGTTATTCCTTTGGATGAGATTCAGCTTGATGAGAGGTTAAATTTTATTGAAGAGCCGATTGAAATCATGGACCGGGAAGTGAAACGGCTAAAGCAGAGTCGTATCCCAATTGTGAAGGTCCGATGGAGCTCTCGCAGAGGTCCCGAGTATTCGTGGGAGCGAGAGGACGAAATTAAGCGAAAACACCCTCATCTCTTTTTAAAGCCGGCGAGTATTTTTCTGAAAAACAACCGCACGCGCGTTTAATTATACGTGGGAGCGAGAGGACGGATTTCCTGATTAGATGGGGAGACTGTGAGAAATGGTAATTTTCACATTATTAATTAATAATAAATGAGTATTTATTATTTTAAGCTAAGCATTTCTATGCGTGTTTTGCATGTTTCTGAATATTTATTAATTTCGAGCTGAGCATTGCTATGCGCGTTTAATTATTTTGAGCATTTCGGGAGCTGTCCCAGCATACTGTAGTTTACATTCACTGTAGAAAAAGTATATTTTTGTCAGTAAACCTAAATTATCACATTTCTGATAGTTACTGACAAGTCTTGTAATTTACTGAGAGCTTTCTCGTATTTTTCTGAAAAACAACCGCACGCGCGTACCGACAGCACAGTACATATGGTAATAGTCAAATAAATATATTTTTGAGTCAGTAATGACATTTTATTTTATTTATGATAAAAACGTGGTTAAAAACTTTATTTTACGTAATCGTGTCCAAAAAGGTCAAACCGGGACTTTAAGGTAACATTTAAGCTCAAACCGACACACGATACACCTACACGGAGTAAATTAAAATTTTCCCTCCCCTTTATACACCAAAACCGGCCCCCAAATACATACTCCACCACTACATGACAAAAATTTACATATAATCTTATACATAATTTGACATTACCATAAATGGTGCAACACCTTTTGATATTCCATTTCTATCACCAAAACTTACCAAGATCATTTTTTAAACACACATACACGACACACACACATTCATCTTCATCCTTAAATTTTCTTTGGAGTTCAAGATAATCAAGGTTTTTGGGTCATTTGGAGCTTGGTTTGGGTAAATTTGGTGAAGCTTTGGGTGTTCTTGGCATCATACCTCACGTTAGAACATCAAGAATTGTAAGAATTCATAAAACTTTTCTAATCTTGTTAATCTCTTGTTCATTTGGTGTCTAATGATATTTAAAAGTGTTAAATGTATATGTTTTGATAATATGGAAAAAGCTAGGGTTTGATCTTGTTGTTATAGTGCTCGACATTTTTGATGTTCATGAGTTAGTTTATAAATTTCTTGCTTGTGTGGTAAATCTTGTTACATATAGTGCTAGTTTGATGATACAAACATTAGTTATGGTTTTTGCGCAAGATTAAGCACTATATTGATTTTTAAGTCTCATATATGGTTCGGCCATGGTTGAAAATAAAAGATTATTGGGGTTTTGAAAAACATAAAATTTTGGCTCAAGTGGTGAAATGGTGGAAAAATAATATCAAGTGCTTATTTGGAATAGATTATTAAATAAGCTATATGTTATGGAAAATAACTAGTTAAAAGGTGAAAATAAGCCAACACATGTAATATGGGTCGAAGTCAACTTGAAATATTTGACTAAGTAGCTTATTTATTAGAGCTTATTTGATAAGTATAAAGCTTGTTTGGTAACTAAAAAGCACTAATAAGTACTAAATAATAACAAAATGGACCAAACTAAGTTTTGGGCCAAAAAGCCCATGATTTTACTGTTGGGCTGAAGCCCATGATGATTTTTGTAATTTTGGACTTTTGACCAAACGGACCCATTGAGCGAGTAAAATGATTTTTAGAAATGCGTCGATATATACGTTATAACTATAAATGTGTTTTGGGCTAAAAATGGTTATTGGGCTTGTTTAAGGATTTCGGCCCAATTGACAAACAAAGATGATGAGATTGATTTTTGGAATATTTTCCGACTCGCCATGGTTATTAACGTTTAACGAAACGATAAATATAACGAAAACTATTTTCAGACTTATTTTGAGACGTTTAGTCTCCGAAAGGGTAAAAATTGACATTTTCACAAAATTTATATTGAAATTGACTTTTATTGACTTTTTGACAAATTATTGACTTCGTGTCGAAATCTATTGTTAATATTGAAATATGGCGATAACGAATAACATAACGATAAAAATGTTCGTAAATATCAAAATATATATCACAAACACATTTTTGCACTTGTAACTAGTTAGTGGAATATTTGAGGAGAATTTGCAACACTTGAGAAAAATGGAAACGTTGTAATAAACGAATGGGTCATGCCAAAATTTTCTAAAAATCCAACAATTAGAATTTTTTCATGAAATCACTTAACTTAAGTAAACTTTATGGAATTACTTAACAAAATTATTTTCCTTATAATTATAGTTGCATTAGAAATATTAAACAATGTTTATAATATGATAATTCTTCACTAATTCTATTATAACAATTATCTTTCAAAAGGCTTATTTAATTTATTTTAATCGTAAATAATTAAATACATAAGTAATTAATTTAATATATATATATATATATATATATATATATATATATATATATATATATATATATATATATATATATATATTATATATTATATATATGTATAACACTTGCGCATTTAAGCCGCGAATACTAGCACGGATGTTCCGTTACGTATTCCCACCATACACTTTCACCATGAGCCACCACCAAGAGCTACAATGATAAATCATTTCGAAATGTAGTTTACCACACAGCAAGCAAGAAATACACGAGCACGGGTCAAACGTAAACTTTTCAAATGAAGTAAAGACACATGAGACACGAATATTTCACTAAGACTTACCGTACTGATTTAGGTTGTCTGTCGGCGCGGTTGCACTATTTTTGTTGATTAGCAGATTGCTGTTATTGAAAGGTGATTTTATAGCCCCATATTTTTATACGTTTTTGCTTTATAAGCTTGGGGTGAGAAACATGCAAAACTGTTTCCATGGATCAGAAAATGAATTTTGTTTTTAAGAGCACACTAATATGCGGAAACCTAAGTTTGTTGAATCTCATTTTGTGCCCACTATCATCTGCCGTTAATTCCTGTCTAGGAAACCGTTTGTTATAAATAGATCTATTAGTAGTGACGTCCCCGTTCGGTTGGCTCGGCATAGCCAAGGCGAACGTATACCAAGTCGAGTTGTTAGCCGAGTGTCTGGGGATTAACACTCGCGGGCACCCATTTTTAGTCAAGGCCAGTTAGGCCCGTGGCATTGTCAGAGTTCGGTAGGATGAGGCTTAGTGTTTGCATAACCGAGTAGTGTGTATCTGCTGAATTTTTTTTATGATATTGCTATTGGTTCATATGTGCTATTTATTTAAACCTATGAACTCACCAGCGTTAGCTTACTTTTAGCATATTTTTCTCAAGAAACTGAGGTGCGTTTAGCCGAGTGCAGAGCATGGCGATGGTCGTAATAAATGATGGAAATGTTTTTAATGCGTTTACTCTGACTATTGGACCTTTTATTTAAATGGGCTTCATTTTTATTTGAAATGGATATTATGTATTGCAAATCGACTTGATTTATGAAATGTATTTTAAAATGGATTTTCAATCCGTTCCCTATATCTCGTGTTGTGATTATCCATTCCGTAACACCCAAAGTGTATGCTTCCGCGAATATTGTGATTTTGGGGGTGTTACAAAAACCATGTTACAAGAAAATGTAGCCCATTTAAACAAAAGGTCCAAATTCCAGAGTTAACGCATTAATAAAAACATTTCCATTATTTATTACGACCATCGCCATGCACTGCCCTCGGCTAACGCACCTCAGTTTCCTGAGAAAAACATGTTAAAAGTCAGCTAACGCTGGTGAGTTCAAAGGTTTAAGATAAATAGCACAGATGGACCAATAGTAATATCATATAAACAATTTAGCAAATACACACTCCCCAGCTATGTAAACACTAAGTCTCATCTAACCGAACTATGACATCGCAACATGCCAAGCTGGCAATAGCTAGAAAAGGGTTGCCCGCGAGTGCTAATCCCCAGACACTCGGCCTACAATTCGTATGGTATACGTTCACGTTGGCTATGCCGAGTCAATCGAACGGGGGTGTCATCCCCAATAGATCTATTTATATCAAACAGTTTCCTAGACAAGAACTAACAGTTGATGATAGTGGGCGCAATGGGATTCAGCTAAACTTAGGTTTCCACATACGAGTGTGTATAAAACAAAATCCATTTTTGGTCCATGAAAACAGTTTTGCATGTTTCTCACCCAAAGCTTGTAAAACAAATCGTATAAAAATATGGGGCTATAAACTCACCTTACAAACAACAGCAATCTGCTAATCAACAAAATAGTGCAACCGCGCCGACACGCAACCTAAATCAGTACGGTAAGTCTTAGCGAAATATTCGTGTTTACTTTATTTGAAAAGTTTACTTGTGAACAGTGCTCGTTTATTTCTTGCTTGCTGTGTGGTAAAATATATTTAGAAATAATTTATTGTTGACATTCTTTATGGCGGTGGCTCATGGTGAAAGTGCACGGTGGGAATACGTAACGGAACATCCGTGCTAGTATTTGCCGTTTAAAATGCGCAAGTGTTATATATATATATATATATATATATATATATATATATATATATATATATATATATATATATATATATATATATATATATATATATATATATATAATGGAGGAATGGTCAAAGGGGAAAAGTTGAAAAGTGAAATGTTAAATTTTGGGTCGATCCCCATTTTGCCATTGTACTAATCTTCCTTCATACGCTTCTTCTCAATATGCCGGACATTCTCTCATCTTACAAAAAAACACACACACACAACACATACAAAACACACCAACCAAAACTATCATCTCACCAATCACAACCTCCACCATACCACAACCCACCACGTTGCCGCCTCCAACACTTCACAGCCACCATCACCTCGCCGGAAACTCGCCATAACCGAAAAGCTTTTCAGGTAATGATGTTGTTTTGGTGTTTTTTTGAAAGGTAATTTTATAAATTTGTAGTTGTTTTTGATTATTTTATATTATTATTTTTTTGGTTTTCTGTTGGTTGCCGGAAATGTCGCTGTTGAGTCTTCAAGAACTCCGTCGTTGTCGCCAAAGCCTAAAGGTTGTTTCATTCACTCCTCCAATTAATGATGACCACGACCCTGTTGTTGGTATTGTTGGTGGTGGTATGTCTGGTCTTCTTTGTGCTCTACAGTTAGAAAAACGAGGAATTCGTTCCACTGTTTTCGATACCGTACGTAACACCCCTTTTCCTCATTTCATTCAAATAGGTGTTTAGATTTATAAAAACAACCTTTCTTAGAATTTTTTTAATGACTTTTATGTTTAGTAGCAGTAGTTGCGAGCAATAGTTGTTTGTTTTTCAAAAGCGTTTGGTAACGTAGTTATACTCCTGATTATAAAATGTAAAATGACCTTATGTAAATTTGAAAATGCTCATAAGCCAAAAAAAGTAGGCTTATGAGTTTCTCCAAATTTTACATAAGCTCATACAGACGGGTAACACAAACACCCCCTTAATAAGCATAAAGTACTCAGGATATCTAAACACTTTAAACTGCTAATAAAAAATAATCAGAAAAGCCTTCTAAAACATTTACAAGTATTTGTGTGCGGTTAGTACATTTTTAGTAATAATTAAAAAATGTGGTGTTGTTTTCAGGGAATTCATGGACTTGGGGGAAGAATGGGGACTAGAATGATTGATAATGGCGATGAGCAACAATCAATGATATTTGACCATGCAGCTCAATTCTTTACTGTAAGTAACCCTTTGTTTTCCGAATTGGTTGATGAATGGTCCAAGAAAAGTTTAGTTCGGGAGTCACCAGGAGTCATTGGAGAGCTTCAACCTGGTGGTCATTTCTCCCCCTTTTCGTCTACCCCTCCTAGATATATAGCTGTCAATGGAATGCGTACCCTTGCTGATTCACTACTTTCTCAGGTACCATCGATCCAACTGATTCATTGGCCTTTATGATGACATATGACATAAATATATGCATTAATCTAATGTCACACCGGAACTATAGGCCGCACTTGACAAAGTGTGATGATGATCGTAGCCTAGCCAATTTAATTACCTTAAAGGCTTAAATTATAAAAAACATCAACATTGTGTACTGAAAAAACAAGTCATTTGTAACTTATATCTCAATCTTAATAGTAACTTGTGTACTGAAATCATCAAGTTAGATGTAACTTACATCCCAGTCTCAATACAGTACATGAATATGGACTTCAAATCACTTTAATGACACTGACAGTTCAATGAAACAACCTTTTAGGCTTTGGCACTAGAGGTGGTTATGTTTCGTTCATTGACATTCTTCTAATAAAGTTGTTTTGTTCATTTATTAGGTTGGTTCGTATCTCAGCCTCTTGATTGAACCCTCTGTCCCCATGTATCTTGAAGATGAAGAAGCTAGAAGAAACCGCCATCACAAAAGCGTAATGTATACCCACTTGACCATTTTATTTGTTAGCTTAACATTTGATTTGTTAAAGATAGAACATAGACCGACTTGACCCGTTGATTTGTATTTGGATTGCGACTCACCTATAGAATTTTGCTTCATTTGTTGCTATCGTTCGTTTGAATTCACTTTGCGTTTCTTGATCAGATTTTTTCAACTGGAATCGAGTAAAAGTTCGTTATTGTGATGGGGCCTCGTTTGCTGTGGACTCAGAAGATAAGGTGCATTATCAGCATTCAGTCACCATCACTCTCAGTTTGTTTGTACACCACTAACCTTTATTATATTTGGTAATAGGCTAATAACCTAAAATTTAGAGGACAAAAAATATGGTTGGCAGCAATGGAAGACTTGATGTCAAAAGGGATGAAAAATGCTGACCAGGTATTCTTCAGTCAATCATCTTTTCTCAATGGTTTTCCGTAAAATATTACTCCGTAGTTTACAATGATATATTCATGCGATTTCAGGCGCTTCTTTCTGGTTGCTCAGCGGGTGGTCTGGCATCTTTTTTACATTGTGATGAGTTTGGCTCCTTATTCCCAAAAAGTACTAGAGTCAAGTGTTTAGCTGATGCTGGAATGTTTATGGATGCGTAAGATTTGACATCTTTTGCTTGTAATGAATTCATCCTTTTTGTTTTTCTGATGGCATTTTATAATTTCGTTATGCTTTGTTAATTTAATTTTTGTGGATATGCTGATTGTTGGTTTCCCTTTTGGTAGATGCTTGCAACTCAGGCAGGATGTAAACCAGATGACATATGTGATTTTGAGTTACAAGCATGTTACACTCAACCAAGTATTATTGGTGGTGCAATGAAGGAGTTTATATTCTCTGGAAGGCTAGACAATCTTTGTATGTCTTTCTGCTCTTTGAAGGTAAACATTACTCTTTCGTTCATTACATGTTTCCATGATAAATATACCAATTTTAAATTTCTTAGTAATTTTCTTATATATTTCAGGCGTTAATCGATGCTACGGTGTCAGAAAAAAGTCTTGAAGATGAGAGTGGTGTAAGAATGGTGGCATTATTTGATCATGAGGAGGTTGGATCAAGTTCAGCACAAGGAGCTGGATCTCCGGTCATGTTTGACGCTCTTAACCGCATTACAACTTTCTTTTCCTCTAATCCACATGTAAGAAATAACGGGTCAAAAGGGGTTATTTTGGAGGGGCAGGTTTGGTTGACATGAAATCACTTACTTGGTCCAGTTTATATTTTTATGGGTGTATTTAGTGTGTCAAAGATGATTAAAAGAACTAATTTTTTATTTCAATTAACTTAATGATTTATCTTTTTGTTTGCATTACTTATGTGCAGTTGCTAGAAAAAGCGATCCAAAGAAGCTTCTTGGCGTCTGCTGACATGGCGCATGCACTGCATCCAAATTATATGGTTTGTGTGTCTTACAGGCTTGCACCCCCGTTTTAGCAACTATTAATCTTTTCATATTCAGCCTTATATCATGCATTCTCATCTTCTTTTTATCAGGACAAACACGAAGAGAATCATCAACCCAAGTTGCACAGTGGGCTTGTAATCAAACATAATGCTAACCAACGATATGCCACTAATGCTGTTACTGCCTTCATATTCCGGGAAATAGCAGCCAACCACAATCTTCCTGTTCAGGTTAGCATGTTAACTCATTTCTGATTTTTGTTACAGACATTTGTGTGCAGTTGATGATGTGAAGCATTCATATGAGCATTAGAGCCTGTTTGACACGTTCAAAATAGACCAAAATAACCCAAACTGACATATGATTCACATTTTCTTGATATAACATTTATGTATTGCAGGACTTTGTTGTTCGAAACGACATGCCATGTGGTTCAACCATTGGGCCGATTCTGGCAAGTGGAACAGGGATCCGGACAGTTGATATTGGTGCCCCACAATTGTCGATGCACAGCATAAGAAAGATGTGTGCAGTTGATGACGTGAAGCATGCATACGAGCATTTGAAAGCATTTTATGAAGATTTCACATGTCTTGATGCCAAGATTTCTGTTGACGTTTAGGTCTATCAAGTGGTTAAACCGTTAAACCAATAACTTAAGTGTTCCTTTTTTTCTGTTTTTAATCTCATAGATGGTTACAGAAACTGAAGTTTGCTATTGCACTCGTGTAACATTTGGTTATAATTTATGATAGACTTGTACTGAATTTACCAATTTCCCTGGAAGGAAATCATTTGAAGTGATAATCCTTTTTTTTCTTTTTTTCTTTTTTTCCTTTTTAATGATGCTGATTTTGGTTTGCTAAAACTATAAAACAAAGCTGCTCAATCGTTATTGATTCATTTTAGTACTTAAATGTGTTCAGAATGAAAATACTGTTAGTAACTGGTAAAACTCAGTAAACAACCGTCTTTCCTGTATAAAAAAAGTAAAACCTGTTCTTACTTCTTAGAGGATATCAGTATTGCAGTAAACGCAAGTGGGTCATCTTCGTGTGACTAATGTATTGTCAAGATGGATCAAAACTTGATATCATTCACAAAAACAGTCAGGTAAGAATTACCCCAGACTGAGAATGTCATGCATACGCAAAAACCTTTGAGGTGATTATCAATATGTGTTGATTGTGTGATCTCGCGGCTTAGCAATTATGATTATGTACTGAAAAGCACGTGTTGAGCTAGAATCTTATGTTGGGAACTTGTGATAAACCACACGACAATCATATAATCAATAATTACACATAAAAACAAGAATACAATATAATCGAATCATAAAAAACAATAAAGAACACATAGATCATAAATACAACATGGCTCGAAATGTTGGTATTTAAGTATAAAGTTTAGAAATTTGAAGTTGAAACAGGTTGAATAGCAAAATTTGACTTGAAAGGGTTTTGATCCCACATTGGTTGTTAGTAAAAGTATAGAGGGAGGAAAGGTGCTATATAAGAGAGGCAGATGAGAACAGTGGAAAGCACGCAGCCATGCGATGAACACATAGCGAACTATTCTTTCGCCACCTCTACAATATCAATGCTTGTTTTTATTATTGTAACACTTGTTACTTTTCAGTGTTTCTTCCCGCAGAACATTGTTCCCCACATCAAAACCCCTATGTTTATTCTAAATGCGGCCTATGATTCTTGGCTGTGTAATAGAAGATGCACTACAAGGTAGAATGATAACTTAATGCAATAATGATTGTGATGCTTGCATTACTGCAATAGAAGATGCATTACAAGGTAGAATGATTGCTTATGCAATAATGATAGTTTACCACAATATTGCATATCGTTAATTGTCTGCCGCTAGGAATTTCCGTTGCTATGCACGGGTACTCGCCTAGTATGTATATATATATATATATATATATATATATATATATATATATATATATATATATATATATATATTAGATTGATTACTAATGTATTTAATTAATTAAGATTCAAATTAATTAAATGGGTTTTTGGGAAATAAATAAAATAATAGAGTTAGTGGAGGATTATTTTATTATAAATATTATTTATTATTTATAATACAACTTTAATTATAAGAAAAAAAACATTGTTAAGTAAGTTTTATAAAGTTTACTTAAGTTAAGTATTTTCACGAAAATACTCTAAGTGTTAGATTTTTAGAAAATTTGAGCATGACCCATTCGTTTATACAACATTTCCATTTTCCTCAAATGTTGCAATTTTTCCCAAACAACTCAACTAGTTAACTACATGTACAAAAAAGTGTTCGTAATATATATTTTTGGTCGTTGTGAATGTTTTTATCATTATATTATTCGTTATTGTTACACTTATGTATTGACAATAGATTTCGGCACCAAGTCAATAATTAGTAAAAGAGTCAACAAAAGTCAATTTCGATATTAATTTGGTTAAAATGTTAATTTTTACCCTTTCGGAGACTAAACGTCTCAAAGCAAGTCCAAAAATAGTTTTCATTATATTTATCGTTTCGCTAAGTATTAATAACCATAGCGAGTCAGAAAATATTCCAAAAATCATTCTTGTCATTTTAGTTGGTCATTGGACCGAAAATCATGAAGTAACCCCAATAATCACTTTTAGCCCAAAACACATTTTTAATTAAAACGTATATATCGACGCGTTTCTAAAAATCATTTTACTCGTTCATTAGGTCCGTTTGGTCAAAAAGTCAAAACTACAAAATTACACCTTGGGCTCGGTCCAACATTTTTTACATGGGCTTATGAGTCCAATTTTTCATTTAGTCCATTTCCTTATAATTTAGTAGTTATTAATTACAAAATAAACTTTAAGATTATCAATTAAGCTCTAATAAATAAGCTACTTAACTAAATATTCAAAGATGACCAAAACAAGGCCTATTCGACCCATATAAAATGTGTCAACTTATTTTTCCATTTTTACAAGTTAATTTCTACAACTTATGGCTTATTAAATAAGCTATTTCAAATAAGCACTTAATTATATCTTTCCACCATTTCACCATTTGAGCCAAAATTTTATGTTTTTCAAAACCCCAATAATCTTTTATTTTTGTTCTAGCCGGTCCATACATATGTTCTCAAAAGTCATAATATTGCTTAATCTTGCGTAATAATCGTAACTTATATTTGTATCATCAAACTAACACTATATGTAACAAGGTTTACCAGACAAGCAAGAAATTTACTAATTTGTTCATATTTCATATAAAAGTCGAGCACTATATATAAATACACAAGCCCTAGCTTTTTCCATATTATCAAAACATATACATTTAACACTTTTAATCATCATTAGACATCAAATGAACAAGAGATTAACAAGGTTAGAAAAATTTGATGATCCTTACAATGCTTTAGGTTGTTAACGTGGAGATGAGAGACCAAGGACACCCAAAACTTCACCAAATTTACCCAAACCAAGTTCCAAATAACCAGTAACGCTTGAATATACATCCCAAATTGATTGAACTTCAACGAAAAATATTGAAATCTTGGATTTTTGTTTGCGCCGTGTGGTTGATGATAAAAAATGATCTAGGAAGCTTTTGTGAGTGTAAATGGATAAGTACACTTGTTTGTAGTAACATTTAGAGTAAGGTATATTATCTATAAGATTAAAAGGAAGTTAGTGGGTTTGTTTTGTCTTGTAATGGGGAAGTATTATATGAGGCCGGTCATGGTGTATTTTAGGGAGGCAAGATTTAATTTTTACTCCGCGTTGGTGTATCGTGTGTCGGTTTGAGCTTAAACGTGACCGTAAAGTCACGGTTTGTCGTTTTTGGACATATGCGTAAATAAAGTTCTTATCCACATTTTGTCATAATGAAATAAATATATTACTGACTCAAAAATATATTATTGACTGTTACCATGTGTACTGTGTTGTCGGTTCGCGTGTGCGGTTGTTTTTCAGAAAAATATGAGAAAGCTCTCAGTTAATTATCGAGACTTGTCATAACTATCATAATAGGATAATTTAGGTTTACTCTCAAAAATATACTTTTTCTGCTAGTGACTGTACGCTACAGTATGCGATTCAGCTCTAAAAATGCTCAAAAAATACTCAGAAACATGCAACGCATAGAAATGCTCACGTAAAATAATAAATAACCATTTAATATTAATTAACAACGGAAAATTACCATTTGCCACAGAAATTGCATGAAGTGATGATAAAACGAGTCAGGAACATCCTGTAGGTATCATTTATTTTCTTACTCTGAGATGTACAATTCGCTTAGCGAAGAAATAGGCAAGATTATATGTTGTTGAGTATGAAGACATTAAATCTATGAGCAAAACCGCGGAAGTTGCTCATGATTCCTTTAGATGAAACATTTTCTAGCAGATGACTGCCAATGATGCAATTCATGACGAACCCCTTCCAAATGAATTTCGTTGGATCAGGGTAAGAAAGTACTTATGTGTACAGATAAGTTTTGTGAGTTCTGTGGAGAGGGAATGTAGGAGCAATACGGACTATCTCTTCTCTATAGTTTGAAGAGAGACTCAAGACACCAATATTCCGTTATAGGCACATTGCCCGTGATTGGGAATTTCGGATAATCTGACAAAATTTTCTCAAGAGTTAAGACAAATTTGAAGATTTCAGATTCAAAGCCACAGTAACAAGGATTGATCCTCGTTACGTACGAGTTCAACTTGTCAGAAGAATTCTAACACAAAACGAGGACAAATGTGCTCGTTGATGTATCAGAGGGAAGAATTCGAATCGTTGAACCCTCTTTAATCTATCATAGGGATATCAACACTTCATGAAAACGACGAGTTTCAAGATTAACATAGGCATGAATGTGACTTCCGGGTGTCGTTGGTTCACGAGTATCGGGAGTGTAGGTGTCGGTTAGAGGGTGATCAAAATCATACTCGTGTGACATTTTGTTACCTATAGGAAAATAATATTGATATATAAGTTTATTTTACCTTAAGAGGTTGAAGTACATGTTCCTAGTGTGTGCCTATATGTAAACCATGTGGAGGTGCGGTAATCTCGACTCAAAAAATAAAAATAATAAGATTACCCAAATGCTCCTAACTTTACTTTTGCTCAAACGAATATGTCGAAAAATATGTTACACCCATATCCTGATAAGGTACTATTTATGTATATAATAAGTCATGTGTTATGAGTCAAAGAAACTAAGTATTGTATAATAGAAAGGATATAACTTAGGGGGCTAGTTTTGCCATATGAGCTAAGTTGTTTTATTAATATCTAATTATAGAAAGATAGAGATAGTTCCAGAAAAGTTTAGAGTGTGAGTGTGTGTGACTGTGGTGTCGATCCAGGAAGAACAAAAAGGATGGAAACATCAATTCCTCATCTAAGCTCACCATTAATCTATAGAAGTATTTCCAAGCCCTTGAGAACTTCTAATTTCAACCTTAATATCAAGTAAGTGTTCTTCCCCAAATTATGAAATTAGGGTTCATGTATGATATTTGATCATAATGATCAAAGGTTAATAACTCATGATTACTTAGTTAATTAGTCTCTAATTTGAGATGATTGTGTTATAGGAAGCAAGTAAGAAGTGGGGAAGCTATTGTTAGTGTGATTGTGCTTGAGAATCAAGGTAAGTATATGGTTATAACATGGTTTGTTAGCTTTATCATATGTTATGTATGATAATGGTTTATGTTTGTTAGCTTTATCATGTTTGATTACATGGTAATGGTGAAGGATAGGGTATAGGGTGCGTTAGCTAGTTATGGATCCATCACTAGGCTTAGCTTAGTTAGTCGTTGAGCTAACTATGGGATGAGGTTCAACCTTTTATGGGTTGATCGTGTTTAGGCCGACTATGTTGGCGTGAGGTAAATGCCCCTATATCGCTAGCTTAACTAGTGGTTAGACTAGTTATGGTTATGTATGATTTATGATGTTTAGCTTGTTATGCCATGTACTTACTAAGCGTTTCGCTTACATGTTTAGTTGTGATGTTTTCTTGATAGGTACCGAAGGATCTAGCAAAGGTAAGGAAAAGGTGTAAGTGATTATGTAGTAGAAGACCGTACTCTTTGGACCAAGCATATTGAAGTTGGAAGCCCCGACGTGTCTTTTCGTGTTTTGGGTATATTTCATCTCATATGGTCATTTTGTTAATTAACGGTCTTGTCGTCATTTAGAGTCATTGTTTTAATTTGGGTCGTAGGACAAGTTTATGTAAATGACAAGAAGTCTCATGGTTTGTGAATTCGATAGTAGTTGGGTTGGTTTAAGTGGTTTTGTGTGTCAATGGGTCAAAATGGGTTTTATGCATAACCCGTCCAATTTTGAGGTACTATTTCGGGTGGTCAAACGGGAGATGTTTTTGTATGAAAATGATCTTATGGACATACTAAAGAAATCTGGAAAGTTTGGTCAAGTTTCGAGTCCGGGAGGTCGGAGTTTCGGCCGGGGATTTTGAAAATGCAAAACTTGGACAGAATCTCCCATCCGATCGGATGGCTGGCGATCCGATCGGATGGAGGTCGCTGGCAGATTTTCGACAAACTTTGAAAAATCGTATCTTTTAAACCGTAAGTCGTCACGGGTCGTGCCACCTATCGTTTTGAAGGTAATTGAGTCTAATTTCATTTAAAATTAGTCTCAAGGTCTAATTGTGTATAGATTTTCGTCAGCATGTAAAAGAGTAACAGGGTGTCAGTTTCTGAGTGTATATTTTGAGAAAAAATTTCATGTTTTTGGTCACGGGGCGTTACAACTTGGTATCAGAGCTTCGGTCTAAGAGATTTAGGATTTCAATTTAGGATTTCCTAGACTTAGGCCTTGTGTAGACGCGTTTAGTAGCGGTGTTTGTTATTTGTGTATTGTTTGGGTGATTTCGAGAACACATATGTTAATTATTTTTATGACTACGCCTGGCCACCGTAGTGATAAAAATATGAGACATATGTGAGATTGAAATCATTTAGGCTATACATGGATGATAAACTCTAGGGTGTTTAGCATGAGGATAGATATGTCATTCATGCATCGACTATGTATATGATTTTGCTTAATAGTGTGAATTGCTAATTTCAGTATAGTAGAAAAGATGGCGGCAATTCGGAAGAAGGAGGTGTTGAAAGCGACCTCCTTCGGCCATGATAGTGATTCACAAGATGAAGGAGATTCTAGTGGTGGCTCGTCAAGGTCACTACCCGAGAATCTTAACCCTAGAAGTTTTACTAGAGCGGAGTTGAAAGAATTGGATACTTTGGTGACGGATAGAGTGGGAAGGGCCATTGAGAAAGCGATGCCCTTTTATGTTAACAAAACCACCGAGAACTTGCAAAAGATATTTCAAGAAGAGATAGAGAAGCTCAAGAAGAGTGGGGAGTTAGTGAATGATTCAAATGCTAGACCCGGAGTAGGGAAGGAGAAATCCACTTATCGTGACTTCACCGCTTGTGCTCCACCTACATTCACGGGATCTCTTGACCCGTTAAAGAGTTCTAGGTGGATTACCGATATAGAAGGGGCTTTCCGCACTAGTCGTTGTGCGGTGGAGGATAAGGTAAACTTTGCTACCAACTACCTTCGTGAAAGGGCTAAAATATGGTGGGAAGGTAAGGCGAATGAAAAAGGTAGTGTTTGGAGAGAAGCGTGCACGTGGGAACAATTCAAGGAAGTCTTCATGAAGGAATATGCTCCGCGGAAGAAATTGATAAAATAAGGGAAGCATTTCATAACCTTGTGCAAACCAATGAATCGGTGAATGAGTTGTGGGAGAAGTTTTGTGACATGGTGCAATATTTCCCGGAGTATCTTGACAACGAGAAGCTTAAAGTCGATAAATTCCAAAGGATGCTCAAGGATGAAATTCGTACGATAGTATCACCTTTCAAGTGCACCACTATGGAAGATCTTCTAGGTAGGGCACGTACACGAGAAGCAGATTTGGATAGAATGAAGAGTAAGGAGAAGAAGGACTTAAAGAGGAAGCAAGATCAACCAACAATATTTGGTAAGCGAGGCAGGTTTGATTTCTCAAAGAAAGATAACACGGGGAAGTTATCACCCCGATGTAATAGGTGCGGTAAGAACCATATGGGGGAATGCAAATCTTGGATGAAGGGATGTTATAAATGCGGGGATCCTTGTCATATCCGCAAGAATTGCACCAAGCCTTTGGTGATATGTTATGGGTGCAATGAAGAAGGACATAAGGTAAGTGAATGTCCTAAGGCCAATTCTAAGCAGGCGAAGCCGTTCTTTCCGATCAAAGGAGAAAAGGTTGAGGTTCCGAAACCTAAAGCTCGTATTTATCAGTTGAGTGCCGATGAAGCGAAGTCGGGTTCAGATGTTGTCACAGGTATAATTCTCGTTAATTCCAAACCCGCTCGTGTTTTGTATGACTCGGGCGCAAGTGTGTCCTTTGTATCTTATAGTTTCAGTAAGGAATTGTCCACTCCTCTAGATAAACTTTCAACACCCGTAGAAGTTGAAATTGCCGATAGTAAAGTTGTTGTGGTGTCTAGTGTGTATCGAAATGTAGAGATAGAGATTGATGAGAGCGTTTTTATGATTGATCTAATTCCCATAATGCTCGGAGAGTTTGACGTTATCATCGGTATGGATTGGTTAGGTAAACACCATGCTGCCATCCTATGTAGACAAAAGATCGTTCGAGTTGTAAATCCTAGCGGTAGAGAAATGATGATCTACGGTGATAAAAGGGAAGGCGAGTTAAAATTATGTTCCGTAATGAAGGCTAGGAAATATTTATCACGTGGTTGTCTTGCCTTTATGGCGCACGTGGTAGATACGAGTTTTGAGAAGAAAAGTATCGATGACATTCCGATTGTTAATGAATTCCGTGATGTATTTCCGGAAGATTTGCCAGGTATTCCACCCGACAGACAGGTTGAGTTCCGTATTGATCTCGTTCCGGGTGCTACTCCTATTGCCAAAACTCCTTATCGTCTTGCTCCGTCTGAGATGAAAGAGTTAATGAGCCAACTCCAAGAGTTACTTGACAAGGGTTTTATTCGCCCTAGTAGCTCACCTTGGGGAGCTCCGATTCTGTTTGTTAATAAGAAAGACGGTAGTATGCGATTGTGCATTGATTACCGTGAATTGAACAAAGTCACAGTGAAAAATGTATACCCATTACCAAGAATCGATGATCTATTTGATCAGCTTCAAGGTGCGAAGTGGTTTTCAAAGATTGATCTCCGTTCGGGTTATCATTAGTTGAAGGTTCGAGAAGAAGATATCCCTAAGACGGATTTTAGGACCCGTTATGGGCATTACGAGTTTACGGTTATGCCCTTTTTTCACACCCCCAAATTATCTGTTTTGCAGCGGAATGGAATTCCAGGGGCGTGACTGCCATAGCACCACAGTTACAGTTATATTGAACGACCTAAAGTGTCGTTTAGAAAATACATCGTTTGATTATTTAAAACATTCAGAGTTTGCAAAAGTTGGTCCCAAAAGATGAAACAAGTTTTCAGAAGTCGAGTTTATACAAACCAAACGATAGATAAGTGCATAAAATATACAGTGTGACGCGTCGACTCCGCGACTCCATGGTATGCCTTGATGCAAGCTAACATGCGATACCTTAATTACCTGAAAATACATTGCTAAAACGGTCAACAATAATGTTGGTGAGTTCATAGGTTTATGTAAATGAAATGTTATACGGAAACCATAAGTATAAAGTGTATGACAAAATGCCACATAAAAATGATACATTAGCTCTTAAGCTCATGACCCCGAAGCTAGACTGAATGAAATGCCCCAAACAGAGTGTATGCCAAGCACTCTAATATGATAGAAATGAAATGCGTTCGTATGACTAGTTGGCGCTACCAACCCGAACGGAGGAGTCACCCTCAATAGATCTATTCACTCACTCCCGCTTGCTCACAATTAACGGTTCATGATAATAGGGGACTTTAATCTGGCAATGATGTAACTTAAGCAATGTAATGATTTGATACTTTGGTCCGTATGAAAAATGATGCAATGTATTCTCCCCTGAGAATTTTGAAATGAAGTAATATATTGAAAACGGGGCTATGAAAACTCACCTGATATGATAGCAACAAAGACAATAGTGGATGTGATGAAATGAGACTCGGTCTCTAACCGCGACCTATTATGAATGATATGATCCAAAATAAGCAATGATACAATGCAACACATGCAAATACGTATGTTAACGATACCACTCGTTACTTTTGAAAATAACGTTTATCGTCGAAAATACATTCTTGACGTCTCGTTAAGTTATAAATTACTTTTCGTATAAATATGTTGAAACGGTACTCCACGATCCTCATTTGGTGTTTGTTACTTATTATAACAACGTGCGTGAAAAACGAGTAACGAATAGTGAATGAGTGTGTGATATGAGTTTGATACGTTTAAAATGTTTAAAGTTCAAAAATAATATTATGTATAATATTATCTAGTCTTTATGTGTGTGGTCTCTTCAAATATTCACTTTTTATCTTAACAAAATCAAAATAACCATTTTGATATAAGTTTGGGAAATTTACACATTTGGTCCTCCAAGTTTGTAAAATTACACTTTTAGTCCTTATGATTAAAAGTATGACATTTTTGTATTCATAATATTAAAATAATCATTTTTATGCACTTACTTTACTGAATATACTGTTTAAACCTTAGTTTTTCCATTTTGGCAGTTTTAGTCCTTGAAGTGTTTAAAAGATTTGCAAAACTAGTCCTTTTTCAATTTAAGTGATTATTTCAAGCTTGAGAGAGCTTATTTTAAATGACAAACCTTATTCTGTTAACGTATAAACACCTAGGCAGTTGGTGTTTGTGGTTAGAACGTGTGACTTCTACATATTAACATTAGGTCGCGAGTGAATAACGAATACGTATATCCACTTCTTTAGTTGTGTCGAGACATGGGTGAGTGTGTATCAAGCGTACATATTTCTTCTAAGTTATGTCGAGATCGTTTCTGTGGGATAAAAACTCTAACGAGACGCATAAAATATGTATGAAATTTGTGTTATATGTACGTATAACCAAACCAAGAATAAAAACTATGTTTTTAGAAAACTTACAACACCTATCAAAGGTGGTGATGTCTCGCGACTGTTTGAACGAGGAAGGGGGACGAGGACCTAATTGTGGCTCGATTGTTAGTACACTAGAGACTTGAGAGAGACCTTGGGATGACTCGTATACACTAGCAATCACTTGAGGTGGTCCTTGTTCTTCTCGACAGAAGCAGTGAGCAAAAGAAAAACTTGTATGTGTATTGTTTGTGGAATACGTGAAGGGTGTGTTTATGTTTAAGTGTTGATGAGTCTTGTGTACGTGAGGGAGTATATATGTGTATAAGATTATTTTAGATTAGAATGGATATAAGCTAAGATTGCATGGGGAGATCAAGCTAGGGTGACTAAGCAACATGGCATGAGAAAGTTTACTGAGGTGCAAGAACGTGTATATCAATTTTGTATAATTGGATTAGAACGTATTGTGATAGGTCGAAAGTGGTGGTGGTACATTAGTTGGTCAGTGATTAGATAATATTTGAGAAACTAAAGGGTCTAATAGCGAGCTTAAGTGTACAAGCGTGATCATGGATTGCAACGTACGGGTATAAAAGTCTATACATAACGTACATTTTATTTTAATGGGTCCAATATAACTTTAACATGTTACATTGGGGAAAATGGACGAGAAACTAATTATCGGGTTGAAATATCGCAAACCGACGGAGTTATAAGCTCCTAACGGAAAATATAGCAATTGGTTTAAAAAAAAACACCATGTAAAGTAATAATATAATATTTATATCATTAAAATTTGCATAAACAAAAATCAAAATATATTAGGGTCATTGTCGGGAGTGTCGTGTATAATATTAGTAGTAATGACTGAGTGGTAACATTTAATAAATAAACGAACATACGTAAATGAAAATCACACAAACCCGTGCATGACCTAATATGATAATGATGTTACTGATGATATGTAGACTACTCTAGTCTATATGAGGTGTCCTTACTGATGATGCATGAATACGCAGCTAAACCATACTGGTTACGCGAATTTGAATACTCGTAAACATTGTTTACGAAATGATGAATGATGATCATGAATGGTGAAATTGGTAAATGGTAAATTGTCGAGGTTTGGAAAATGACCTGAAATTGTGATTTGTGACAGTCGTCCACCCTAAAAGGAATTCAGTCCCTGAATTCAGCTGGTGTTGGTCTCTGGAATGGACTCGGTGAAAAGATGTGGGTATTTGAGCCGCATCTGGTCTTCTCGTTCCCAAGTAAACTCAGGACCTCTACGAGAATTCCAGCGAACTTTCACGATAGGAATTCGACTATGCTTCAACTGTTTGACCTCACGGTCCATGATTTCTGGAATGATAGGACTGGGTGACTATGCCCAAAAATAGAGATTTGGATTGCCTCATAAGATCTTATGTTTTCTATTGCGATACGGATCAACTTACTGTATACTTCTAGTCCTTGCTCGTGGTTTTGTAATCCTTTCATTGTTTTCTTATGTTAGGGAATCCTCCTTGTAAATGGAAAGTCTTTCTTAGAGAGGTCAATGGTAAAGGTTCACTTAATGGCTGAGTGAGCGACATGTGGTGTAGGTATCTAAAGAGAGAGAGTGTCAAAAGGGATGTTTATGAAAAAAATTTATTTGGTTACAAAACTTTTGAATGGAGATTGTTATTAAGAATTTCTGAAAAGATGATTGTTTCCATCATGGCATGATCCTTCCTGAATTATACATAGGTGATCAGGCTATGTATAATTGAGGACAAATGATGCGATGTTCGGTTTAGTCAAAGTAGTCTTATGTTTCTCAAAAGTTTTAGATGGTGTTCAACGTGTTGTTTGGTAAAATAGTAGTAAATAGTTGGTAGAGTGATAGAAAACAATTTATGAAGCGGTAGTAAAATATGTCGTATGGGTTGTAGGGTGTGGTGGATAGTCTTACGGAATGGTAATATTCTATAGTCAGAGTCGAAATTTACCTAATCCCTACTAGGATAGCGGTATGTTGTTGCGAAATGATTGAACGTTGGAATAGGAAATGAAATAAAGGAAGGTTGTGACTATTGTGGAGATGATAAAAGATAGAGATTACATTAGATAGGAAGGTACATGATACAACGAGGTTAAAAGAAAGTACTTAAGATAGACTACTTAAAGAAATACAACCCTAGAGGGCTCCATCTATTGTTTATTATTGAAGCAGAAGTTCCTTGTTCTTAAACATTGTTGCCGTCCTCAATGTTGTTGATATCCTGGCAACCTCCTCCTCCGATGAAATAGGCTCTCCCACGAGCTATCCTACCTTGGTTTTCGTTTCCTTGATTCTTTCCCTTCGGACAGTCACTCTTGAAGTGTCTGACTTCTCCACAACCAAAACATGTTACCGGGCGTTTCTGATTATCAGCCACAAACGGAGCTTTGCAACCCCTGGTCGAATGACCAATCTTCTTACTGTTCCCACAAGGATTTGGACAATTTCCAGGATTATGGTGGGTTTGACACTTGTTGCACTTGGGTAAAGTACCATTGTAACCCCTTTCCTCAGCTGGACCTGCCACATAGGCCTTTGCAACCTCTTGTCTCTTCGGAGGTGGTTGTGTAGCATTTCCACTCTGATTATTGTCCCATTCTCTTTTGTTGTTGTTGTTATTATGGTTGGAATTGTTTCGGTTGTTGGTGTAATTGTTGTTGTTTCGGTAATTGTTGGAATTGTTGTAGTTTCGGTTACTGTTGGTGGTGTTGTTGTTGTTTGAAGTAGTTCCTTTCTTCATTATCGGAGCCATAAGTTTCTGAGACATTCTGATTGCCTCGTCCAATATTTGTGGATCAAAGGAAATCACATCTCCACGGATGTTGTTAGGTAGTCCACCAATGAAATTTTCTATCAGCTTCTCAGTATCTGGAACCATTGTAGGACATAACGCTGCCAACTCCTGAAACCTTCTAATATATGTCTCGATGTCATTTCCTGCTGTCACTAGCTCATAGAACTCTATTTCCATTTTCTTTACCTCAGTTCGTGGGCAAAATTTCTTTGTCAGCAATTTCTTGAACTCTTCCCATGAAAGCTTTTGAGCGTTTCCCATTCCTATGGGTTTTGCATACGAACTCCACCATGACATGGCTTCCCCAATCAGTGTACTAGTAGCAAACTTTACTTTGTCTTCCTCAGGACAGTTACATAACAGAAACACAGATTCTATTTTCTCGAACCAACGAATCATGGCAATGGCTCCTTCCGTGCCTTTAAATTTCTCAGGATCACCACTTTTGAAGTCTTTATACATACATTTACGCCCATTAGTACCATTAGCATTCTGTCCTGTAGCTTCTGCGGTTTCTACCCGAGAAGCGGCTTCAGCAGCAGCTGCGGCTACAGCAGCTCTTTGTGTCACTAGTGCTGCCTTAATGTTGTCGGCAACAAGCTTTCTGACCTCAGCTGGCGTCATAGCAGTAGTGGCTCTTTTCGGCGGCATGATTCTTCACAATCACAAGGATAACACCATGAGAATCCACAGAGTAAACGATCATCATACACAATATATACAACCACCACATGTATATACAACCACAACATGTATAAATAAAATGGAATCACAACGCACAAGAATATAATACATGAAAATTTCGGCCTACATGGACCGATATCATAAAGTAGCACAACAAAAATCCAGCATAGTAGAGTCACACTTGACATATTTGTTTGTACTACAAGCAAAAGATAGCAAGTTCTAGCTACGTCCCACACCCCGGGACTAGGATAATAATGTACAAGCTACAGGATAAAAGTCCAACACTAAGCACTCCCTGGTGCTCCACCTGGTCCACGCCTGAGACGGCGGATCTCTCTGTCCATGGCAACAATGATCTCCTCCAAATGCTCCACTCGAAGCTGAAGGTCTGCCTCTCGGCTCCCTGATGCGGTCAACCTAGCCTGAACTGATGTCATCTCACTAGCCTGTCTGTGATGTTCCTCCTGTGCCATCTGTGCCCTGTCGAACAACTCGGGCATCTCCTGCCTCAATCGAGTGATCTGCTCTGAGCTCTCTAGCTGACGTGCCTCTAACCCCTGGTAAGACACATCTATAGATACCCTGCCTAACACTAACCCCTCGATCTCATCCTCCATGGCCTCCACTCGGCTCACAGGGATCTCCTCTATGTAGCCTAATGCCCTGTCCATCTGTCCCTGTAGATGAACTAGTCTCGAATTAAGAGCAGTAGTAGTAAGTAGCCTGGTAGTAGCAGCCCTCGAGCTCTCACCTATCTCAAATCAGCTGGGTGGTATAGTCTCGGATGTGTCTGGAGTATCTGAAGATGATGAATCAACCCGAGCACGCTTCTTGAGCGGCAAATCCGAGGTAGGTACAGAATCCCTGATATGGACTGGTGAGGATGGTACTACAGGTACGGATAGTGATGGTAAGGGTGGTGATGGTGAGGATGATGGTAGAGAGAATGGTGATGATGGTGATGGGGTACGAAATACTACCCTCTTACGTGCTGTCTAGCGACGTCTGAGAGGATGGGATCGAGTAAACACAATGGGGTGACCTCGAGGGTTAGGGTCAAGTGATGATGGTGGTGGTAATGGAACAAAGGCAGCTGGTGACCTAACAGCAATACGACGAACCCGCTTAGCAGCAATGCGCTTCATGCGCGGTCCACCTGGGTATAATCGGTAAATCTGACCAACAGGAATTTGCTGCCCCGGTTGGATGACCGGAACAACTGCAGGACCATGACGGATCACAGATGACATGGGTGGTGTAGGCGCGACTTCCCCCTCCTCAATGGGTTCTGTCTCGGCCTCTGACATCACAGGGGATGACTGTGGAGTAGGCTCCACTGATGACAGGATGATAGCGGGTAATGAAGATGATGATGTAACAGACACAAGTATGACAGAGGGTAGTGAGGAACTCTCTGTGTCTGATGAAAGGACAATAGGGTGTGAATCTGACGACATCTCTGTGACAATCAATGTGGAATAAAGTAAATAAACATTTACTTAATGTGGGTCATGATGAAATGATATATGTATGAAATCACATGTAATGAATGCGGCATAATGAATATGCACTAATGATGAAATGATGAGATGCTATGATGGTGTAGTTATAGTCTAGGGTATCGTGAACTACCTAGTTCGCTATAACTCAAGCTCTGATGCCAATCTTTCACACCCCCAAATTATCTGTTTTGCAGCGGAATGGAATTCCAGGGGCGTGACTGCCATAGCACCACAGTTACAGTTATATTGAACGACCTAAAGTGTCGTTTAGAAAATACATCGTTTGATTATTTAAAACATTCAGAGTTTGCAAAAGTTGGTCCCAAAAGATGAAACAAGTTTTCAGAAGTCGAGTTTATACAAACCAAACGATAGATAAGTGCATAAAATATACAGTGTGACGCGTCGACTCCGCGACTCCATGGTATGCCTTGATGCAAGCTAACATGCGATACCTTAATTACCTGAAAATACATTGCTAAAACGGTCAACAATAATGTTGGTGAGTTCATAGGTTTATGTAAATGAAATGTTATACGGAAACCATAAGTATAAAGTGTATGACAAAATGCCACATAAAAATGATACATTAGCTCTTAAGCTCATGACCCCGAAGCTAGACTGAATGAAATGCCCCAAACAGAGTGTATGCCAAGCACTCTAATATGATAGAAATGAAATGCGTTCGTATGACTAGTTGGCGCTACCAACCCGAACGGAGGAGTCACCCTCAATAGATCTATTCACTCACTCCCGCTTGCTCACAATTAACGGTTCATGATAATAGGGGACTTTAATCTGGGCAAATGATGTAACTTAAGCAATGTAATGATTTGATACTTTGGTCCGTATGAAAAATGATGCAATGTATTCTCCCCTGAGAATTTTGAAATGAAGTAATATATTGAAAACGGGGCTATGAAAACTCACCTGATATGATAGCAACAAAGACAATAGTGGATGTGATGAAATGAGACTCGGTCTCTAACCGCGACCTATTATGAATGATATGATCCAAAATAAGCAATGATACAATGCAACACATGCAAATACGTATGTTAACGATACCACTCGTTACTTTTGAAAATAACGTTTATCGTCGAAAATACATTCTTGACGTCTCGTTAAGTTATAAATTACTTTTCGTATAAATATGTTGAAACGGTACTCCACGATCCTCATTTGGTGTTTGTGACTTAATATAACATTGTGCGTGAAAAACGAGTAACGAATAGTGAACGGGTGTGTGATATGAGTTTGATACGCTTAAAATGTTTAAAGTTCAAAAATAATATTATGTATAATATTATCTTGCCTTTATGTGTGTGGTCTCTTCAAATATTCACTTTTTATCTTAACAAAATCAAAATAACCATTTTGATATAAGTTTGGGAAATTTACACATTTGGTCCTCCAAGTTTGTAAAATTACACTTTTAGTCCTTATGATTAAAAGTATGACATTTTGGTATTCATAATATTAAAATAATCATTTTTATGCACTTACTTTACTGAATATACTGTTTAAACCTCAGTTTTTCCAGTTTGGCATTTTTAGTCCTTGTAGTTTAAAAGATTTGCAAAACTAGTCCTTTTTCAATTTAAGTGATTATTTCAAGCTTGAGAGAGCTTATTTTAAATGACAAACCTTATTCTGTTAACGTATAAACACCTAGGCAGTTGGTGTTTGTGGTTAGAACGTGTGACTTCTACATATTAACATTAGGTCGCGAGTGAATAACGAATACGTATATCCACTTCTTTAGTTGTGTCGAGACATGGGTGAGTGTGTATCAAGCGTACATATTTCTTCTAAGTTATGTCGAGATCGTTTCTATGGGATAAAAACTCTAACGAGACGCATAAAATATATATGAAATTTGTGTTATATGTACGTATAACCAAACCAAGAATAAAAACTATGTTTTTAGAAAACTTACAACACCTATCAAAGGTGGTGATGTCTCGCGACTGTTTGAACGAGGAAGGGGGACGAGGACCTTGTGGCTTGATTGTTAGTACACTATAGACTTGAGAGAGACCTTGGGATGAGTCGTATACACTAGCAATGTAACACCCGAACCCGACAAGGGTAAAGATATCACAATAATGGATTCATATCAGATAAAAACAGAGCACACATCTACAGTAATACAAAAATCTCAAAGGATTACAATTGAAATACTGAATTCTACAAGGTTACAATGAAACTTTCAAAACTAATTCTAAACATAATAACTTCAGTCCAACTCTAATCCAGAATAGCTACCCAGCCTTCTAAGTCCAGAGGTACACTCTCACTCATCCCCAGCTTCCTACTAAAACCTGCCGCAGGAAAAGAAATGCGGCTGAGCTACGAGAGCTCAGTGAACAGATATATAGATGACAGAAACAATGGCAGAGAACAATACAGAAACAAATCAGAAATACAGATTATACAGATACAGAATTAAAGTGAAAGAATAGGGAAAGAGTAAGGGTAAAAGAAAAGAAATGAGAAAGGGATAATGCACAAACCAGGTTCAGGGAAATACAAAAATCCATCACGAGCCCAGAGATAACAGATTATATCATAACAGAGTAATCATATAATAATCCAGAGGGGATACCTCTCAAGTAACAGATAATATGAGGGGTGACCTCATGTATCCAATCGGAGTGATCAGCTCCCAGATATATGTGAAAGACGTGTATCGCACACACCATCAATCACCAGAGATATATATAACAGATAACATAATAACAGATAACAGAAATCAGATCAGAACTAGGATGCATCCATGCGCCCCAGTAGGCCAGAATCTTCTCCTACATAACAGATAAAATCAGGGACGGGACAGGTCATCACTCTCCTGCCCTAGAGTCATGCCATCGGTGCATCAATGACATGGACATGAAACCCTCATGCCTAGTGATTGGCTCGGATATCAGACTGTGGTCAAGGTCAGATGTCATATAATAAACAGAGTCACATCTAAGGGTTCATGGCAGAAGGGTCATGTCAACAATTCAGATTAATATAATAAGGTTTAAATCAGAGTTTATCAGATTAGTTTAATATCAAAGCTTAAGTTCAGATTAAAAGGTTTATTTCCAATAATCCAAAAGTATATCAAAGGTTAATGATTACAAATTATAGCAATAATCCATTTCAGAAGTTCCTGTCAAAAGTTCATTTAAATCAATCCTTTAATAATGGTTTTCATTGAAATGATCTTACAAAATAGTTTTCATAAAAATGGTCTTCCAAAACGTTTAGTAACTTCCATTTCCAAGTGGTATCGCTTTTTTTTAAAATAGCTTTTCTTAACAGTTTCATATGTAGTTTAATAAAGGTTCAAAATCAATTAGGTTCAGATAAGGATTTAACAGGTTAAGGTTTACCAAAAATCAAATCAGAATTTACAACAGATATATCAGGTTAAGGTTCAGAACAAGGTTCACAGATCAGATTCAATTTAGACTCACAAATTCAGGGTTCAGAACAAGAGGTCAATCAGAGTTCAGGAAAAAGGTTCAGAATAAAAGAATCATAGCAGAGGTTCAAACAAAAAGTCAAGACAAACAGATCACAACAAAGATTCACAACAGAAGGGAACATAGCAGTGGTATCGGAGATCCTAATAAAGAAATGAAACTAAAAGAAAAAGGGGATGAAAAACCCTTACTGAAAAAGGGCAGAATATCTGTACCTTATTAGCACAGCAGATAACAAACAAACACAGAAACGAAGATCAAGACTTCTCCTTCTTCACACCTAAGGAAGAGGAAGACAGAATTACTAAAGTTTCTTATTCAGATTATTCCTTTTAGTTTATCTCTTCATTTTATGTACTTTCTATTTTTAGTAACTTTCCAGATTTAGTAAGTTTCCATAATTAGCAGGTTTTCCAGAATTAACATATATTACCATTTCAGATTAGGTTAAACCCTTATTCATAGATTATTATGGAATACAGTACATTTTATCAATTTACAGAAGTTTAGGGTTTTAAATGACAATTATACAAGTTTAGGGTTTTAAATGTAACTTCATTGATTTTCAAGGTCATTAGTGAAAATACTTTAAGTTACAGAGGTATACACTTATTTTATTCAGAATTACATTTTATTCCCTTAAGTTTCACAATTTTACAGATTACACCCTTTTAGTTACATAATTTACAAAACCAACCTTATAATTACATATTTTACAATTTAAACCCTACAATATCCATAATTACCAACCAAACATATTATATTTCAAATTTACAGAATATACCATCAGAAGTTAGTACTTTACATATTTGACCCCTCAGAATTCAGAATTTACATATTTAGTCCTTTAAGTTTACAAAACATATATATTAAGTCATAATTCATAACAATTACATAATTAGCCCAAAAATCCTCAAAATTACACAACAACCTTTTTATATCAGTATTAACACAAAACAACTTCAGAATTCTAGATTTACACTTTTGGTCCCTCACTTTTAAATAATTCCAAATCGCAACCCTAATTTGCCAATAATTCATTATAATGCAATATTTACACTTAGGACCCCAAAGTTATATTTTTCCCACATTCCTACAGATGTATATGATCTTAAAAAAATATCCCAAAAGTTTCAAAGTTGGAAAAACAGGTCCTTATACATTTTATTGCAAATCGGTAAGACTTTTTAGAAACAATTTCAAACCCTACTGTTCACCAATCATTGAACCATCATTAATTCATCATTGAAACACATTAAATGATCAATATCATGCCCAGGAATCCAAACCCTAGTACCCACGATTTATATTTTATTTGTTTTCTTAATTTTCACAAAATCCGGTTTATACAATAATTCACCACGTTAATTCTAGGCCTCAAAAAATCAAAATCATATTTTTCCCAGATCATATTACTTATAAAGAACCCACGAAAAATAATGAACATGCCCATAAAAATCGTTTAACATATATTGCATATTTACGTACATTTTAGACATTAAAATTACAACGACTTGATTTAGGCTACTATAATTCGATCTATCATTTTTACCAGGTCTAATAAATCATAAGAGGTCTAAATAAAATAGCTATCATGCCCAGAAATTCGGATTTCATATATTTGTGATTTACGTGTTTTATGACCATTATATTTTCATACGCATAGGATTAGCATGCATGGATCGATTTACATATTTTATATGAGTTATATAACATCTAGAGATCACAGGAAAATTGCCATATTAATTTTAACACGCTTGGTTTAGTCGCAAGAATTATTACCTTGTTTTAGAGCAAATCGACAAGAAATCAAGAAAAAGAACGAATCAAGGAGAAAACGCAGCAACCCTTAATTTTCCTAGCTTCCTTGCACCTCCAATAACACCAGAAAAATCCTTGTTCAAGCCCAGAATTCGTGGAGTAGCCTTGGTCGAATTTCTTTTGATCGCTTAGGGTTTTTGTGTTATGCGGTTTATGTTTTTTTTTTGAGAGAAAATAAAAAAGATTTGACTTTATATCTAGGAACCGAATTTAGGGGGGGCAAAAATCTGTATATTCGGTATATAGATCAAGAAAACATTGGGCTTGATTTAATATAATTCTTTCCTTAATTTATATTAGCTATTATCTAATTAAAAGATTTTAAAACATTATATTTATTTAATTTTATAATTTTCGGAATTTTATATATAATGTGTATGATTATTTTTTTGAATATTTAAAATGATGTAACATTGTCCCAGAAATTATTTTGTTTCAGATATAGTTCGATTTCAGATGTTTTGGAATTATTTCAGAATTTTATAAGTTGTTTTACAAGGTTTTATGTTATCAGGGGTAATTTGGTAATTTTACAGGTTATCTGAATTTCTGGTATTACAACTTCTTCCCCACTAACAAAAAATTTCGTCCTCGAAATTTGCAGAAAGCAGAATGGAAAAGAGAGAGCAGAAACAAAACAAGACATACCAGATTAAAACGAGAATTGAGGTGAAACGAAACAGGAACACAACTGACGGTGAACAGACATATGAAAGATTTGTTTCACATAACTCGAACTTGCAGATTCCAAAATTGTTTCAGGTCCTCAGAACAGACATAACCTACTGAATCCAGATCAGAAGAATAGCATACCAAACGTAATAGATGAAAATCAGATTCATAGGGTTTTGACGGATATGCCGTTCACAGAAATTGATTAGACAAATCAGATTAGAGCGTATAGCAATAAATTATCGATAACATCAATTGGAAGAAGTTTTATAACAAAACTGAAGATTATTATCAGAAGTTCAAAGGTCAGCAGAATGCGTGACGAGAATCCAGATGTATCAATTCGCATAACGGTGGAAACAGATTACGCGTATAGGTAGATTGAACTTAAAGTCTCACTAACGCAGACGATCTCAAACAGTTATCAGAATTTCTTAAGCTTCTAAGGCACTTCTCGAAATATCCTATGCCCACAACAAGTGCACGTTATATGATGTAAGTATTATCACGTTGGCCAGACGTCATAATACTGGCATCATATAAATATGCCCTCATGATGGTCATACTTTATCTCAAGTCATGAACAGAACAAACTTATCCTAATCCACCTAGTCTTCCTACGGTCTCAGAGGTCATCAAAATCAAATACCCTAACTAAGAGGAGAACGAATCGCTCGAAAAAGAATTTTAACAGAAGTCCCAAAATGTCTATCAGAATTTGGTACATCAGATCATCCATCATTCGTCAAATTTCAGATAACAAAACCATCATCCGACATACTCAGAATGAACACAGAGTGGAATTACTAATAAGGAACCTAAATCATTCAAAGGATTTATCATCAGGTAACAGAAATTTAGATAGGTCAAGCAGAAGTGAATCACATCATCCATAGCTTCATCCGTCACAGAATTTATTCGATTCAGAATTTTCTTCTATTCAAAGTCATGATCTCAGTTCTATTCTCAAGTCTGCTTCTACTCTCAATTCATCTTAGTACAACTAAAATGAATAGAGAAGCAAGACTGCGAGTCTTGGACAGGTCTACTAGCACAGTTCGGAATTCGCCAACTCAGATTGCCGTCGTCATCGGATGCCCGGTAGTGGTGTCTGCTACAATCTCTGAATGCCAATCAAATCTACTCTTCCAGAACAAAGGTCATTCCATTTAATACGAAGATGGTCTACATGTTTCCTCGTTCGACTCAGGGCACAAACATGCTGTCATACTATGACAATTGTCCAGATACTCGTGAAAACATGATTCTTATTGGCCAATACTATTGGCATTATTTAAGACTCATAATGGTCACAACGAGTACGAAAACAGTTTTCATGAATCACTTCATGGAAACGTCATATTTAAATCACATCATCCATCTTTACGAATAAAACTGAATTACTTTACGGAAATTGCTCTCAGTTAGTTATCTCCCGTCTCAGGAGTTCTTGTGGTTGCTTCTTCAGTCCTTCAAACATTAAATGAGGTTGTCTGGTGATGAAGCGAAAAGTGTACCGCTTTTAAGGGGTCATTTAAGCCCTAAATCGTATTTATTTGATCAAATATCGCCCTAAATCGTTCCTTTTGTCATTTTAGGTACTTTTGAGGAGAAATCTGGAAAAGGAGGCATTTTGGACGTTTTTGGAGCATAAAAGTGAAGAAAACGGCAAAGTCTCAAAATTCTGCTGAAAGTTACCTTTGACGGCGTCACAATTAACCCCAGACGGCGTCATGGCTTGGCAAGAAAAAGTGGACGTGAAATTTACTCATGATAATCCAGTGAAAATAGCATGTGAATTCTGACGGCGTCACGCTTTAACCTGATCAAGGGCGTCACGGCTTAATTCAAAGAGGGACGGCGTCACGTTCAAGGTCTGACGGCGTCAAGCCTTGATAAGCCAGAGCGGATTTTGGAGAGCTAAAGAGGGACGGCGTCAAGAAGGTCATCCGGGAACCCTAGAAGCGGCGAGGTGACGGCGTCACACTCCATAACGTGACGCCGTCAGATCCAAAAGTCTATATATAGTTTTCTAATTTTTTGTCATTAGTGTGGAACTTAGTGTGGAATTTTTGGGAGAAAACCCTAAGACGATTTTAGCATCTTTTTCAAGGCTTTTTGCCTTAAGATCTTCCATGTTACATTGAAAGATAAGTTATCAATTAATCATTCAATATGTCTATGTGTTGTTTGATTTTATCTTGTTCTTGTCTTTTGTTTAACATGTTAGGCTAGATTTATCTTGTGTTTGCTTAGATCTAATGAAACTTAGCTATTGATTATTGGTTATTAGTGTGTTGTTAGTTGTATTGGATGATTGTTTATCTATGTTAGGCTTAAGAAAACTGGCTAACTTCCTATTCGGTAACTTGCTTGAACGTCTTAAGAAACATGAACCAAATGCGTACTAAAGGTTTTTATGGTTGTATTTAATGCACAAGCGAATTCTAGTGATCCCATGTTAGGAGCTTCCTAGCCGGCTCGACATAGGAGTGAAGTAGGAGCTTGTAGAGTTGGGGAAGTACGTACGCCACCCCACGATTGGTATTAAGGAATACACCCGTCACCCACGCAACTAATACACACTAATCAACCGGTAAAAGATAGTTAGGGAGTAAGGAAATCTAAGTAAACACATTTCTCTACACTTAAGTTTTCACCAACATTTTCATTTTTGTTATTTTATTTTATTTGCATTTGTAGTTATTTGGGTTAGTTGACTAGCAACTAATTCCGCCCACTCCTTCAAACCCGAGATTTTACTTGCTTTCATAAAATTATAAAAACACAAAAAAGAATCTTCCTCAACCTTTAGACCTATTAGAGTAGTTTTTCATACCTAACGAACACTATTCCCTGTGGAGAACGATCAATCCCCCGTACTTACCACTACACTATACTACATCGGTCAGGTACACTGCCTGGTGGGGTTGTAAGCCTCTTGAGATCCCTCGAGAGGTAAAACCTGTTGTAAGGTTGCAAAACCACGCATCAAGTTTTTGGCGCCGCTGCCGGGGAATAGTTATTGTTTAGGTTGAATTTTTATTTTATTAGGTCTACTCACTAGATTCCTTTCTGGTGAGATTTTTATTTTATTTTTCTAGGTTTTCTTTAGTCTATCTATTTTTCTTTGTGTGTTTGTTCGTAATTTCCATTGACTCTTCTGTTCACCATTATGGAGAACGCGAATTCACCATACTACCAACCACGTAATTCACCCACTCCGTATGATATCTTGATGTTTAAACAACATAAAGATGAACCTCTCTATGATGCATGGACTCGTTTTAAATATTTACTCCAAAAAGTCCCTCATCCTAACTTCGATTCTTGGTCCCTAACTCAAATCTTTTACAATCATGTCGACCAACATGCCCAAAGGGACATTTACCATATTGCCGGCAGGGATCTTAGGGAATTAAGTGCTGAGGAAGCATGGGAAGCTATTGAGAATTGTGCCCAATATTATTATATAGTGGACAACCCAACAAACATTAATACAAGTCAATTGACCACAAATTTCAAGGATCATGAAACAAGTTTGTTTGGGGATGAGGGTAGAGTTGAGCCACCTAGCTGCATGTCATGGTTAGGCACTATCATAATACAGGGTGAACACTTAGGTGATCTTGATGTGATGGAGGATCTAGCCGAGCATGATCACATTGATCAAAAAGACCTAGGTTTTACGATCGATGACGATGAATCTCAAGAAACACATGATGAATCTTTTGGGCAATTTGAATATAGCAGTCAGAATATTGAGGATGATCCTTATGATTTGGATATAGAAGTTGAGATGCCTAGAGAAGTACTTGAGATACTAGAGAAAATGTTAGGGTTAGATTCTACTAAAACACATGATGAGGATATAGGTGATCTTGACACAAGGAATGATGAGGTAAGTAACATAAGCCCGCTAAGTACCTCACAAGTCCTACCATCATTTGAGGCACACACACCGCCCGTGACTTACCCGGAAGAAGTAGAAGAGACTTTAGGAATCCCGATGGAGGTAGAACCTTTGAACCAAACACAACTAGAGGATATAGGTTTGAATACTTATAGTGATCACAACCTTACTCTTAGTTCTAGGGGATTTCCTATTTTTGATGAACCGGAGCCTCAACCAAAACCGTTACCTAATCTTCGATCTTCAGATGTGAATTTAGGAATTAAAAAAGGTCCTGATCCACCCATCAAACCATGTAGTCCGGGTGATGTTAAGATTAAGGTAGTAGACTCTAGGCCATGTGGAGTGGAAGCTAATATAGGAATGAACCATGACCTTACATACTTACATCACCCATTTATGATTGATCACAAGAAATATTATGGGTTTAAACCGGGTTTATTAGGTCAAAGTGGATTCTCAACTAGGAATCTCTCGAAGTTGATAGAAGATGATCCCTTTCTAGGAGAAAACGTTAATTCAACCATTGACCCAATTGAACTAAGTAAGGTTATGATGATTGGATCCCACATCTTTGAGCATATAATTCATCCACCACTCTTTCCTCACGCGGCATACTTCCACCGAGATGGTGTGTATCGCTACTATCACCCGCACTTAATCCTAAGTGTAGGAAAAACCTCTCCTTTATCCGTTAAATAAGGGTAGAGTCAGGCTCATGACTCGAACAAAAACAAGCGCTTTTTGGGAGGCAACCCAAGCTTTATTTATTTGCTTTGTGTGTTTATTTATTTGTTTGTTTGATTTTATTTGTTTCCGTATGTATGTTTAATTTTTATTTTTATTGATTCATGTTCAAAACTAAATTGTGAAAATGCTTTATCTTGTTTTTAACTTCGTCTTAACTACATATAAAGGTATTTTGCAAAAAGATAAGTGTAAGGGAAATCCAAATTGGTTTATTAGAACAAATGAACATGAATCATAATAATAATAAATTAACATGCATATTAGTATTTGTTTAAGTCAAATGCTTGTATCGAGTCATAATGATGTTTTGCAGGAATTCCAGGAAGTAAGGTATAGGTTTTTCTAGAAATTTTCCGGAAACTTAACATGAGAATTTTTGTCAGGTCATTTCTGACGGCGTCAGGGTTTATAACCTGACGGCGTCAGATTTAATTTTCAGAAATTTTTGAAAGTTTTGTTTTCATAAAAAGTTTTTATTAAATCTATAACTTATAATCTCCAGGAATCTGCAAAATTATCATTCCACAAGCATTATATCCTTATATATATAGATTTATCCCGCCGATGTTATGCAGGTTTTCGTGTTTGTTTTCTCAGGTTTAACAGGTTATTTTGGACAAGGAAATGTTTTGGGATCAAGCTTATGGCGATGCATTAGTCATGGAGCTTCAACATTACCTTGGAAGAAGATCTAACCGTGTTACTTCATTATCCACCGAACGAATCAGGGGAGTATTTGATTTCATTCTTTTACTTTATACTTTTACATCTTGTTATTTGAACATTGGGGACAATGTTCATCTTAAGTGTAAGGGGGGGGGGGGTAAAAATACGATTTTAGAGAATACAATTACGCTTGATTTTTGTTTGTTTAATAGTAGATGTGTAATAAAACTGAGAGAAATACCTGTTAGGGTAATTTTAGTGCCAAATTTAAAATTTTTTACAACATATAGGAGTGAAACTTTAGTTCTAATGAGCGTCTCATGGATAGGAGTTATATGACTAGCACAAAAACCGTACCACTAAAAAAAATTTCCACCCCCAAATATGTGAGGTTCGCCCCTAGAATTGGTAGGAAAAGCATTTATGCTATGATGTGTGTACCGGTAGCACTTAGATTCTAGAACTTGCGTTAGGACCATTCCAAGGCCACAAGTGAGACTACATTCGTGTAGTTAGATTTACTACATGATAAGAGGCATTAGGATTAACCCATTGTTTTACACCTGTGTTTTTGTTATAATTACTTTGGCTACATTGGTCAAGTAATTCTCCCACACCCTTTGCGTTGTACTCATTTTTAGTACACGATACCCCTAGTACACCCCTCAGAGCCTATCTTTTCGTTTCGACCTTTAAGCATTTTTCTTAAAGGAAGAATTTGTTACACCCCACTAAAATGTACACCTAAATCGCCTTAGCCTACCTTGTATGCACTCATTTTTAGTGCATTATTGTGACAACATTTGTTTAAACCCAAGTTAATTATCTAGTTGATTACATGGTTGCTAAGTCGAGTCATATCCTTGTACATATTGTTTTGGGACGATTGGGACTCATGGGTAAAGTACTAGTGTAATGGAGTAATGGGGAAGAACATCATTTATTACCCCCATATGTGCTAAATATTTTAAAAGTACTCCAAGTTTTTCGATTATCTTAATTCGAGTCATTAGAATAGTTATTTGTAAAGTTATGTAAAAGTTCAAGTGTAAGGGGAATGCAATGCCCCTATGATGTATTATTTTGGATGGTAGTGCAAAAGTGTATGCAAAAAAAAAAAAAAAAAAAAAAAAAAAAAAAAAAAAAAAAAAAAAAAAAAAATGAAAAATAGAAAAAATATACGGACTACCATCCCGTTTCATTTTATGTTTGTTTTATGTTTTTGTTATTTTCTTTCATTAGCTTAAGATTGAGTCGAGTCTTGGCTTAGCAACATTGTATAGTACATGTAATTGATCAAGATCTTTAACTCGCCACCAGTAAAATATCCCTTATCCAACAAAACCGTGTTTTCCTTTTTCCTACACCTAACGTTATAACCCATTTAAAAGCCCTCTTTGATAGTTTATCTTAGGTGCTTACGCCTAGTGGAGGAGGTTTTTGATCCTTTCCCAAGCCTATGGTAATCTATTTGCTATGACAGGTAGTGAGAGATATTATCCGTTTCCATTTATGAGATTTATTTTGATGACACTTGAGAGATGTGAGTATCTAAACACTACTTGTGAGGTGCTAGTTTGTAATCTCCGTGCTTATTATGATTAAAGTGGAACGATTATTTGTTGCAATTACTTTTATGTTAGCATTAAATGACCCCTAACTTGTATTTTGATTAGAATAAAAGCGCATTTGCTTGAGGACAAGCAAATCTCAAGTGTAAGGGTATTTGATGAAGCGAAAAGTGTACCGCTTTTAAGGGGTCATTTAAGCCCTAAATCGTATTTATTTGATCAAATATCGCCCTAAATCGTTCCTTTTGTCAATTAAGGTACTTTTGAGGAGAAATCTGGAAAAGGAGGCATTTTGGACGTTTTTGGAGCATAAAAGTGAAGAAAACGACAAAGTCTCAAAATTGTGCTGGAAGTTACCTTTGACGGCGTCAGGATTTACTCCAGACGGCGTCATGGCTTGGCAAGAAAAGGTGGATGTGAAATTTACTCATGATAAGCCAGTGAAAATTGCATGTGAATTCTGACGGCGTCACGCTTTAACCTGATCAAGGGCGTCACGGCTTAATTCAAAGAGGGACGGCGTCACGTTCAAGGTCTGACGGCGTCAAGCCTTGATAAGCCAGAACGGATTTTGGAGAGCTAAAGAGGGACGGCGTCAAGAAGGTCATCCGGGAACCCTAGAAGCGGCGAGGTGACGGCGTCACACTCCATAACGTGATGCCGTCAGATCCAAAAGTCTATATATAGTTTTCTAATTTTTTGTCATTAGTGTGGAACTTAGTGTGGAATTTTTGGGAGAAAACCCTAAGACGATTTTAGCATCTTTTTCAAGGCTTTTTGCCTTGAGATCTTCCATGTTACATTGAAAGATAAGTTATCAATTAATCATTCAAAATGTCTATGTGTTGTTTGATTTTATCTTGTTCTTGTCTTTTGTTTAACATGTTAGGCTAGATTTATCTTGTGTTTGCTTAGATCTAATGAAACTTAGCTATTGATTATTGGTTATTAGTGTGTTGTTAGTTGTATTGGATGATTGTTTATCTGTGTTAGGCTTAAGAAAACTGGCTAACTTCCTATTCGGTAACTTGCTTGAACGTCTTAAGAAACATGAACCAAATGCGTACTAAAGGTTTTTATGGTTGTATTTAATGCACAAGCGAATTCTAGTGATCCCATGTTAGGAGCTTCCTAGCCGGCTCGACATAGGAGTGAAGTAGGAGCTTGTAGAGTTGGGGAAGTACGTACGCCACCCCACGATTGGTATTAAGGAATACACCCGTCACCCACGCAACTAATACACACTAATCAACCGGTAAAAGATAGTTAGGGAGTAAGGAAATCTAAGTAAACACATTTCTCTACACTTAAGTTTTCACCAACATTTTCATTTTTGTTATTTTATTTTATTTGCATTTGTAGTTATTTGGGTTAGTTGACTAGCAACTAATTCCGCCCACTCCTTCAAACCCGATATTTTACTTGCTTTCATAAAATTATAAAAACACAAAAAAGAATCTTCCTCAACCTTTAGACCTATTAGAGTAGTTTTTCATACCTAACGAACACTATTCCCTGTGGAGAACGATCAATCCCCCGTACTTACCACTACACTATACTACATCGGTCAGGTACACTGCCTGGTGGGGTTGTAAGCCTCTTGAGATCCCTCGAGAGGTAAAACCTGTTGTAAGGTTACAAAACCACGCATCATCTGGTACAGAGTTCACAAGGATAGAATAATTTAATCATTTATACTCGGAAATGAAAAGTGATTACGGTTGAGATTACGGTTAGGTATTTAAAGGGAACACTGAGGTGAAACAAAATCATATCTCATCAGTTTCTTCAATCTCTCAACTTCTATAGCATCATGGGTCGTCAACCGAGATCGGTTCAGAATCAATTCTACTTCTCAAACGGGAGGAAAACTCAGAAGTTTCATCAGAAAATGCCAGAAATTTTTGTACAACAAAACTTTCTAGGGTGGATACTAATAGGTGTCAGGAGAATTTGACAATCAAATGAGATCAGGGTAAATATAGTGATAAGCTTAACAGATTTAAGCGGTTAAAGGTTATTATAACCAAATAGGGTGGGTCAGATTGTTACATTTCAGATGCGGTAGTTTATGATAGCTGAAGAACCAGTCAATCAATAATCAAAAGATCTCCAAAATTAAGTATATCAATAGTAAACAGATCCGCAGAACGTATATGGTCACTTAACCAGACGGATAGTTCATATGTCAGAGTCAAGTACATGGTTCAGTATAGTGTGGGGATAGGTACGCGAATAGTTCAAGGTATTGGAGTTTTTTGGTTTAGCTTTTTAGCATAAGTGACAGGTAGGGTGTACATCATCGGTAATACGAACATCGTATAATTGCAGAAGTGAGACTTATGAGATATCGGATATCAGCATCTGATGACATCAAATAACGACATATTATTAGCATCATTTATCCTATGTTATTGACTTGTTTTATATCACTTTGTATGAGAATTGATACTTAATCATTTACTTTTGTAATTCTCAGTTATAAACAAGCATTAGGTGAAGGTTAACGATTTCGGACGAAAATTGGAGCAAAATGAATCAAGTTGGAAAAGTCTGTTGAATTGAAGATATTAAAGACCATTGCCTGACTTTGAAGCATGCGCCGCATCTGATTTTATCATGCGTCGCATATGAAACTTTGGTCAACGAAGAAGAGCCAACTTGTTCTACTCCAGATACGCCGCATCGGACCAATCCGATGCGCCGTATCGGCCATACACAATCCTTACCAAGAAATCAAGTGGAGATTAGAAGCTTAATGAAGAAGTCAAGATTACAAGTCGACACTTGAAGATGCTTTCGTATTTTGGCCATAAAATCTTCATCCGGACTCCGTTTTAGGTGATTCAAGCGGCCACGGAAAGAGAAAAAGGAGATCTACCTGTATCTGAAGGAGATGCGGCGCATCTGGTCCTTAGATGCGCCGTATTGAGAAATGAGGCGCATCTGGTATTTAGATGCGCCGTATTGGGTCAGTTTCAGACTTGGAGTCTACGTTTACTTATAGATGCGGCGCATCTAACTCTCTAGATGGGCCGTATCGACCCAGATTTCAGAATCTATAAATACCGAACTCATTAACGAATTAGGGCATCTTTGGGAACCCTTAGGGGCATTCCCAGACGATCAAAGCCTCTCCAAACAGTAGAAGATCAATATTGAAGACCTAATCATCCTTGAAGAACATCTCTCATCATTGTTATATTACTTAATCATTCGGTTAGCGTATCGTATTCATTATGTTTCATACTTTATTCGTTATGATTATGTTTATGTACTTTGTTACAGAGATTATGGGCTAACACCCTTAGGTGTTAGCCATGTTTATGAAGTTTTATTAGTTTTTATGATTTTGTCGATGTGTTTGCTTTGTTATTGGATTGGGTGCTTGTCGATAAAAACTCGTTTATTGCTTATAACTAGTAGAAGTCTATGTAACTAGGTTATGATCCTTATAACTTTAATTGATGTGACTTAACTACCTGTAATTGTGGTTGCTTTGGTTGAGTTATATGCGTGTTAACCCAAATCTCTATTAGGAATCATTGTTTGGCATAAACGGAACGTGTCTACAACCTAATAGGACTAGTAGCGTGTAATACCAAACTAGGTTAGATGGTTTAAAGCAATAAGTTAGTATTGATGCTAGACGAGTCACTATGATCTTTCGTCATATCCGCCCCGAGGGCTAGTTACTTAATTGTGACAGAATTTTGTAATTGATATGCCGATTAACAATTGAATGAATTAAAACAAGTAGACATAAGCATGTATAACTATAAAATGGATTAGACTTGGCTAACCCGTTCTTCCTATCTTTGGTGTCTTCATACTTGTATTGTTTGTTTATCTTAGTTTAGTTAGAATAAAATCAAACCCGTGCCAGTCTCTCAGGCTGAACCCCCCTTATCTTTAATTGCTTTCTAGGATAGGATAGAATAGTTAATAATTAGAATACCTTTAGATCATTTTAGCTTCACTCCTAGTGAACGACCCTTGCTTACCTAAAAACTATCTACATTGACCGGGTACACTGCTCGTTAGTGTTTAGAGTCTATAGGTTAGTTCGGCAAAATATAAATTTAAAACTTGGTAGATTTTTATAGACCTAAAAAAACACATCAAGTTTTTGGCGCCGTTGCCGGGGAGTGATTGTTTAATTTGATTTATTGGTGTTTTAGTTTTTATTTGTTTTCATTGTTTCTGTGTGTTTTGTGTTTCTGTTTTTCTGTCTCAGAGAGGCAATGCGGCGTATCCTTGTCTGTGGATGCGGCGTATTTGTCTTATATCAATACGGCGTATACAGGTCAATTGAACACGGCGTATTGATGTTCTGTGACCAATTTTTTTTTTTAGTTTGTGTGATTTTGTGTTAAAATTAAAAAAAAAAAAAAAAAAAAAAAAAAAAAAAAAAAAAAAAAACTGTTACAGGAAGATAATACGGCGCATCTATTGTCTGTTAGATACGGCGTATTAACTTGTGTCGAATGCGGCGTATCCATTGTCTGTTGGATACGGCGCATCGATCTTCTGTGACCCCAAAAATATTTTTCTCTTTTATTTTTTGTGTTTATTTAATTTTCATTACTTTAGGTTTTATTTTTTTTTGTTTGTACTGCTGTTCTTGGTTGTTTGTCTTTCAGGTAATAATGAAGATGGACGATCCGGACATCACTATCACCCGCACTTGATTTCAAGTGGGGGGAAAACACCCTATTACACAGTAAATAAGGGTGGAGTCAGGCTCGTGACTTGAAAAAAACAAGCGCTTCGTGGGAGGAAACCCATGCTTATCTTTTAATTTATGTCAATTTAATTTTCTGTCGAGTCTGTCCCAGGCCTTCGATGCGGCGTATCCAACCCCTATGGATACGGCGTATCGAATCATCTGGAATACTTTAGTCCGAACTGTTTTGCTGACATCAATGCGGCGTATCTATCTTTTTAGATACGGCGTATCGACCTGCCAGAATTGAATACAGTTCTTTGTTTTTCTTTTGTTTATCGTTTTCTAACCAATGATTAATGAGATGTTTTTCGTGATTTGTTTTTCCTGTGGTCTCTATATTTTTACAGGTCCGGAATATTGAAGATGTTGATGGACTCCCGCATTTTATACGCTCGCACACTTACATTGGAAGATCATACCGAGCAAATCTCAGGGGAGTTCTCCGTTCTAATTCTTTCTATCTCTTGTTTTTAATTTCAAATACAAACAACGAGGACGTTGTTTAACTTAAGTGGGGGGATGGAGAATTAGAACGTTTACTTGTCCTAAATTTTCAAAAATATGCTTTAATCTATGCTTAATTATCAAAATTTAAATTTTTTTAGCATGTTTTTGTTTAATCTAAGTTGCATAGCTGCACACATAACCTTATTTTCAAAAATTGTGAACTTATCAAAATCCACAAATCTATGAGTGTGCCGGTGACTTGTAAACTTTAGAACTTGGCTTGTATACTATTCGAGACCACCATAATGAGTATTATTGATATAATTGGAGTGACTTGTCTAAATTGGTAAATTTCTAGGATTACACCCAAAAAGCCTTTTATGTTATGTGATATTAACTAACTACACTGGTTAGTTAACCCCCGTATAAACCCTTTGTTACTCTCACTTTTAGAGTAAGATACCCCTAGAAAAACCCTCAGAGCCATTCCTTTCGTTTCTTACACCTTTGTTATAATGTTTCGTTACACCTTACACCTTAGCTTACCCTGTAGATTAAAATCCGTGGTTAATTGCTTTAGGCAAAGTGTGTTTCCTTACATTACCTGTGTTCGCGTGCGTAATTCATTATCTATGGTTAGGTCGGGAAATTGCACAATGCAATTGGAGTGAAAGTAGATATTGTATATTTTGAGTTTATTTTTTCGTGTGTTTACTACTTTCACTATTACTGTTATTTCTGAAGTCATGAAAAGTATGGAAAAATTATCCAGAGTTATCGTTATAGTGATGTGGTGAAATTTTACACATCTATGTTTATGTTAGTAGTTAAAAAAAAAAAAAAAAAAAAAAAAATCGAAAAAATGAGAAAAGAAAAAGAAAGAAGAAGTTGGATGTCTGTTTTAACCAACTTATGTAAAGTTTTGTATTAAGTGGGAGATATCACCACTATTTATTGTTGTTGTACTATATTTATGGATTGCAAGGGAGTTGGCTGTTATGGGAACGCCAACTAAGGTTTATTTTGTGATGATGATTAAGATTTAATTGAGTCTAATTCGTGTCTACCCAAAGCGTGAGTTTCAAGTGTCAAAGCGTGAGTTAGTCAATGATATGAGTCTTATTCATGGGATGGTTGGGAAAGTGATTAACCACACTTAGGATTTTAATTTATTTGTTTTGTTTAATTTTCATTTTACACCAATTTGTATCCCAAATATTATCCATACCCTATATTATTCTTGATCCAAACCTTTGATTTATTGAGATTAGGGATTTGAGCAATCTTAGGTATCGTAGTCGTGGATTCGGCTATGTATTTATGATTTTGTCGCCCTTTTTGATATAATATTATTGGTAAAGATTACTTGGTCCTATCTTTAGCCTATTCGAGTTAAGGATTTGAGCAATTGCAAGTATCGTGTTCGTGGATTCGATCATGTATTTGTGATTTTGTCGCCTTTTCTGGAATTTGAGATCGATAGAGATTAAGAAGAATGATTAACCCTTAACCAACAAACCCTTTTTACCGCTTTAGACTTGTTATTCCTTGGCTTTAGTGGGGGAGATGCGTATACTTGCCAAGCTTATGATAGAATATTCGTCACGACTGGACAGTTAAACGATTAGATTTGCTTTTATCGAAATATTTTATTTTGTTTCTAATTCGTTAAGTGTTTGGTTGTGCAATTATGATAAAACGAATAAATGCTTAATTGTAAAAATACATCCTATTCAGGATACATTTTCATAAGTTATAATCTAAGGTTTACTTGAGGACAAGTAAAGTTCAAGTGGGGGGATATTTGATGACATCAAATAACGACATATTATTAGCATCATTTATCCTATGTTATTGACTTGTTTTATATCACTTTGTATGAGAATTGATACTTAATCATTTACTTTTGTAATTCTCAGTTATAAACAAGCATTAGGTGAAGGTTAACGATTTCGGACGAAAATTGGAGCAAAATGAATCAAGTTGGAAAAGTCTGTTGAATTGAAGATATTAAAGACCATTGCCTGACTTTGAAGCATGCGCCGCATCTGATTTTATCATGCGTCGCATATGAAACTTTGGTCAACGAAGAAGAACCAACTTGTTCTACTCCAGATACGCCGCATCGGACCAATCCGATGCGCCGTATCGGCCATACACAATCCTTACCAAGAAATCAAGTGGAGATTAGAAGCTTAATGAAGAAGTCAAGATTACAAGTCGACACTTGAAGATGCTTTCGTATTTTGGCCATAAAATCTTCATCCGGACTCCGTTTTAGGTGATTCAAGCGGCCACGGAAAGAGAAAAAGGAGATCTACCTGTATCTGAAGGAGATGCGGCGCATCTGGTCCTTAGATGCGCCGTATTGAGAAATGAGGCGCATCTGGTATTTAGATGCGCCGTATTGGGTCAGTTTCAGACTTGGAGGCTACGTTTACTTATAGATGCGGCGCATCTAACTCTCTAGATGCGCCGTATCGACCCAGATTTCAGAATCTATAAATACCGAACTCATTAACGAATTAGGGCATCTTTGGGAACCCTTAGGGGCATTCCCAGACGATCAAAGCCTCTCCAAACAGTAGAAGATCAATATTGAAGACCTAATCATCCTTGAAGAACATCTCTCATCATTGTTATATTACTTAATCATTCGGTTAGCGTATCGTATTCATTATGTTTCATACTTTATTTGTTATGATTATGTTTATGTACTTTGTTACAGAGATTATGGGCTAACACCCTTAGGTGTTAGCCATGTTTATGAAGTTTTATTAGTTTTTATGATTTTGTCGATGTGTTTGCTTTGTTATTGGATTGGGTGCTTGTCGATAAAAACTCGTTTATTGCTTATAACTAGTAGAAGTCTATGTAACTAGGTTATGATCCTTATAACTTTAATTGATGTGACTTAACTACCTGTAATTGTGGTTGCTTTGGTTGAGTTATATGCGTGTTAACCCGAATCTCTATTAGGAATCATTGTTTGGCATAAACGGAACGTGTCTACAACCTAATAGGACTAGTAGTGTGTAATACCGAACTAGGTTAGATGGTTTAAAGCAATAAGTTAGTATTGATGCTAGACGAGTCACTATGATCTTTCGTCATATCCGCCCCGAGGGCTAGTTACTTAATTGTGACAGAATTTCGTAATTGATATGCCGATTAACAATTGAATGAATTAAAACAAGTAGACATAAGCATGTATAACTATAAAATGGATTAGACTTGGCTAACCCGTTCTTCCTATCTTTGGTGTCTTCATACTTGTATTGTTTGTTTATCTTAGTTTAGTTAGAATAAAATCAAACCCGTGCCAGTCTCTCAGGCTGAACCCCCCTTATCTTTAATTGCTTTCTAGGATAGGATAGAATAGTTAATAATTAGAATACCTTTAGATCATTTTAGCTTCACTCCTAGTGAACGACCCTTGCTTACCTAAAAACTATCTACATTGACCGGGTACACTGCTCGTTAGTGTTTAGAGTCTATAGGTTAGTTCGGCAAAATATAAATTTAAAACTTGGTAGATTTTTGTAGACCTAAAAAAACACATCAGCATCATATGCTCAGTTAACAATTCCATACAGAGACGGTATTTGCATCAAATCCTTCCAAAGGAAACTGATTGGAAAATAAGATTCATCATTCAAGGGAGCAAATAAGATTCATCATTCAGGACAATATAGTTTCAGTGGGTACATTTATATCCAGCATGGGTCATGAATTTATAGGATGTGTCAAACACATTAAGGTTAACTGGTCTTCGGGATGGTCAGAGAGATATCAGACGGTTTATCCACAGATCAGAAATGAAGGTCAAAATCAGGTAGTGGCAGCAAAAGTTTAACAATCGGTAATCATGTCAGGGGTTCCAAAATTGTTTCAAACGCCAAAGGTGAGACATAGGAGGATAGTCGTCAATATTAGATGATCAAATCAATCAATCCTTATAAGGATAAAATCAAGGTTACTGTCAAAGAAAGACGGATCAATAAAGATAAATCTTATCGTTCGGAAATGTGAGGGAAGGCATTTATATACTCGTGGTCAAACGCTACAACTTCTCATGGGAACAGAGATGGTTAAGAAGGAATCAAAGGATTCATAGGTAATTATCAGAAGCAAGAAAGAAATAACAGAATGTATCAAGTGTATCATCATCATGGGGATTCTCAGATTGCCCAAAGAGGCATCAGAAAGATTAACAGAAGGTTCAGAGGTCTGAGTTGAAATCAGAAGTCAAGGATCAAATAATGTCAGATAATTACTACGCAATTTCCAATGCTTCAGATTTTATTTTTGTTTCAATTCTTAGGTGGTTCAAGGCATAAGCTCCAAATTTTCAAATGTGATTTTAACCAAAAGCAAGACACGAATCAGAGTGGTGCGGAAGCAAGATACTTAAGCAATTGACTTATAGTCTACCCATTCCTCACTGGTCAGAATTTAAGTTCCTATAGGGAAATCCTAAAGCAAATTCTCAAAGGTTGTCCTACGAGCGCCTACAGTGGAAACTTAGTGGTCCAGACTTCACAAGTCAAGGGTAAATGTATTACGAGTCGCAGCCTGTGAGCTCTGATACCATAAATTGTAACACCCCAACCCGACAAGGGTAAAGATATCACAATAATGGATTCATATCAGATCAAAACAGAGCACACATCTACAGTAATACAAAAATCTCAAAGGATTACAATTGAAATACTGAATTCTACAAGGTTACAATGAAACTTTCAAAACTAATTCTAAACATAATAACTTCAGTCCAACTCTAATCCAGAATAGCTACCCAGCCTTCTAAGTCCAGAGGTACACTCTCACTCATCCCCAGCTTCCTACTAAAACCTGCCGCAGGAAAAGAAATGCGGCTGAGCTACGAGAGCTCAGTGAACAGATATATAGATGACAGAAACAATGGCAGAGAACAATACAGAAACAAATCAGAAATATAGATTATACAGATACAGAATTAAAGTGAAAGAATAGGGAAAGAGTAAGGGTAAAAGAAAAGAAATGAGAAAGGGATAATGCACAAACCAGGTTTAGGGAAATACAGAAATCCATCACGAGCCCAGAGATAACAGATAATATCATAACAGAGTAATCATATAATAATCCAGAGGGGATACCTCTCAAGTAACAGATAATATGAGGGGTGACCTCATGTATCCAATCGGAGTGATCAGCTCCCAGATATATGTGAAAGACGTGTATCGCACACACCATCAATCACCAGAGATATATATAACAGATAACATAATAACAGATAACAGAAATCAGATCAGAACTAGGATGCATCCATGCGCCCCAGTAGGCCAGAATCTTCTCCTACATAACAGATAAAATCAGGGACGGGACAGGTCATCACTCTCCTGCCCTAGAGTCATGCCATCGGTGCATCAATGACATGGACATGAAACCCTCATGCCTAGTGATTGGCTCGGATATCAGACTGTGGTCAAGGTCAGATGTCATATAATAAACAGAGTCACATCTAAGGGTTCATGGCAGAAGGGTCATGTCAACAATTCAGATTAATATAATAAGGTTTAAATCAGAGTTTATCAGATTAGTTTAATATCAAAGCTTAAGTTCAGATTAAAAGGTTTATTTCCAATAATCCAAAAGTATATCAAAGGTTAATGATTACAAATTATAGCAATAATCCATTTCAGAAGTTCCTGTCAAAAGTTCATTTAAATCAATCCTTTAATAATGGTTTTCATTGAAATGATCTTACGAAATAGTTTTCATAAAAATGGTCTTCCAAAACGTTTAGTAACTTCCATTTCCAAGTGGTATCGCTTTTTTTTAAAATAGCTTTTCTTAACAGTTTCATATGTAGTTTAATAAAGGTTCAAAATCAATTAGGTTCAGATAAGGATTTAACAGGTTAAGGTTTACCAAAAATCAAATCAGAATTTACAACAGATATATCAGGTTAAGGTTCAGAACAAGGTTCACAGATCAGATTCAATTTAGACTCACAAATTCAGGGTTCAGAACAAGAGGTCAATCAGAGTTCAGGAAAAAGGTTCAGAATAAAAGAATCATAGCAGAGGTTCAAACAAAAAGTCAAGACAAACAGATCACAACAAAGATTCACAACAGAAGGGAACATAGCAGTGGTATCGGAGATCCTAATAAAGAAATGAAACTGAAAGAAAAAGGGGATGAAAACCCTTACTGAAAAAGGGCAGAATATCTGTACCTTATTAGCACAGCAGATAACAAACAAACACAGAAACGAAGATCAAGACTTCTCCTTCTTCACACCTAAGGAAGAGGAAGACAGAATTACTAAAGTTTCTTATTCAGATTATTCCTTTTAGTTTATCTCTTCATTTTATGTACTTTCTATTTTTAGTAACTTTCCAGATTTAGTAAGTTTCCATAATTAGCAGGTTTTCCAGAATTAACATACATTACCATTTCAGATTAGGTTAAACCCTTATTCACAGATTATTATGGAATACAGTACATTTTATCAATTTACAGAAGTTTAGGGTTTTAAATGACAATTATACAAGTTTAGGGTTTTAAATGTAACTTCATTGATTTTCAAGGTCATTAGTGAAAATACTTTAAGTTACAGAGGTATACACTTATTTTATTCAGAATTACATTTTATTCCCTTAAGTTTCACAATTTTACAGATTACACCCTTTTAGTTACATAATTTACAAAACCAACCTTATAATTACATATTTTACAATTTAAACCCTACAATATCCATAATTACCAACCAAACATATTATATTTCAAATTTACAGAATATACCATCAGAAGTTAGTACTTTACATATTTGACCCCTCAGAATTCAGAATTTACATATTTAGTCCTTTAAGTTTACAAAACATATATATTAAGTCATAATTCATAACAATTACATAATTAGCCCAAAAATCCTCAAAATTACACAACAACCTTTTTATATCAGTATTAACACAAAACAACTTCAGAATTCTAGATTTACACTTTTGGTCCCTCACTTTTAATTAATTCCAAATCGAAACCCTAATTTGCCAATAATTCATTATAATGCAATATTTACACTTAGGACCCCAAAGTTATATTTTTCCCACATTCCTATAGATGTATATGATCTTACAAAAATATCCCAGAAGTTTCAAAGTTGGCAAAACAGGTCCTTATACATTTTATTGCAAATCGGTAAGACTTTTTAGAAACAATTTCAAACCCTACTTTTCACCAATCATTGAACCATCATTAATTCATCATTGAAACACATTAAATGATCAGTATCATGCCCAGGAATCCAAACCCTAGTACCCACGATTTATATTTTATTTGTTTTCTTAATTTTCACAAAATCCGGTTTATACAATAATTCACCACGTTAATTCTAGGCCTCAAAAAATCAAACTCATATTTTTCCCAGATCATATTACTTATAAAGAACCCACGAAAAATAATGAACATGCCCAGAAAAATTGTTTAACATATATTGCATATTTACGTACATTTTAGACATTAAAATTACAACGGCTTGATTTAGGCTACTATAATTCGATCTATCATTTTTACCAGGTCTAATAAATCATAAGAGGTCTAAATAAAATAGCTATCATGCCCAGAAATTCGGATTTCATATATTTGTGATTTACGTGTTTTATGACCATTATATTTTCATACGCATAGGATTAACATGCATGGATCGATTTACATATTTTATATGAGTTATATAACATCTAGAGATCACAGGAAAATTTCCATATTAATTTTAACACGCTTGGTTTAGTCGCAAGAATTATTACCTTGTTTTAGAGCAAATCGACAAGAAATCAAGAAAAAGAACGAATCAAGGAGAAAACGCAGCAACCCTTAATTTTTCTAGCTTCCTTGCACCTCCAATAACACCATAAAAATCCTTGTTCAAGCCCAGAATTTGTGGAGTAGCCTTGGTCGAATTTCTTTTGATCGCTTAGGGTTTTTGTGTTATGCGGTTTATGTTTTTTTTTGAGAGAAAATAAAAAAGATTTGACTTTATCTCTAGGAACCGAATTTAGGGGGGGCAAAAATCTGTATATTCGGTATATAGATCAAGAAAACATTGGGCTTGATTTAATATAATTCTTTCCTTAATTTATATTAGCTATTATCTAATTAAAAGATTTTAAAACATTATATTTATTTAATTTTATAATTTTCGGAATTTTATATATAATGTGTATGATTATTTTTTTGAATATTTAAAATGATGTAACATTGTCCCAGAAATTATTTTGTTTCAGATATAGTTCGATTTCAGATGTTTTGGAATTATTTCAGAATTTTATAAGTTGTTTTACAAGGTTTTATGTTATCAGGGGTAATTTGGTAATTTTACAGGTTATCTGAATTTCAGGTATTACAAGCAATCACTTGAGGTGGTCCTTGTTCTTCTCGACAGAAGCAGTGAGCAAAAGAAAAACTTGTATGTGTATTGTTTGTGGAATACGTGAAGGGTGTGTTTATGTTTAAGTGTTGATGAGTCTTGTGTACGTGAGGGAGTATATATGTGTATAAGATTATTTTAGATTAGAATGGATATAAGATAAGATTGCATGGGGAGATCAAGCTAGGGTGACTAAGCAACATGGCATGAGAAAGTTTACTGAGGTGCAAGAACGTGTATATCAATTTTGTATAATTGGATTAGAACGTATTGTGATAGGTCGAAAGTGGTGGTGGTACATTAGTTGGTCAGTGATTAGATAATATTTGAGAAACTAAAGGGTCTAATAGCGAGCTTAAGTGTACAAGCGTGATCATGGATTGCAACGTACGGGTATAAAAGTCTATACATAACGTACATTTTATTTTAATGGGTCCAATATAACTTTAACATGTTACATTGGGGAAAATGGACGAGAAACTAATTATCGGGTTGAAATATCGCAAACCGACGGAGTTATAAGCTCCTAACGAAAAATATAGCAATTGGTTTAAAAAAAAACACCGTGTAAAGTAATAATATAATATTTATATCATTAAAATTTGCATAAACAAAAACCAAAATATATTAGGGTCATTGTTGGGAGTGTCGTGTATAATATTAGTAGTAATGACTGAGTGGTAACATTTAATAAATAAACGAACATACGTAAATGAAAATCACACAAACTCATGCATGACCTAATATGATAATGATGTTACTGATGATATGTAGACTACTCTAGTCTATATGAAGTGTCCTTACTGATGATGCATGAATACGCAGCTAAACCATACTGGTTAAGCGAATTTGAATACTCGTAAACATTGTTTACGAAATGATGAATGATGATCATGAATGGTGAAATTGGTAAATGGCAAATTGTCGAGGTTTGGAAAATGACCTGAAATTGTGATTTGTGACACCTTTGCTCTCACGAATGCACCTGCGGTTTTCATGGATCTCATGAACCGTGTATGTAGACCGATGTTGGATAAATTCGTTATAGTGTTCATCGATGATATCCTTATCTATTCTAATAGCAAGGAAGAACATGAATTACATCTTCGGGAAATCCTTGAAACATTGAGAAAAGAAAGGTTGTATGCCAAGTTCTCAAAGTGTGAATTCTGGTTGCAGGAGGTTCAGTTCCTTGGTCACGTTATTAATCCCGATGGTATTAAAGTTGACCCATCAAAGGTTGAGGCTGTGATGAATTGGAAAGTGCCGAAGAACGTTGGCGAAATTCAAAGTTTTCTAGGACAAGCAGGTTACTATCGACGATTCATTTAGGACTTCTCCAAAATTTCATCTTCGTTAACCGAACTCACCAAGAAGAATGTTCCTTTTGTGTGGGGCGAGAAGCAAGAAGAAGCCTTCCGTACTTTACGAAAGAGGTTGTGCAAAGCACCAATTCTAGAGTTACCAGAAGGAACTGAAGACATGGTAGTCTATAGTGATGCATCTTATTCCGGTCTTGGATGTGTTCTCACGCAAAGAGGTAAAGTGATTGCTTACGCTTCGAGACAACTGAAGAAACATGAGGAGAAATACCCGACTCATGATCTTGAGTTTGCGGCTGTAGTCTTTGCCTTGAAGATTTGGAGACACTACCTATATGGTGTGAAGTTCGTGATTTACACCGATCATAGAAGTCTTCAATATTTCCTTGATAAGAAAGATTCGAACATAAGGCAACGTAGGTGGTTAGACTTGCTGAAAGATTATGATTGTGAGATTTGCTACCATCCCGGTAAGGCGAATGTCGTAGCGGATGCGCTAAGTCGCCAGGGCCGAAGTGACGTTACACGAATTCATTCCTTACGGATGATAGTCACATCCGATCTTTTCGACAGAATCAAGTTAGCTCAAGAAGAAGCGTTGAAAGAAGAGAATCGAGAAAAAGAACGTATTATTTCTCACCTTCCCCATCTTGAAGAAGACAGTCGAGGGATTAAGACACGGTATGGAAGAGTTTATATTCCTTTTCGAAGTGACATTAAGGAATTACTTTTGGAGGAAGCGCATAAATCGAAGTATTCTATTCATCCGGGAGCTACGAAAATGTACCTTGATTTGAAAAGTAATTATTGGTGGCCGGGTATGAAAAGAGATTGAGTGAAGTATGTGGAAAGATGTTTAACTTGTTTGAAAGTGAAAGCCGAACACCAAAAGCCGTACGGAAAATTCCAACCCCTAGACATTCCAGTTTGGAAGTGGGAGAAGATTACTATGGACTTCATCACGAAATTGTCAAGGAAGAAAAAGAAGAATGATACAATTTGGGCAGTAGTTGATCGTTTGACCAAGAGTGCACATTTTATTCCGATTAAGGAGAGTATGCCTGTTCATAAGTTAGCAAAGATTTATGTTAACGAGAAAGCCGCGCGTCATGGAGTACCTATTTCTATAGTTTTCGATCGAGACGGGCGTTTCACTTCAAACTTTTGGCAAAGTTTTCAAGACGAACTTGGTACGAGGTTACATATGAGCACAACTTTTCATCCTCAAACCGATGGGCAAAGCGAGAGAACGATCCAAACTTTAGAAGATATGCTACGGGCTTGCATGATTGACTTTGGAGGAAACTGGGATGATCATTTGCCTCTAGTTGAATTCGCCTACAATAATAGTTATCATGCTAGTATAGGCATGCCACCCTATGAGATGCTATATGGTAGAAAGTGTAGGACACCCGTATGTTGGGAAGAAGTCGGAAGGAGGGAATTGGCTAGCACGGATATAGTATTGGCGACGACAGAAAAGATTGAAATGATTCGAGCAAGACTTAAGGCGGCACAAGATAGGTGGAAAAGTTATGCCGATAATCGAAGAAGGCCAATTGAATTCGAGGTAGGTGACTTGGTTATGTTAAAAGTTTCTCCGTGGAAAGGCGTTTTTAGATTCAAAAACAAGGGAAAATTAAGTCCGCGGTTTATAGGGCCGTTTAAAATCTTGAAACGTGTTGGCGAGGTAGCATATGTGTTGGAATTGCCCGAAGAAATGAGAGGTATTCATAATACATTTCATGTGTCTTACTTGAGAAAATGTTTAGCGGACGAGGCTAGCGTGGTCACTTTAGATGATATCGAAATTGATCCGGATTTGATTTCGCAAAAGGATGAACCGGAAGCGATATTAGGAAGGAAAGTGAGGCAACTTCGAAACAAAGAAATTCCGTTAGTAAAAGTGCAATGGAGACATCATAAGGGTACAAGTATTAGATGTGAGCTAGAGGAGAAGATGAGGAATGAGTATCCTCATTTATTTCATGATTAGATTTCGAGGACGAAATCTTATTTTAAGGAAGGGAGAATTGTTACATCCATATCCCGATAAGGTACTGTTTATGTATATAATAAGTCATGTGTTATGAGTCAAAGAAACTAAGTATTATGTAATAGAAAGGATATAACTTAGGGGGCTAGTTTTGCCATATGAGCTAAGTTGTTTTATTAATATCTAATTATAGAAAGATAGAGATAGTTCCAGAAAAGTTTAGAGTGTGAGTGTGTGTGACTGTGGTGTCGATCCAGGAAGAACAAAAAGGAGGGAAACATCAATTCCTCATCTAAGCTCACCATTAATCTATAGAAGTATTTCCAAGCCCTTGAGAACTTCTAATTTCAACCCTAATATCAAGTAAGTGTTCTTCCCCAAATTATGAAATTAGGGTTCATGTATGATATTTGATCATAATGATCAAAGGTTGATAACTCATGATTACTTAGTTAATTAGTCTCTAATTTGAGATGATTGTGTTATAGGAAGCAAGTAAAAAGTGGGGAAGCTATTGTTAGTGTGATTGTACTTGAGAATCAAGGTAAGTAAATGGTTATAACATGGTTTGTTAGCTTTATCATATGTTATGTATGATAATGGTTTATGTTTGTTAGCTTTATCATGTTTGATTACATGGTAATGGTGAAGGATAGGGTATAGGTTGCGTTAGCTAGTTATGGATCCATCACTAGGCTTAGCTTAGTTAGTCGTTAAGCTAACTATGGGATGAGGTTCAACATTTTATGGGTTGATCGTGTTTAGGCTGACTATGTTGGCGTGAGGTAAGTGCCCCTATATCGCTAGCTTAACTAGTGGTTAGACTAGTTATGGTTATGTATGATTTATGATGTTTAGCTTGTTATGCCATGTACTTACTAAGCGTTTCGCTTACATGTTTAGTTGTGATGTTTTCTTGATAGGTACCGAAGGATCTAGCAAAGGTAAGGAAAAGGTGTAAGTGATTATGTAGTAGAAGACCGTATTCTTTTGGACCAAGCATATTGAAGTTGGAAGCCCCGACGTATCTTTTCGTGTTTTGGGTATATTTCATCTCATATGGTCATTTTGTTAATTAACGGTCTTGTCGTCATTTAGAGTCATTGTTTAAGTTGGGTCATAGGACAAGTTTATGTAAATGACAAGAAGTCTCATGGTTTGTGATTTCGGTAGTAATTGGGTTGTGTTTGGCAATTTGTCAATTTCACCCATTTTGGGAAGCTATGGGTCATGACATTGTACCAACACTCTTTCAATATATTAGAAATGTTAAGTTATGTGTAAGTCCAAAAGGATATGTAGTAGTTGTGTGTTTTGCATAAAAAGTGTGTTATGAAAGTTAGTTTAAGAGAGTGTTTGGTATAAGCTAGTTTTTACCCATTTTGGGGTTTAAACGGGTCATGGACGTTTGAGACAGGTTGAGTATGATAAGTTATAGATGTTGGTTGAGTATGGTGGGTAAATGAAGTGGTTTAAGTGGTTTTGTGTGTCAATGGGTCAAAATGGGTTTTATGCATAACCCGTCCAATTTTGAGGTACTATTTCGGGTGGTCAAACGGGAGATGTTTTTGTATGAAAATGATCTTATGAACATACTAAAGAAATCTGGAAAGTTTGGTCAAGTTTCGATTCCGGGAGGTCAAAGTTTCGGCCGGGGATTTTGAAAATGCAAAATTGGGACAGAATCTCCCATCCGATCGGATGGCTGGCGATTCGATCGGATGGAGGTTGCTGGCAGATTTTCGACAAACTTCGAAAAATCGTATCTTTAAAACTGTAAGTCGTCACGGGTCGTGCCACCTATCGTTTAGAAGGTAATTGAGTCTAATTTCATTTAAAATTAGTCTCAAGGTCTAATTTTGTATAGATTTTCGTCAGCATGTAAAAGAGTAACATGGTGTCAGTTTCTGAGTGTATATTTTGAGAAAAATTTTCATGTTTTTGGTCGTTTTTGGTCACGGAGCGTTACAACTTGGTATCAGAGCTTCGGTCTAAGAGATTTAGGATTTCACTCTAGGATTTCCTAGACTTAGGCCTTGGTCACGGGGCGTTACAAAATACATATTAGTTATGTAACTCACTCAATATTCGTGGGATCATATATGAATGAGAAAACGTTGTTAGTTTATATCAACAATGCACGAATTTTTTTTCATGATCCTAGTTTTGTGAATTTTTTTTCCCGAAAGTAATGGAATTAGGGTGTTTGGCGACTTCAATGTTTTGGCGCCAAGAGTTTTACAAAAACACACGCCTAGAACACACACTTTTCTAGTCGACTACATCTTTACTTGTGCACATACAAAACCTAGACCTTGTATCTCTTTATATAATAGAGACATCTAGCGTTTACAAAGGACTTATAACTATATTAGGAATGTAAATCTTCCTAATCTTTTATCTCAGTGACTTAAATTGTTCTCGGTTTAAGTTAACACTTGGTTAATTTGTGTTCAAATCTTGTTTTAAGTATTCTTGGGTACTGACGAACCCAACAATATATATATATATATATATATATATATATATATATATATATATATATATATATATATATATATATATATATATATATATATATATATATATATATATATATAAACATATTTAATAACAAACTTAAATTTCATTAATACCTTAATAAAAATTCAAATAAATTTAAAACCATAGATAATAATTCAAATAAAATTAAAATATTACGATAGATACACGAATGAATGTCATTGGAACGACCCACATCCAAAAAAATGGGACGATCGATCGATTGAAAAATGGTGCCACAGTAAGGGCGATCGAGTGAGATTGACAAATGAATCGATCAATCCATCCTTACTGTGTGTAGCCTTAGTAAATCTTTTAAATAATAAAGGAATTACATTATTTCGGAGTGTTTTTGCAAAATCATTCTTAATGAAAAAACAATTGGACCAATTGCCACGTAAGCAAAATCAAGCAATGTGATTGCTATTACTGGATCTCCGGTAACGATATGATTTAAAAATAATGATGTAGTTGGTGAAAGAGGAGATAGTTTGACAAGTGATGAAGATGATGATGAGTTTAAATAGTTGCTGTTGATTGTTATATGCTGCATCACGTTGTTTGTACTACCGGATCATGAATCAAATAGAAATAATTTAGAAATTCTTTTTATAAAAAATGATGATAGAGTCATTCATGGCTGCTGCATTTGTTTTTTTTAAGAGTAAACTACATTGTTCGTCTTTGTGGTTTATGTTGACTGACGAGTTTCGCCGTTTGACAAAAAAAAAAATGCATCATCCATTCTTAAATGCGAAATGTTATGTGTCGTTGATCATTCATTTTAACGACCTTCATTAACTGTCGTTAAGTCAGTCTACTTTATATTCAAATGTGGGTATAATAGTAACTTTGATATATACTTTTATTTTCTTTTTTAACACAAACAAATAAAAATAATAAATAAAATTTTAAAAAATCTTAAATGGGTCCCACCACCACCAATTATTTTCATTCTTTCTTTAATATATCATCTTCCTCAAACTATCAAACCCACCATGTTCATCTTCACCCACTGCCGCCATTCTCACCTCCTCTGACCACCTTCATAAAACCCAATAATCATATTCATTAAATTATTTTTTACCATAAGTTAAAAAGAAAAAAAACTATCACTTGCATGTAATTTACAGTATATACATTGATAAAATATATATATATATATATATATATATATATATATAATTACATTTTGGTATAACTATTGCTTATGATCCAACTGTAACACCACACACCCTTTTATCAACATCAACATCTCCTATTTCTCTCTCTCTCTCTCTATCTCTCTCTCTCTCTCTCCCCGTTTTTTTTCCCCGGATAATCTAAATACAAACACCATCATCTCAAATAAATCTAATTAAACACTACCATCTTCCTCACCACGCAACCACGATCAAAACCCCACAAACCGGATCTCACCTGGAGCTCTCACGCGCCACCCCTGCGTGGGCGATTTTCCTTGTTTTTCCGGCGCATCTCCGGCCTATTGCCGGCTTCCATGATTTCCACAGCCTGCGAGTGGTGGTTCCCCATCTTCTTCCGAGGCTAATTGCGCCGGCCACAGTCGGCGGCGACCATTTCCGACCACCGGATTTTTTTTACCGGATTTTTTTTTTCGGCGAGTGAGCATTGTCTTACTGCCCTGTTTTTCATATATTTATCTGTTATTAGCCTTTTATTTTCATATATTTATCTGTTACACCTTGTTGGAGTTTCTGTTCTCTTTTGCTAGGCTGCCCTTTTACTCTTATTGCTTTTCCCTTTTAGAGCTGCTTAATTGTTATTTTCGCTTGTCTGTCTTTTTATTTGCTGGCATAGGTTAGTGTTTGTTGCTTTACCTGTTTTGCTTATGTGTGCTTACCCCACTTGTTTGAGGCCTGCTTTCAGTTTTTAGTTTATTTCTAGTTGGTCTTCCTGTTACGTTGCTTTGTTTGTGCGGTCCTGTTTTCCCCTCTTTGCTTTTGTGCCTTTTTTTGGTGTAGTTTGCTTGGGTTAGGATAGACACCTTGGTTAATGATGGTCACCTGAGGTCATGTCGTTCCGGCTTGGGTGGGGTAGGAGGGTTAGGCAGGGTAGGCGGGGTAGGCGGGCCTAGGGTGGGTAGGGGTTATGCTAGGGTAGCGGCCTCTCGTAGGATTAGGGTGGGTAGTTAGAATGTTGGGACTTTGACCGGTAAGCTCTTTGAGCTGGCTGATGTGTTGAGGAGACATAGGGTGGATATTGCGTGCTTCCAGGAGACTAAATGGAAAGGTTCTAGCACGAGGGAGGGCAATGGGTACAAGCTTTGGTACTCGGGCTCTAGGACCGAGAGAAATGGTGTTGGAGTTATTTTGACGGCGAGTCTCAAGGATAAAGTAGTGCAAGTGATCAGGAGTAGTGATAGGATCATGGCGATTACTTTGGTAATCGATGGAGAGACCGTTAATGTGATCAGCGCTTACGCACCACAGGTGGGCCGGAGTGAAGCAGAGAAGAAGAGCTTCTGGGACTCGCTCGACGAGCTTGTAAGGGAATGCCCGTAGGAGCAATGATTGATTATAGGGGGCGACTTGAACGGTCATATTGGAGCGACAGCGGAAGGTTATGCGGGGGTCCACGGAGGGTTTGGCTATGGAGTTAGGAATGACAAAGGCCGCTCGATATTAGAGTTTGCTACAGCTCACAACTTGGTAGTAGCGAAATCTTTCTTCAAGAAGAGAGATGTTCACTTGATCACCTTCTAGAGTGGGGGCCTTCACTCCCAGATTGACTTTCTGCTGGTGCGTAGAACGGATCTTAGAGCATGTAGAGACTGCAGGGTTTTTCCGGGCGAGGCATGCTCATCCCAACACAGATTGCTAGCTCTGGATGCACTTTTTGAGAGGCAAATTCATAGGAGAGTAGCGTCCGGGTTGCCGAGGATCCTTTGGAAGAATTTGAACAGTGAAGCGGCAGAGTCGTTTAGAGGGAAAGTCTTAGAGGGACTTTATATTAGGTCAGAGGAATTGACTGCTAGAGACGCGGACCAAATGTGGAACACTCTTGCCGGCATAATTAAAGACGCTGCTAAGGATTCTTTTGGTGTGTCCAGCGGGGTAGCGAGACCAAAGCTGCCTAGCAGCAGGGAATCGTGGTGGTTATGTGAGGAAGTGCAATCCAAAGTTGCAGCAAAACAAGCTAGGTTTAAAGAGCTACTTCTTTGCCGAGAGGGACACCAAACTGATATTACAGGCGCAGAAGAGAGGTATAAAGTAGCGAAAAGAAAAGCGAAAAAGGCAGTAGCCCAGGCGAAAGACAAAGCGTATGAAGATTTATACAAGAAATTGGACTCCAAGGAGGGAGCTAACGATATATTCAAGATTGCTAAAGCCCGAGAGAGAAGAAGGAAGGATTTAGGTAACATAAAATATATCAAAGATGAAGGAGGACGAACCATTGTGAACGAAGATGATATTAGGAAAAGATGGGGAGAGTATTTTTCCTCTCTTTTCAACAGAGGGTTTACGGAAGAGAGAGGAGAAGGAGAGAATCCTAGCCAACTACCTGAGTGCTACTATTCGAGGATTAGCCATCCAGAAGTGATAATGGCAATATAGAAGTTGGGGAGAAACAAAGTAGTAGGGCCAGACCAAATACCCATTGAAGCCTAGAAGTGTCTGGGAGATGAGGGGGTTGGATGGTTGACTTGCCTTTTCAACAAGATCTTCTCCGGTGATAAGATGCCAGAAGAATGAAGACTCAGTGAAGTCATTCCCATCTACAAGAACAAGGGGGATGTGCAAGTGTGTAGCAACTATAGGGGCATTAAGCTCCTTAGCCACACCATGAAGCTTTGGGAGAGACTTATTGAGAGAAGATTGAGAAGGGAGACGAGGGTGTCTGAGAACCATTTTGGTTTTATGCCAGGGAGGTCATTGATTGAGGCTATCCACCTTCTCAGAAGTCTCATGGAGAAATATAAAGAAAGACAAAAGGACCTGCATATGGCGTTCCTTGACCTCGAAAAGGCATATGACAATGTTCCCCGAGAGTTAATTTGGAGAACTCTAATTGATAAAGGAACCCCAAGGAGGTACATCAGAGTCATTAAAGATATGTATGAGGGGGCTAACACCCATGTACAATCCTCTGTGGGGAGCTCAGAGTTTTTCTCTGTGGCAGTGGGACTACACCAAGGATCTACCATTAGCCCGTACCTCTTCACGCTGATTCTTGATGAGTTATCTCGAAGGTTTCAAGATTGCATACCGTGGATCATGATTTTTGCTGACGACATTGTGTTGGTGGCAGAATCGGCAGAAAGGTTAAACAGCAGACTTGAGGACTAGAGGGAGGCCTTAGATGACAACGGTCTTCGAGTGAGCAGAGAGAAGACGGAGTACATGAGATGTGACTTTGGGAGGATCGAGTCAGGCCACCATGAAGATATGGATATCCGTATCGGTGACCGGATCCTTCCACCCAAGGAGTCCTTTAGATATCTAGGATCGATGATCCACAAATCAGGGAGGATAGATAAGGACGTAACCCACCGGATTAGAGCTGGGTGGGCGAGATGGAGGGCGGCGTCGGGAGTGCTTTATGACAGGAACGTCCCATTAAAGCTAAAGGGTAAATTTTATAAGGTGGCGATTAGACCGGCTATGTTGTACGGGTCTGAGTGCTGGCCTATCGCCAAAGCCCATGCTAACAGGGTGGAGGCGACAGAACTGAGAATGCTAAGGTGGACTTGCGGTAAGACCTTGATAGACATGATCCCGAACGGAGTTTTCAGAGCTAAGCTTGAGGTAGAGTCTATTATCTCAAAGATGAGAGAAGGAAGGCTCAGGTGGTTCGGTCATGTAAAGAGGAGGCCACAATCAGCACCCGTAAGAAGAGTCGATGCGCTAGTGGTGGACGGGGTGAGAAGGAGGGGTAGACCCAAACTCAGATGGGAGGATAGACTTAAGCTCTACATGAAGGAGCTGCTCTTGTCCGAGGACATGACCTCAGATAGGAAGGCGTGGAGAGATAGAATTAGGTTATGCGGGTAGCTCAAGCTGGGTGTGTTGGGTTGCTTTGCCTTAGCTTTAGGCCCTGTGCGTTGCCCTGCTTTTCTTTATTTTGTTTTGTTTTGCCGTAGCTTTAGGCCCCGTGCGTTGCCATGTTTTTCTTTGCTTTGTTTGGTTGCTTTGCCTCAGCTTTAGGCCCCGTGCATTGCCCTGCTCTGCTTTGTCTTGCATCCTTAGGTTTGCATGCTTTTCTTGGTTCTTTGCCTTGTGCTTATTGTGCTTTTGTTTCCTTCTCTGTTTTTTGTGTTTGATTTTTTTTTTTTTTTTTTTTTTTTTTTTTTTTGCTTGTTTTGCCTGCTCTTTTGCCTACTTGTTGTCTGCTATGCTTTTCGCGGTTGCTCCCTTACCCTTGCTCTCTCACGTGCACACATGCACCTGCCGGAGGTCTCTTTGGAAGCAGCCTCTCTACTCCCGGGTTTACCTTGGGGTAGGGGTAGGGTCTGTCTACATTCTACCTCCCACATACCCTGCCCCGGCGGGATTGGGTATGTTGTTGTTGTGTTTTTGTTTGTTAAGTTGTTGATGATGAATTTTAACGGTTAGATTGAGAAGATGAATAAGGCGTGGGATGTGATTAGTAGACTTGTTATTTTGTTAACGGTTCAACGGATTTTAAGGATTTTTTTTGCTCAAATTTAAGGTATTTAAAGCTTGTGATTTTAGGATTTAGAATTTTAAGATTTCGTATTTGTCTTTACGATTTTCTGATTGGTATGAATGCGGAGGTTGTGCTGGGGAGCGTAAGTGGACAAGATGAAGTGGAGAGATAACAATAAAAAGATCAAAATAACCTTTTTTATGTGGGTTGTGTTAGGGGAACAACCCCTACATGTAGGACCCCTTTATTTTTAGTCAAATGTATAACCCGATAAAGCAGACAGTATAACTTGATAAAGCGTCCAATCATTGAAGCACCTCCTACAGGGGGTGTTAGGATAACACAGCCCTTCTTGTGTAGACTTAACACAAGGGCCGTTAGACTACGTATAATGGTGCGTAAGAGAGGGTGGGAGGTTGTTTGACATGTGGCATGTGAGACTTTGTTGAAAAAGTGGTGTAGTGGTTAGTGGGGCATTGTTTGACATGTGCTATTTTTTTTTTAATAAATAAAAACTAAATAATATAAATAAAAAGAAAATTTCATTAAAATAAACCCTAAAACATTACATAAATTAAACAAAAAAAAAATCATACATAATTTAAAAAAAACGACAACTAAATATTACATAAAAAACACTACAAACCATACTTTCTTTTGATTGCTTCGTTGATTTGTTCGTTAATTGCTAGTTCCTCGTCAGTCATTCCATCGGTACTTCGTTGCAATTGCTCCAAATCTTTCATTTTGATTAGCGTTGCTTGGTCGTTGTATTTTTTTTTTCTTTAAGCTCATGATGCTTTTGAGCCTCATCCCCTAGCCTAGCTAATTGAGCCGCAATTTGGCTCAACGAGTTGTCGGTGGCGGCGGACGAGGATGAGGAAACCCATTTTCCTTTGGCACTTCGCCTACCCAGGGGCCTTGGCGGCTCGACATACACGGTCTCGTCTTCTTCCACCTCGTTGTTTAGGTTCAACGTGTGAGCATCGGACGATTGGCTTTCGGGGGCGGATGATGAATCGGTTTTAGACCGTTTTGACGGTCTCGTTGTACGAACTTCCAAAGAGGGTTGCTCGATCTATTTTTGATGGGTGTGAAGGTACTCCCATACTGCCTTGTGTTGGAATGATTGCAGCTTAACCGCCTTTTATTCCTTGTCGGCGGCCTCCTAAGTCCACGTCAACAAACTTTCACAGCTTGGTACTGGCGTATTCTTTTTCCGGTTGTAGTAACCGTTAAAGAATTGACACGCCTTGTTGAGGTCGGTCCACTTTCCCCGAATCATGTCTGGCGTACGATAATCGGGTCCGACACCCATTGCGCTAAAAAATACTTCTCGAATTCGAGCCCAAAATACATGTCCCCGTTGATAATCCGCTACAAAATAGACAAATAAACATAATAAGTTAGTAAAAAATATTAGTTAAACATAATAACTTTAAAAAAACATAATAACTTAAAAAAAAGCATAATAACTTAGAAAAAAAATATAATAACTTAAAAAAACATAATAACTTTAAAAAAATAAGTTAAACATAATACCGGCGTTTGGATCCGTCGCAATTTCTACCCACGCACATGCCAAACACATCAACTCGTGGTCGTTCCATGGCATACGCGTCATCTTAGCTCTTGGCTCGCCGTCGGGTTTCTTTTTGTGCGCCCGCCTTGTTTTTTGAGACGGTCCGGCGGTGGTGGTTTGCTTACCCTTTGATCGGGTAACGCTTGGAGGACTATCCGGGACACTCTCCGGGATACTCTCGTAAGATTCAACATCTATCGTGTTTTGTTGCAAAGGGAATTGTTGTTGCAAAGGGAATTGCGGGCGAAATTGTGGAGACATGTTGAATTGTGATGGGAATTGTGACGAGAATTGTGGAGTGGCGTTTTGTTGGGTATACGAGTTGAACCCGTAATTTTGGTTACCGTAACCGTAGTTTTGAAACCCGGTTTGCGGTTGCATATTTGGTGGCAAATGCGAGATGATATCTAGAAGTTCTAGGTTTGAATACGCACCCTCGTCAAACTCGTTAACACGACGAGGACGAACGTATTCGGGGTTTGTGTAATTTTATGGGCGGATTGGACGATTGGGATTCATGGTGGCATAGTTTAAAAGAGGGAGATGTGTTTATAAAAATTGAGAGGAAATATATAAAAGATAAGAGAATAATGAGTAAAAGTGAGGGTTTGATGGGGGTTTTATAGTGTAAAAATTATAAAAATTTGATGATGAAAAAAATAAAATGAAATGCCGGTCAATTGTATCCGTTGACAACGTTCAAATTTTGTCGAAATAAGCAAACTTTGGGGCGCTGTCAGAACAACCCGTTGGAGCAATATATGGGCAACAACGCCCCGGCGTTTTGGAAGAGAGGACACTGTTAGGGCATTTAAAGACGCATAGTCTTAAAATGAAGGACTAACGATACATAACGTTTCGCATTTAAAGACGGATGTCACACTTTTTCCTATTAAAGGACGAAACTCGTCGGACAACGCAAACCACAAAGACGAACGATGTAGTTTACTCTTTTTTAAATATTGATAACCGACCTCAAGCATGTAACATATTTTTTTTGAAATAGGTCTTATATTTTTATAAATATGCTTATATTTTTTTTAAATGGAGCTGAAACTTATTAATATAAAATCGCATAAGATTATATTAAATTAAAATTAAAATTAAAATATATATTTCAAGTTTTTGCGTCTTTATCCATTATATTTTGAAGGTCATTTAAGTAATTTGACCAACTATAAGCATTCATAAACCCGTTTCAATGAGCTTAGACTTATGAATACTTATTTTAAAAACTTTCATAAGCGTATATGACAAACAAAGCTTATTTTAGAAGTTGTAGCTCTTATAAGCCACGTCAAAATGTATGAATTAACCAGCTTGTTCAAAATAACATACGCTTGCTTAAGAAAAAGTAACTAATTTTACTTTTGCAAAATTGTTTTTTGATCCAAGCTTGTTCAAAATAACATACCACTGAGCTGAGATTTAATCAAGTTTATTTGACTGTTGTATTACTTAGGAACGGCCCTCGATGCTAGTTTAAAGCTTAAATCGTTTATCAAGTAACTCTTCTTAAATTGTTATGTGATACTTGTGTGATGTTCAAGTATATATGTAATCGGAAAATTAGCTATACCTAACAAGTTTAGGTTGTAATTCCAAGTGTCCTTTTGTATTGGTATCCGTTTGTCCTTTTTTGTTTAGAATTTATTTGGTCTTAAACATGGACCGTGAATTGGACCTACAGTTTAAGTTAGGGCAAATGGTATGAAAATTTGTAACTAATTTGTCATTTTTTATTTTGTTGTGTAGTCATTTTTTATTTTTCCTATTATATATATTATACTTGTGAATTTTGTCTATTGTGTGTATCTTATGACCATTTTGCCCCTACTTGTTAATAACAATGTTGATAGATAAGGTAAAAATTATCACAAAATACATACAATAGACTAAATATGAAAGTAGAATATATACAATAGAAAAAATAAAAAAGATTACACAACAAAGAAAAAGTGTCAAGTTGATTACATTTTCGTATCGTTTGCCTTTTAAGTTAGTACTTAAAACTTAATTCAGTTAAAGCTTTATTTGAATCGATTAAAAGGAAATATGGACGCTATCAAAGTCGGCTAGAAATAAAATGAGTGTGTGGCATACACACTCCAATTTACTTGTTTGTTTTTTATTTTTTATCTTACATACTTACTGTTAGAGCTGTAAACGAACTGAACGTTCAGTGAACATTTCATGAACCGTTCGGTAAAAAGTTCGTTTATGTTTGTTTATTTATTATATGAACGAACATGAACAATATTTTACGATCGTTTAGTTAAATGAACGAACATGAACAAAAGTCACGTCCATTTATTTATGTTCGTGAACGTCCGATTATGCGTTCGTTAATGTTCGTTTATATTCATTTATTTATTTATGTTTTTATATCATATCTTTTAATTATATAATTTTAAAATTAGTTTGTTTAAACAAAACAACACTTATAAAACAATATTAGATTCATAATTTAATAAAGTTTATGTTTGTTTGTCTATGTTCATTTATGTTCGATCGTTTATGTCCGTTTAGCGTTTGTTTAGTATCTTAATGAACGAACATAAACGAACATGAACAAGTCATTTTCTTAATAAACGAACATGAACAAGAAAAATTGTCCATTTAAGTGTTCGTGTTCGTTTATTTGTCCGGTTAAAATTAAATGAACGAACATGAACAATGCTCCGTTCGTGTTCGTCCGGTTCGTTTACAGCCTTACTTACTGTTGTGTGGCCAGATTTTTTTATGTCCCTAATTTTTCTAAGCTTTATATTTTCACTAGAATACACTTTTAGCTGAATTTTTAAGTTTCATTATTATATTTTGGAGTTTTGTCATAGCTTAACTATCACTCGGAATTGTTATTAAGTTGAAAAAAATAAAAATACTTGTAGCAAAACATGGATAAAATGTTCCAAAAACACAACATAAGTTATTCGACCGATGAAATGTGGATATTCCATTTCCCAAGAAACGCCATGTGCACTTTTGTCATCATCTAAACTAAGTTTTTTTTTTTTTTTTTTTTTTTTTTTTGAAAGAATTATTTATGAGAGATGAGATCCTCATAGATCCACTCATTATACAATATATTTAAAGATTAGAACTGTCAACGAAAGTCAATAGGTGAAAAAAATCTGGAAAAGTAATTAGTAGTATCATTAAGGAGCCAATGTGTGGCTGATAGTTAACTGTTAGAGTGCTTAGCACTGTTGCTTTCACTGTTTTTTACTATTCACGTACTGTTTTGTGTCATTAAGAGTTGGATTAGCACAAATTATTAAATAACTATTACATACAAAATATCTATTTGTTTGATACATCCAGAATAATCTGCAAATGAATCTAAATCCTAACACAACCACAAAATCTGCAAATGAAATCTAAATCCTAACACAACCACAAATAAATAATTATACAACCAAATCGAATGAAAGGAAAAATAATAACAATACAACAATCCAATCTGAATAGAATAAATAAGAATAAATAAAACTGATAAAAGAATTCATTTGATCTCTACCGTTCTTTGACTGCTCTGCGAGCTCGAAGGTGTTCGGCTTCAACCACCAGGACCAACTCGGTCTGCCCAAACGCAAACACAACTTCATCAACTAATCCCAACAGCCACGGTTTGGCTAACCATGTGGCTGCCGAGACTCAAATCAATCAAACGAACTCAATTTAATATCAAACTCTTCACAAGAACAACACCCACACGAGGGTTTACAACAAATTTTTAACAACCATTTTTATTAATAAAACGTTATTATAATCGAATTAAATAAAAATATATAACTAGGGTTTTAATAAAAGTTATTAAAAATGAAGATAGAGGGCGCGTGGTTGCGTTTACAGAAGGAGAATGATGGAGGAAGGCTGTGGTGGCTCTCGGTGGTGTTAACAGGCGGCGGCGGCGGCGCGTGGGCGATGATACGGGGCGCGTTACGAGCTCACGAGCTCCAGAAACAATCTAGATACACCGATCTATCGAATCGGCAAAGAAAATGTATCGCCAGAAAATTTTCCGATGACGACGGTGCCGGAATCTGCTGATGTTCGCCGGAAAATATGAAGACTCCGGTGGGGTTAGAGAGAGAAAGGGAAAGTTTGTGTGTGTGTGTTTTATAAAATGAAATAAAATAAAAATAATTGAGTTTAAATGTATAATGAGTAGGGGTGTAAATGAAAAATAGGAAAGTGGGGGTGGGAATTGAAAAATAGGGGCGGAGGGGGTATAAGTGCCAAACTAGCAATACTTTTCACAAAAACGGTCAAGGGCTCATTCGACATTACAAACGGACTTGAAAAATTACGAAACTTGCGCCATTATTCACGAAATAATTTTTCCAATAAAAACGAGTATAAATATGCAATACTTTCAAAAATCAATATGCGTTTACTGTGATACCGAATCAAACATGTTTTCAATATGTGTTCGCAAAACCTCACGCAGCAACGCGCGGGTTAAAATATTTTGCATAATATCCGGATAAGCAATGTTTTTCACAACACTTACGTGCAAAACACACCCGCTGCAAAGCGCGGACTACCCAGCTCGTTGTCATAGATCGGGAGAACCAATCACAACCATCCAATCTAATTTGATCCAAAGACTAAGATCAAATAACATAATTACACATGAGGGGTAAAAAGGACAAATATACAAACTAAAAATAAAGAATCGGTCTTAATGTTTTTCCCCAAAATATTAAGTCAAACACACACACCAAACACTCTCACGATCCAAAATCCAATTAAATAAAAAACACCATGATTTAATTTCGATTTCACTCTGATTTAACCTCCAAAATCATGATATAAGATCGTTAATCGTTTAAAACCGTTTATTTTGATCGAATTTTTGTTGGATTAAACATAAATCACAAGAAAAACTCGGAAAATGGATGATAATCAGTTACACGAAACAAATTTAGTTGATGTTGTAGTTGTGATTAATGAAAATAGTGTGGTGGTTTCTGATTTAGTTGATGTTCAAGTTGTGGTTGATGGACATCAAGTGGTGGATGATGGAAACAAGGTTATGGAGGAAGCTGTTGAATATCCAAATGAAGAAGACAATATAGCTGCTATTCAAGGTAAATAACATGTGATTCAGCTTATTTTATTGCTTATTTAGGTTTTTGGGGTTAAAAGGTAAATCACATATGATTCAGCTTATTTAGGTTTTTTAAGGTTTCAAGCCAAATTACATGTGATTCACCTTATTTTATTGCTTATTCAGCTTATTTTGTTGCTTATTTTGGATATTAGCAGTAGATTCTGTTCTTCCTGTTTTTCCTTAACAAAATCACATGTGATTCTGTAAAAAAACAGATTTTGTGATGACACCAAGACCAACTTTATCAGTTTAGATCAGTTTACGAAACTTTTAGTGTTATGTATTTAGATCTGGTTATGATGTGTGAATAGCTTATAGCATTTTGATATAGTTGATTGTTGGTCTTGCACAATAGCCTATTTTAAAACGGAAGAGGGTTATGAGATGGTTAGGGTTAGAGCAAGCATGCGGCTGCTTATAGGACACTTTATACATAAAAAGGAAAAGAGAATGTGCAAGAATGTGAAAATGTAGCAGAATACAAGGTAATTTACTTGCAATTTTTAAAAATTTGATAGCTGTTACAATCACATGTGATTTTCTTGAGAATCACATGTGATTTTCATGAGAATCACATGTGATTTTAATCACACATGATTAAAATCACATGTGATTCTCATGAAAATCACATGTGATTCAATAATAAGAGTATTAATTTTCTTTCTTTTCTGTTCTGCAATAAGGTTATGCGTTCTCTTGAAGACGTGTCACTGGAATGTACTTGTAGGCATTTTCTTCGGTTCAGATTTCTTTTTCGACATGCATTCTGTGCTTTGAAGAACCGTGATATTCAAATGATCCCGGAAAAGTACATTTTGAGGCGTTGGAGAAGAGATATAATACCACCTACATTGAGAAGAAACAGAAACAGGTATGTAAAAAGGTGGTATTAAAGGAGCACGTAGAAAGAATGGAAGAGAATGGCACTTCAAGCTAGATCTAAGCTGAAAAAGAAATGTGGATGTTGTGGAGAGAAGAATAACATGCACACCAAGACAACGTGTCCGTTAAAATCCAAATTCATTGAACAACAATTGAAAATGGCAAAACTATTGGAAAGTGCTTTTTGAATTTCATATTTTGTTTACATTTTGATTTTTCATGTTTTTTTTTTAACTTCTGCAAAAATGTTATAAGGATTTTTCATGTTTTTTTGGAACTTTTGAAAAAGTGTTAAGGATTCTTAATTCGAATATATGTAATTTTACTTGAACAATTTTATTTTTTATTTATTTTTTTTTTTTTTTTGATGCTTTAGCAAATTCTTAAAAACACTTATGCTTCATGGTAAAAAATCACATATGATTCTGTGTGAATCACATGTGATTTTGTCAAAATCACATATAGTGATCTAGCTGTATAACTTGTCCAGTCTACGACCATCAGATATCACATTTAACAAAACTAAGAAGACACATGCTAAAAACATATAAAAAAAAAAGGTTCATAAACCTTACGGCTTGTTCAAAGATCATTACATATTTCTAATAAAATCATTACAACTTTTCCAGACGATAACACAAACTACCATTAAAATAAGATAAAGAAAGTAGGATAAACAAGTTCTTTCAGAAGACTGCCATCAGTTATCAAAAGACAACCATCAATACTATAACAAATCAGTTATCAAACACCAAAAGCCTGCAACGATCAGTACTACCGCCATCAAAATCCTTGTGATTCGTCTTTGTCCTCCATTTCAACTTTAGAATGCGTGGTTTTACTTTAGCAACAAAAGCATGTTTTGGATGTTCATAATTACGTAGATGCTTGGAAAACAAAGTTTTCTACAACAAAAAAAATGTTGGTAAGTAAACTGAATGATTTTGATAAGAATCACATGTGATTTACAAAAATTTTTTTTTTTTAAAAGGCGATTTACAAAACTACTTACCAGAAGTTCGCAAGCACCTTTGTACTTTTACTCGTAGATTTCTCATCGGACGTTACATCTTCATCTGATCTCTTTCTCTTGCAAACCTTTGGTTTGATAGGTGACTTTGGTTTGACGATCTTCAATACCTAACACTTGAAATAAACTGGATTAATGCAGTTTACATAGAACAATAAAGACATGTGATAACTTACTTCCAATCAAGCTCACTTGCAGCTTTGTCAGTGGGCGCGTAAACTTCAGTAGCATATCCTGGCCTTCTTGGGCAGAACCTAACAAGAATATACTGAAAATAGTCAGTTGCTAATACAATATGATGTACAAGTGATAGAGATGGTTAAGCATGGAAAGTACCTTTGCTGCATAAAGTTAAAATTAACATAAACGATAACATCTCGGGAGTTTGGTGCATGTGCAAATGAATAATCTGATCATTTTGAGTTCGGTCATGCATTGGTGTTGTTCCGAGTAGAATCCAGTGAGTATTTGTTTTCATGTGCAAATGATATTCTGTCTCCTCGAAACTACTTCCATTTGAAGTAGAATCCAGCATATTGTTAAGGTCTGCAGTTTGAGGGACACATATTTTAGCATGAATCTCTCGATATTGGTTTCTACACTTTATCCGTAACCTCATAGGCACTATCTGCAAACACAAAACAAGTTGAATTCGTGTATCTTTCATGATTTAAACCACGCGTTACAGAAAACAAAATGTACAAATATGAACAACATAATCACAATAGTAGTCATCGCTACAAGTTTGAAAGTTTTAAAAATTGACTTTATCAGCTCATAACATTTATTGCCCGGTATAATGTTCACGCGAGTTTCATGCTCAAAGTTTCAGTGGCACTTGCACCAACTTTCTTTATTTTATGTTTTATGCTTTAGGTGTAATCCAGCAAAGATGACATATAGGGCATAAAATTTATTCCACCTGCTTCTCTAAATAAAAATCTACCTTTTTGTTGTATCTAAAATCACGCTTGGGTAGAAGAGCGAGCTTTGACCAACAGGAACAACCTAGAAGGGCCTAAAAAATTGCAAAATAGAGTTTTGAACTCCTCCCATTTCCACTAAACTCATGGTTTTTATGACGTAAGATTCCAGCTAATCAAATAATACCTGCATAAGAATCAGATCCACCCCCTTAGGATAGTGTTCTGATGACCTGTTGCAAAGGTGATATATTAGCCACTAAAACAGTGGGAATACATGGAATATAGAGGACATTTACGCGGAACCTTTCTTGAAATCCCTTCGGCTACTCTTGTTCTAGTAAAATCAGAAGGATCAGATCGAAAGCCCTGTCCATGTGAAAATTACACCTCGTATACTTGTCTAGGCCGACCTGGACTGTCTCCAAGAATCAAAATGACAGCCTCAACATGTGGTGTTTCACTAATGAGCAGTTGAAGGGCGGTTTGGGTATTAGCAACAGTCTTCATCAGCTTCTCAAGTCTTTTTATGCCATGTTTAACTTCTCTCTTTCTTCCCATTTGAATTCTACGTTCAGACCCTTTCATTTTAGTATGCGCAAGAACAATCTCCTGAAAACGAACATCTTAACAGTCACATACCATATTTCATCAAAACTACTTCAAAAAATGAAAAATCGTTATACACTGCATACACAAATATTTAACAACATGAATAAAAACGAATCACATGTGATTCTTCATCAAAAACTAAAATCAACTAAAACAAGCAAAAAAAACTAAAACAAACACAAACACAAACTAAATTGATTATTTACTAATTACAGTTGTTTATCTAATAAAATCTAAAATTTGAAATATAAATGAACATCAAAACAAACAAAACAACAATTATATCCAATATCTAATACTGTTAATCATACTAAATTGAAAAATAACAGTAATATAAAGAAAAAGATCAAAAAAATTACCGGCAACAGATGATGATTCGACCAGGATGAACAGATGATGATTCGACCTTAGATTTAAGCTTGCTCGCTGCTATTTCAGCTCGTATATCCATTATTGATGAAATTTGGGGGTAAAATTAGGGTTTGGTATGAAGGATTTAGTGAGAGAGATGAGAGAAATAAGTGTGTATCTGTGTGTTTGTAATGAGGAGAGATACCGGCTACCTACATTAAATGTGGACGGGATTTGACCAAGATACCCCTCTTCAATAAATCACAAAAGTAAGAAATATATATCAGATTAATCTGAAGCGTTGGATAAATAGCGGATGGGCGGACCAGATGTGTTCAGCGGGTCTATACTAAAAAACGGATCTACAAAGAACTTTTGTCTTATTTATGAACTAAAAAACATATATGGTGATCTAATAATCCCTAAATCAATCACCTTGGTATACATCTACTTGCTATGTCTAAATCATAATCTTTATAAAGATATTTTTTTCTTCATTTATGCTCTATTAATCATGAAGGAGGTTGCCATGTTCCTGGTCTGTTGACCTGTAAAGAAGTATATTAAGCATGTGCATGAACATAATAGTTTTATGAATCGGACCCATGATTCGGTTTTCAGTAATATTTGAAAGATTTCATGAAATCGATATAGGATAAGCGTGTTTTGGTCAAAACATGTTTAGATTGAAACGGATCATTTTTGTACTAGTCGACACAGGCCAGGCCAACCTGACCAACGCACACTTAATAATCCTTTTTTTTTTAAATAACTGATGTGTCGATTATGATTACACAAACACTGTTACAGTCGTAATGTGGATCTGTGAATAACACGGTTTACGCACTGAAGATAGATGTTACACGTTCGTCTAAATTTTTAGAACTGACCCAATGGACCAGTTCGAGATGAACACTACTCAACTCGACCCATTTGAGTGAAAAATGCCACTTTTAGCTTACATATTTCCCAGAAAATAATCTAACGCGGTCCACTTACTCTGGCTCTTGTTTTGCTTGATCAGGGACCTCTTTCTCATCTTTTTTCTTTTGAATCCTGTAGATATGCAAATCGGATTAACATAAGCGAAAGGTCGATATGCTAGTGAGCCAAGGTAGACCAAATATGGAACAATAGCTTAGTTGACTTACCGGTTATTACTTGTTGCTTCTGATGGTTCCCTAGATTTATCACCTTCAAGAGAAATGTTCAAAGATAAATTACATAGTCAAATACTTCTAGGCACTTGATCAGCAATCATTACCATGTATTCACTTGGATTGTTGATACAAAAGTTGGGCGTTCCTTGTTTCCGTACCAATTAGATCTTAATGCTTGAGACCTGCGCACTAAGAAAATAAAAAGACACCGTTAGGCTTATCGTGGGATTGTCTCCCACGATTATCCTCCGGCGTGAGAGTAAGTAATCGGTTTTAGGGTTTAGTTGAAGAGTTAGGGTTATTAGATCGTACCTTTAATGAGAGACGAGATGCTCTATATATACACACGAAATCCTTATTGGTTTCGTGTTCCTTACCCTTCGGCGTATCCGCCTAATTCGGCTGTGTGATATATATCCCATAAATAAGAGATATCCTATATCAAGACCATAAATAACTTCGGGTTTGGGCCATTGTAAGCCCAAACCGTTATCGTGATAGCCCATTCGTGATGGGCTTGAGCCCATTCGTGATGGGCTTGAGCCCATTCGTGATGGGCTTGAGTGTTAGTAGCGTCCATTGGTCGGGTTCGTGACCCGAATGCGGACTATACGTCATCATGTCCCCCCAGTCTAGTATGCGCAGTGTACCCACTGCGGATGCTAGACTAACAATTGTAGCGAAAAATGTTCCGGATTACGTAGCGGAGAAGCTTCAAATGTTTCCCGCCTAAAAGCAATACAATGAATCTAGTCCAAGTAAATCCGAATCTCCTTCGTAAATCGTGAGGGGTGGGTGAAAAAGTGCTTCACCTTTTGTCTTCCCAGCCACACGATTAGAGCAAGTGGGTGACACATGTCAATCATCCATGCGATCGTGTAACCCTATATAAAGTTAAGTCGTCCTTTCACTGTGGCTATCACAGTAAAAACCGTCATTTTTCACCATTGTTAAACCTTCAAACAGCAATCAAAAAATCAACAAAAGCTAAGGTAATAGCGCGTGCGCTTGTAAGACTTATTGAAGTTTAACCATGGTTCTTCAATTGTCCGATTTTACTTCCGATATATCTGAGGACGAACTTCGTCAGTTCACCTCGGATTATTACATCCCTATCGCATTGCACCCGGTAGTCCCGGTGGCGACTGCGTCAATAGTGAACTTCCCGCAAGGGAAAGTGGGGGTTTACACACGCTTCTTCGAATTTGCGGAACCAACGTGTGCCCATTTCTCTATTTTTGTGCGATATTTTAAACCATTATCGTCTACATATTTCACAACTGCACTATATAGGTGCAGCAAAAATAACTAATTTTGAAGTGAATTGTCGCTTGTTAGCGATAGAACCCACAATCCATCTATTTCGCGCGTTTTACCACACGTCGTGGTCAAACGGGTGGGTGTCCTTTTCCAAGCGCGCAGGGCCACTGCAGTGCTATACGGAGAAGTTAGACGCACTGAGGGTTTGGAGGGAAAAGTTCTTTTGGGTTGATAGTGCATTTTTTCCATGGATTTTTGAGTTCTATACTCAAGAATCATTGCCGAGAGATGAGCGCCCCATCCCCGGAACGTATAGCGCAGAGGATGCGGAGACGATTAATGCCAATCGCATACCGATCAAGGCGTATCCAGAGGAGTTTTTGGTGCACATGGGCATCAGTCGCAATTACTTCGGTAGTCCGGAGGAGGTGCCAACTTTTTTGGACGAGAATAGCCGGGGTGGGTGCTTGTCTCTTCCTTCCTCTTCGCTTGTTAGTTGTAAGAGTTCTTCCCTTTGTAGCTTATCTAACTCATTTTGTGTTTTTTTGTTATTTGTTGCGTAGAGATGGATCTATTCAGTGTTGTTCGCTTGGAGAGGCCGAAGCAAGTTACTGTGGGTGTGCGCCCATTGAGAGATGGCGAGGAGCCGGTTCTACAGGCTACCGCGGGGCGCACGATGGAGATCGTGCAGGAAGAACCTGAGGATACGCCCCCCGTTGTTTTAGAGGCGACGCCTCTTCGCAGTTTTCCCACTCCTGAGGTACAAATGCATATAGAAGAGTTATCGCAGACTGATTCGTCAGACAGCGTGGGGGTTTCTGTGAGTGAGTCTGAGGGCGTTGGCCAAGGGGTGAAGCGCAAGGCAGTTGCTGGGGATGATGGCGCTGGTACATCCAAAAGAAGGCGCCATCTTATCTCTAGTGAGCCATCATCATCATCAGAGGAGAATGCGTCGCAGAAGGATACAACTGAAATTCCTTCCCTCAAGTAAGTAATTAGGCTTGTTTCGTCAACATTTTGGTTTATATTTTGCGCTGAGATAATAATAACCTTGGGCCCTCATCATTTACATGCAGTGTTGAAGCTGCTGGGGACGCTGCGCGCGCTGGGAAATCGCCACCCAAGGCGAGTCCCGCGCCTACTGATCATCTTGCGCAGGGGGTCCAAGGATCTGGGACTAAGGCTTCTGAAGATGTGCCTACGGACCAGTTGATTGAGGAGTTAAGCTTGGCTGCTGCGCATCAAGCTTCATTGGTTGCACAGCTCAAAGCTAGGTATGCGGGTGAAGGTAGTAGCTTGGTGCAGAAGGATAGTGAAATTGCGCTACTGAAGGCGCAGTTAGCGGATGCTCAGGCTAAAGTAGAGTCAACTACTATGTATGCTCAGAAGCTTGCTGATGAGAGGTTATCCTTGTTTGCTCAAGTGAATCAAGAGCGCGCTGACGCAAAAGAGTACAAGGCCACTTGCCTTTGGGCCTTGAAGTATATGGAGCAGAACAAGAGCGCTCACTTCGCCAGACTAGATGATTTTCGCAAGGCTGTGGAGGATTCGCTGGAGAAGCAAGAAATCAAGCTGCGCAAGCTCAGTATCGAGTATGACGAAGAGCTGTACCCACATCTGGTATCTTCTATCGCTGAGCGCAGGTGGCTTATCAGCCATGGGCTACGCCTTGCTGCCTTGGGTACTTTGGAATCCCAAGAGGTGCGGGAGGCTTTTGGAGAAGTTGTAGAGCGTGCGCTTGCGCGTGGCAAGGCGTAGGCTATAGAGGAGCTCTCTGAGAGCGGATTGTTGAAGGTGCCTGCCACACAAGTGCCTGATTATAATGCTAATTCTTTCGATGAGCTTGTCGCTTCTATGAAAAAAATGAAGCTGCTAGACCTTCCTCATATTGCTCAACTGGAGCGCGACCAAGATTACCCCATAAGTGTTATTATGGAGGGGTTAACCTTGGCTAGGCATGCAGCGGAAGGCGCAGAGGCACAAGCTGACTATTTTCTTAAGCCAGATGAATCGCAGCTGCAGGTACCTATCTTCGCTCGTCCTCGCAACATCCTGGATCCTTTTGCCCTTGAAAAGGAAATTTCTTTAAAGGAGTCCTTAGAAGCTCATGCTATGAGGCTTGCGAAGAAGCAGGGTGTGAAGGGGAAGGCCATCCTTTGCGGTGTCGGTGCTGCGCATATTCCTAGGTCTGATGGAGTGCCCGTTAGCGTACCGACAGTGTCGCCCCAAGATAGTGGTCTTCTGAAGGAGCTTGAGGGAACTGGTCGTGCTGCGTACCATGTTGGCGGTTCAGGGCTTAGACGCACCCGTAGCTTGTCTTGGTAATTTTTGTAATAGATTAACATTTTGTTGCACATGTGCATGTTAAGTCTATATCTTGTATGAACTCGTGGTCCGTAATAACATGTTGATTAGAAAAAATACGATTATACGCATATTGTATCAAATGTGATTGTGGTTATAATTTTTGTACTTAGTTATTTTGTCTTTGCGTAAAAGACGTCTATGTTGTGTCTAACATAGCAACTTGTTGTGTACATACTTAGGAAAATTTATAAAAAATCCATAATCGTGTATGAAGTTCATAAAATTTACAAGTTTATTGATTTATGTGCAGCGTACTGCAAATAGCATATCAAGGAGTTAAGTGTCTTAGCTCCTAAGTTGTTAAATACGCACAGTGTGCATTGTTGTGTATCCGTCGTGGAATACACATTGAACTTACTCCAACGTCTTGAGAGTAAGGTGTTTAACAAGGATGCGTGATCCGATGTTGATGGGTTTGCAACCCTCTTACTCAACGAGTTGTTTAGTAGGTTTACTCATCCTTTTACCATCGTGGGTTTTAATAAGTGCATGCACGCCATGTAGGCAGAAAATTAAAGTAACAACAATATTGAGACATAAATAACATGTAAACAATAAAGTGAAATGTGTCGCGGAATTAGCTAGAAACCGCGACATTTGAATTAATACTTGCAAGTTTTTGTAAAAAGAAAAACAGTTGCCTAAATAAAACAAAATGTAAATACACGGATATTTATTAAGCACTTACTAAAGTGCGGAGGTGTCCGTGTGTGAGGTCGTAACCTTTCCTAAAGATAGCATCTCTTGAGATTGCAAACATTCCATGTGCGTTGTAGCTCGCGGCCATCCATGTCACGCAGCTTGTACGCGCCTTTACCTAGTGCTTCAACGACCTCATAGGGTCCTTCCCACTTCGGTCCAAGTTTACTTGTATCTTCTGCGTGGCTTGCATCATTAGCGCGATAGACAAAGTCGCCTGGTCTGAATGAGGTGCTTCGAACTTTAGCGTCGTAATATCCTTTCATTTTTGACTTGGCTTTTGCTTCGCGTATAGCTGCGCGTTCACGCCTTTCTTCCAGTAGGTCCAAGTCAATACGTCGTTCGTCGTCATTGGTTGTAACATTAACTTCCGCGGTACGAATAGTTGGCATCCCAATTTCAGCTGGTATGACAGCTTCTGTCCTATAGACAAGAGAAAAAGGAGTGTCTCCATTGCTAACTTTGATTGTCGTGCGGTGCGCCCATAAGACATGCGAAAATTCATCCACCCATCTTCCTTTGTGTTTGTCTAGGTGCGCTTTAATTCCTTCGCCTAGACTACGATTTGCGCGCTCAACCAAACCATTGGTTTGTGGGTGTTTAACTGACGCGAAGTGTTGTGTAATATTTAGCTCTGCGCACCAGTCTTTGAACGGGTTATCACGGAATTGTTTTCCGTTGTCCGAAACGATCTCCCCAGGTAATCCAAAGCGGCATACAATATTTTCCCAAACGAATCGTTTTACTTGATTACCTGTGATTGTCGCCACTGCTTTTGCTTCAATCCACTTAGTGAAGTAGTCTATTGCCATAATAAGAAATTTCAGTCCCCCCGCTGCAACAGGGAAGGGGCCCGCAATGTCGATACCTCACTTATAGAATGGCCATGGGGAAGTGATAGGCGTTAGCTCTTGTTGTGGTCTGCGCGGGATGGGTCTATGAACTTGGCAGTCGTTACATTTCTTTATCACATCACGCGCATCGCGATGCATAGTGGGCCAGTAGTATCCTGACCGCAAGGCTCGTGCTACAACGGACCGTGGTCCTGAATGCATACTGCATGAACCGGCGTGGATCTCTCGGAGTACATAATCTGCCTGAAGAGGTCCAACGCATCTAAGCCATGGTTGTAGAAATGAGCGCCGATATAGGATACCATCTCGAAGTTCGAACCTCTGCGCTGTGCGCCGTATCCGTCGAGCGTCTTTCTGCTCCTCGGGCAGTTTGCCCTTACTTATGAATTCGATGATAGGGGTCATCCATGTAGGATCCTGCTCTTCTATCACCGTAGATATCTCCATTTCCGAGATGGATTTGTTTTTTAGGATCTCCACCAATACTTGTTTTGACAGGTGCGCGAAGCTTGTAGATGCGATTTTGCTTAGTGCGTCCACCTTTTTGTTCTCACCTATAGGAACTTGTTTAATGGTAAACCTGTCAAAACCTTGGATTAGTGACTTGGTCTTGTCGAGGTATTGAACCATGTTATCCTCTTTAGCCACATATTCGCCCAACACATGGTTGGCTACTAATCGAGAATCCACGTTTGCTTCTAGGTTGCGTACGCCCATTCGAGTTGCAATGCGTAATCCAGCGATTAGGGCTTCATATTCTGCCTCGATGTTCGTGGCTGTGAATTCAAAGCGCAGTGCGTAAGTGAATTCCATTCCTTCTGGGTTGGTGAGGATAAGGCCTGCGCCCGATCCGTCTACGCATGAAGACCCGTCCGTGAACAGGACCCATGGCTCTTGTAGTTCTACCTTGCTCAGTGGAGGTGCAGCGTCGGTGTCTGGTTTTTCGATGATGAAGTCTGCTAGTATTTGTCCTTTAACCGCAGTGCGTGGTCTGTAAGAGATGTTATACTCGCCTAGCAGCACACTCCATTTTTGTAATCGTCCCGATGCGTCAGGTTTAGAGATAACTTGCTTGATAGGTTGGTCTGTGATCACCACTATTGGGTGTGCTTGGAAGTATCTACGCAGTCTTTTGGCGGCAAATACTAACGCCAAAACCAACTTCTCCATTGAGCTGTAGTTAATCTCTGTCTTCTTGAGTGCTTTGCTTACAAAATATACCGGTGTTTGTACGGAGTTCCTATCCGTCAGTAGCACTGCGCTGATCGCTCCATGAGTCGCAGATAAGTAGACAATTAATTCCTCCCCTGGTCGGGGTGCGACTAGCTTAGGAAGCGCTGCTATATGTTGCTTAAGCTGTGTGAAAGCTTCTTCTGCTTCCGTAGTCCAACGAAAGTCTCCCTTTTTTGTACACTTTTTGAGTGTTTTAAAGAGAGGAAGTGACTTATCCGCTGATTTGGACAGGAATCTGTTCAACCCGGCTAGTTTTCCATTCAGAGACTGAACTTCTTTCAACGTGCGCGGTGAAGGGAGTTGGATAACAGCCTCTGTTTTTTCTGGGCATGGCTTAATGCCATCTGGTTCTATCAAGTATCCCAGGAACATACCTTTTGTAGCGCCAAAAGTGCATTTCTTGGGATTTAACTTCATGTTGATCTTTCGTAGTGTTATAAATGTTTCTTCAATGTCACGCACCACTTCGTCTTCAGTATGGCTTTTTATGACAAGGTCGTCCACATAGACCTCTAGGTTGCGGCCCACTTGCTTTTCAAATGCATTATCTACCAATCGCTGGTAGGTGGCGCCCGCATTTTTCAGGCCAAAAGGCATCTTTGTATAACAATAGACACCTTGGCTTGTGTGGAAAGCTGTTTTTTCTTCGTCTTCCTTGGCCATTTGGATTTGGTGGTACCCTTTGTATGCATCTAAGAAACATTTAAAAGGATATCCGCACAAAGATTCTACCTTCCAGTCTATCTCTGGCAGTGGGTAGCAGTCCTGTGGACATGCTTTGTTGAGATCAGTGAAATCCATACACATCCGCCAACTACCATCACTCTTCTTGACCATCACTGGATTGGAGAGCCAGTCATGGTAATAGACTTCTCGCATGATGCCTGCGTCCACAAGTTTATGTACTTCGTCCAGTATGGCTTTTTCGCGCTCTGGAGCCTGGCCGCGCTTTTTCTGCCGTACTGGGGAATATCCTTGTCGGATTTTTAGCTTGTGTTCTGCAATCGAGCGTGGCACACCAGTCATGTGCTTTGGTTCCCATGCGAAGATATCCAGATTCCTTTGCAAGAGTGCGCACACGGCCGATCTGCCTTTGTCAGACAATGATCCGCCGATTGATACTTCTTGCTCCGGGTAGTCAAGATGAATTGCGACCTTCAAGTTTGGTATTTTAGCTGCGCTCTGTTCTGGGGTGTGCGTCGTCTCACATGTAATCGTGTTACACTCTCCTGGTGGCGTAGCGTTGTTGTAGATGGTGACAATGCCTCCTTCTACCGGGAATTTGAGCATCCCATGTGCTGTAGACGGTACTGCGCGTATTGCCGAAATTCCTGGTCTTCCGATAATGCCATTGTATGGCGAAGGAGATCTGATCACCATAAAATTCATCCAGGTTGTCGTGGAGTGTTCCTTATTACCAACAATGACTAGCAGTCGTAGTTGCCCCATGGGCCATATCTTTTCTCCTGTGAAGCTAGTCAACGAAGTCGTGGCTGGGCTTAACTGTCTTTGTATCTCAGGTCGCAATTTCTTGAAACAATGCTCATACATTATGTCCGCTGACGCCCCTCCATCAACATACATGCGGTGGATATCGTGACCCCCCGCATTTATCTCAATGGTGAGTGGTTCCGCCACTGCGTTGTCCGCAGCCAAGGTGGGGAAAGAGATTTCGCTTCCATGAGAAAATTTCTGGCTCACCTTCTGCCTAGTCTTTCGCTGCCATGATTGTATCATGTAGATAGTATCAGCCTTTTCCTTAGGTGCTTCTTTCTTGCTTTCGGTCTTTTGTTTGTTTTTCCCATCCTTGATGTTTTTAACCAGATGGTCCAATCTGCCTTCTTTTACTAGCTTATCAATTAGTTGGCGTAATTGGACACACTCATTGGTGGTATGGCCCTTCTGTCCGTGATACTCGCAGTACCCGTTCCCTACGCGCTGCCCTTCTGGGGTGCGCATTGGTGGGGGTCTCGAAAAATTCGCGCCTTCCGTTGCAAATATCTCCCTTGGAGTCTTCGTTAGTGGGGTATACTTGTCGTTTCCCCGTCTGCCCCCCTGACTGCGTTAGCTTTTGTTATGGTTGCTACTTTGGTCGTTGGATTGTCTCCTGGGCTGTTCTTGTGACCTGTAGTTTGAGTAGCCTTTCTTACTATCCGCAGCGGCGGCTTCTCCTTGGATGAAAGACCTCGTGCGCTTCATCAGTTCATCAAAGGTTTGGGGAACCCTATCATTTAACTTATTGATAAGTTCTGGGCTGTTGATTCCGTTCATAAACCCTGAGATCTTTAGTATTTTGGGGCATGCCTTGACCTGTATGCATTCGTCTTTAAAGCGCTCCATAAAAGCGCTTGTGGATTCCCCTTGGCGCTGTTTTACCCTAGCGAGCTCGACAGGGTTCTTGGCGCACTTCTTCCTCTGAGTAAAGTTCAAACGAAATGCCTTCCGCAACTCTTCAAACCCATTGATGCTTCTACGTGGAAGCTTACTGAACCAGTTTCGCGCATTCCCCACTAAAGTAGAGTTAAACATGTGGCACCACACAGGTTATGGCCAATTTTCGATGGTTGCTGCTGATTCGAAAATTTTTAGGTGGTCATCAGGATCACCTGTCCCATCATAAGTCTTAACATTAGCGGGCATGCGCCTTTTTTTATCTTCTAAAAAATCACTGATGCGCCGAGTGAATGCGTCAACCTTTTGGCGGCGCCAGGGACGAGACATATCTTCGTCTTCCCAGTCGCGGGATCTTCCCCTGGACTTCCAGTGTCCTGTTTCTTTGTCCTCGTTGTCCGAGGAGTCACTTGAGGATGAGCTTACCCTTTTGCGGCGCTTGCGCCGACTATCCTCAGAATCTGAGCTTGAAGGACTTTCGCTTGGGGAGCATCGTCGCCCTAGTCTATCGTGGATCCTGAGACTGCCAAGTCTAGCGTGGACGTTGGTGCGCCGTCCATCATCTTCATGCTCCTCCAGAGACTGTAAGTCGGCTGCTTCATCGTCTACAACTTTCCTTCCGATCCTGGTAAACACAGGGTGTCGGCGGCCATCCTTCTCGCGCCTTTCCTTTCGGTAACGCGGTTAAGATGCTTCATGCTCAGGGTCAAAGTTGAGTCTGGCTTGCAGACTCTGACTTGACCTCTTTTTCGCCTCCTCTCGCATCAGCGCAGCCAAAGTTTCGTAGTTTTGGGACACGAAGTCACTTGGCGCTAGTTCAGGCGTGACTCCTTCAAGCGCGAGGATGTTTGTTTCCACATCAGGACCCTTGTTTCGGATAGGCGCATTTGGCGGCTCAGTGAGGTCTAATTCTGACATGGTGAAAGGAGTGCGCAGCAGATCTACCGTGCTAGTGGTTGTTGTAGTAGCATGGGTAGTCCTTGTGATCGGTTCTACTGGAGTAAAAGCCAGATCTGAGTATGATCCTAGGCTTTTGGGCACACTGGTTGTTCCAGAGGCCTGCTTAGCGGCTGAATCAGTTTGCTGCTTCTTCCCCTGTAGGTCGTCGTGCGTTTTCTTCGCCTGCGGAGTCCGCTGATTTTGGTTTCCGTGCTTCGTCATTCTAGTTCTTCGTAGAGTTCTTAGTGTTGGGTCCCACGGATGGCGCCACTTGTTGATACAAAAGTTGGGCGTTCCTTGTTTCCGTACCAATTAGATCTTAATGCTTGAGACCTGCGCACTAAGAAAACAAAAAGACACCGTTAGGCTTATCGTGGGATTGTCTCCCACGATTATCCTCCGGCGTGAGAGTAAGTAATCGGTTTTAGGGTTTAGTTGAAGAGTTAGGGTTATTAGATTGTACCTTTAATGAGAGACGAGATGCTCTATATATACACATGAAATCCTTATTGGTTTCGTGTTCCTTACCCTTCGGCGTATCCGCCTAAGTCGGTCGTGTGATATATATCCCATAAATAAGAGATATCCTATATCAAGACCATAAATAACTTCGGGTTTGGGCCATTGTAAGCCCAAACCGTTATCGTGATAGCCCATTCGTGATGGGCTTGAGCCCATTCGTGATGGGCTTGAGCCCATTCGTGATGGGCTTGAGTGTTAGTGGCGTCCATTGGTCGGGTTCGTGACCCGAATGCGGACTATACGTCACCATGGATTGTTTTAATGAAAGCTTAGCCCAGGCTGTGACTGTGAATCCTTGTGGTACATCAAAGTGATCAAACCAATGTTTTGTGGCCATCAACTCTAACACTCTTAAAATGGTCTTATGGTTTAATTAATTAGGTTAAAGACCAAATGACCAATATAAATATTTACAGGTAGCGGGAAGATAATATCAAGATAGGTTCAGGTTAAATCACATCTGGGCTGACCTGCAGATACTTTCTGTCCATTCTTTTAAAATATTATAGACAAGTATCGAGTTTATCAAAATCTCAAAAACAATATTATAACTATAATGATCTAAATCTTCTTATAAAACGATTTAGAAGGCTAAATGCATTAAAACTTTGTTAGACTTTCATGAATCTGTGTCATTTGACCCATTCCTGGTTCCTCTCTAATAACTACATTTAATTACTTGATCCGTTTGATGAAAACACAAACACACATCAACCCATTTATAAGTAAATGGGCTGAAACTTCCACCTCTAAGAAAGATAAATTAACAATTTACCTTCTGAGGAAACTGGAAGCTGCTGAATGAAGCTACGCTGCGTTCCCGAGTTTTATTTTTGAAAGAAGAGAAAAGAAGTGGGAAGAAATCAAAATAAATTCATGTTCCCGAGTTTTTTTAGGAGAGAAGAGAAAAGAGATGGAGAGGAAATTTGGTTAATTTTCTCTCCAAAATCTTCTTCCCAAAAGTGGGATGATTTGGAGAGAAAGTAAATAAGAAAACTTTTAATTAATATAAATGACTTAAATGCCCTAAACATATAAAATAATTTTATATAAAATAAAGGGTATACTTGTAAAATCATAATTTTTCTTCTTCTTCTTCTTTTCTTTTCTTTCTAACTCGGGAACACGAACTAAAAAATTAAATTTCATTTCTCTTCTCTTCTGCCCATTTTTGTCACTTCTCTTCTTTTCTTCTATTTCAAAACTCGGGAACAGAGTGTTAAGATCCGGACCATCACCTTGACCTGTTTAAATGTAGACGAGATACATGAGCACAGGTTCCTGATACACATATATTCAATTAAAGTTGCAAATTTATGACGGAAGAAGTTGAAAAAGTGGTTTTACCCGTGCTTGTGATTTTACGACTGCTGCCTCCCCTGGCTTTCCTTTCTTCCTCTTCCTTCTTAAGAACTTGATCATATAAAAGAGATGATCGATTAGGCCATTCATACAATCAGGAAAAGTGCATATAAAAAAATCCCACCAGTATGTATCAACGGAAACTATAAAACAACCTAGTATGCAAGTCATTTGTGCCTTATTTATGTTCATTAGTCATTAACTCATTACCCATACAACTTGGAAGAGTAACAGGTACAAAATAGGTACTCCATAACAACACATCAGACGAAAAGTTAGTGACACTTACGGGCAACGTTTTCTTTAACACGTTGACGCCTTGCCTCCAGTATAGCCATTTCCTGAGAACAACATTATGAATTCTATCAAGAACTAAAGAAAAACCATCCAGTTTATATCTTCATAGGCACGATTTAGGTTATGTACAAAGACCAATATGTTCGCTGTTGTATGTGAGTTTTCCGCACTTGAGTTATATTCCTTCACGGATTTAACAAACAAGAAGAGTTTCTAATTCTTTTACTAGAAACAGGTAAAAAGATCAACCAACATATCCATTCAACTACAAAGAAAGTCATAACACCACGTAAATACGTACTGAAGCAAAAAAGCTTGATGTGAACATGAGACCATTACATTGTTTAAAGCTTGGAAATATTTAGGCATATGAAATTGTTAATAATCAAAAGTAACTTCCTTATATTTAATTTGATAAACTTCACGTTCTTCATATGGAATATACCACATGAAATTGGTGACTTGGTGCAAACTTAAGATTCACAATTCAAAGTTTCAGAACCATGACAAACTGTTGTGCCTTCAAGCACGGTATTGTAAGGCATGATGCAAAATATCTAAAATTTAACCTTAACCAATAACTAATATGCTAATGGCGCGGTGGTTATTATTGCTATATAAGCCATATCATGTGGTAAAGAAAGGTTAATAACTTAACAAGATACATGGATCTCGTTGCAAGACATAGGGCATAACTTCCTGGTATTTATCCCTTAGTCATAAGACTCATAACATCAGCACCTCTAAAAGTATTGGAAGAAATAATAAAAGAAGGGAAAGCTAACTATAGCCCTTAGAGCTATGGTTAACATCCACTTTATAGTAACCATTATTCTTTATACAAATATATAGTAGGCGATGATCGTAGATTGGTTGAATAATAGCTATAAGTAAATAACTGATGTTTGGTTAATTGGTTGTATAGACTTGCACCTGGAATGGAGGTCGAATCAACTTCCCCTTTGAATTCTACCCATCGTTTCTCCTTCACTGTTACACAAAACAGTAATGTCGTATTAGAAGCATTTAGATGCATATAGTTGCACCAAGCCTTTAAGTAGCAGCGTATATGTTAGAAATGTTATAAAACATACGTGGGTCAATGACCAACAGTGGGGTTCGTATGAGTTCATCCTCTTCCTACCAACACCATACAACTATCTAGGAACTGTTTTATATGCACGCAACATTGAGACTTGATGTTCAGTCAATTTCACACCTATATAGGATTATAATTCCCAAACATATTCTTATGGCCTCATACATGTCCATTTGTGAACATAATACCAGCTATACATTACAGTAACTAAGACACTCGACACTCTAAACATATTCTACTCATCCAAAGTTTCAACTATCATTTACTTATACAAGTAATAGTTTCCTAAATGAAGAGGCAGCAAACTGTGAGGATCTTAGAGAACCTACACACATACCCTTTCGACACTCTAAACTAAATTACACAAAAATAAGAGTTCTAATAGCATGTTCACAAATCACAATTATATCTCATGACACAAAACACATTTATCCCTCTATTAGACATAAAAATTTAGCATCCGATGATTATGATCCTAAACTTAAGACTCAATTGTACCCAATCCATCTCACTAAAAAAGCAACAAATCACCGAGATTTTTTCTATTGTTCAAACTGTTGCTAAAGAATGTAACCAAATATTACAACAAAAGTTATGATAATCAAACTAATACGAAATAAATAAACCACACATTTGAGCATTGGTACAAAATGCAAACATCATGTTTCATTCAACACTCACATTTTTCACTTTTTAACTTTTTTAGAAACAAGATAACTATAAATATGCAAAACTCATAAGTAATGACTAAACCGAAAACTGTATACTTGTACTAAACTCGATCCGCATACTCTAACAATACTCGGTAGTGAAGGTACTGATTATATACATACTATTGGGCACGTGTCCAGCACTATCTATTTACTTTTACTTCAACTAAATTGTTGATGCAAATAATGTTCTAAAAGCGTTATTTATATCTTTCGATTACTTCACGTTTTGAGGATGACAAAATGTGAACTCACGTTACGTTAAAATTAACGTTAACAAGTTTTTAATCGGAAGATCCCGTTTCTACGCAAATCACTCTTGAACAAAGTTACAACTTGAACTAGTGATCAAAGAAGTGAATTCATGTTTTGAAAATTCACATTTTAAATGGGACAAAAAAATTTTTTCAAAAATACACATGACAAATTATTTTTGAAATATTAAGAAATGTTTTAATGGAAAAATAAGTTTGAAAATCACAACAGCTATTTTTCCCCCCAAAATCAGCTCCAACCTTCCCCAAATAAGTTTTCACCAGAAAAGACAAAATTTGGAGCGTCCTAGTCTACCACGGCTCCACGGTACCATTAAATTTAATGGAGCCGTGGGTTATTTAACAGAGCCGTCTGTACAAAATTTTTTGTAACGTTCAGATTTTCTTTGCCTATAAATACCCACCCCTTTCACAGTTTTTAGGCATCCTTTCACACACAAAACTTTCTGAGTTGAATACTCTCTTCACACTTTCTTTCTTAGATCATTTAGGTTAGTTTTTCTTTTGTTCAAGAGTGATCCAATCATCCTTCAAGTGATCCTCTTCATTCCTCTTCACTTGCAAGAGAAGAACACAAGTATCCAAGTTGATACAAGGTGTTATCATTCCTCTTCATTAGCAAGAGAAGAACACAAGTATCCAAGTAGATACAAGGTGTTATCATTCCTCTTCATTAGCAAGAGAAGAACACAAGTATCCAAGTAGATACAAGGTGTTGTTATTCCTCTTCATTAGCAAGAGAAGAACTCAAGATCTTCACGAAGACGAGAGTTGTAGTAGGTAGGTTTTGTAACACTTGTTACATCCTTGTTGTATCTTAGCATACATCAAGATTATCTTTCTTTTGTGAGAGTGTGAGTGAAGATCATTGTGATCTTAAGAGATAGTGAAGATCTCTTGAAGCCATTGGGCTTGTGTGTGAGTAGTCAAAGGATCTAGAGTAGTTAGATTAAGTAGAGTGAAGTGAGAGTTGATCTTAGTGATCGTGTTGAGATCGTGGTGATCTCTTGTAGCCATTAGGGCTTGTGTGATTGGTCACGTGGACCTTGGTAGATTGGTGCTAGCTAAGATTAGCACTCGACATCTAGCTTAGTGTCGGTAAAAGGATAAGCGACGTGTACGGTTTTCTCCGCCTTAAGGGAGGTTGTTGACATAGTGCTTGAAACTCTCGAGTGTGGTACTCGGGGAGTGGAGTAGGCGAAGAAGAGCTTCGTAGCCGAACCACTATAAATCCTCTGTCTCGGTTTGATCTTTCCAACTCTACTCTTTACTTTTATCATTTATCATTAGTTAGTATAGTGTCTAGTTCATATTGGTGTTGATTGATTACATATAAGTGTTCGAATCAAAGTTTCCAATATCATACTTTTAAAACAAGATTTTTAAAAGAAGTTTTTAAACCGGTAAACTATTCAACCGCCCCCCCTCTTCTAGTTTCCCACAATTGGTATCAAGAGCCACGTCAGTCAAGATTTTAAAGTATATTGTATTTTAAAACTTGAATCGATCAATGGATTCAGACAAATATCTAGAAGGGCAATCTATGCAAAGACCACCACTTTTCGAAACCGATTGTTTTATTTATTGGAAAACAAGATTCGAAACGTATGTGAAATCAAAAGACATTGATCTTTGGCATGTTATTACCGAGGGTGACTTTCAACCTATTCAAATGAATCCGGAAACTAAAAAGGATGAAATTGTTTCTTATAATAAACAAAGTGATGAACTAAAAAGAAAACTAGCCAAATATAATGAGGCTAAAATGATGATTTATAATGCTTTGCCTAAAAAGGAATTCGAAAGAATTTTCATGTGTAATACGGCAAAAGATATTTGGAAAACTTTGTTAGTCACTCACCAAGGTAATAACCAAGTCAAAGAGAACAAGATAGATCTTCTTGTTCAACAATATGAACAATTCTCCATTTCGGAGGATGAGTCAATAGATAATGCTTTTGCTAGATTTAATACTATTATCACTAGTCTTAAAGCTCTTGATGAAGGTTATTCTAGTAAGAACTATGTTAGGAAGTTTCTTAGAGCTCTACATCCTAAATGGAGAGCAAAGGTCACCGCCATTGAAGAGTCAAAGGACTTGGCGGCATTGTCACTCGATGAACTTATAGGAAACTTGAAAGTTCACGAGATGATCATCAAGAAAGACTCCGACATTGTCAAAGGCAAAAGTGAGAAAGTTAGATCTCTAGCATTAAAAGCCAGGAAGGAGTCTAGTGATGAGGAATGTTCGAGTTCCGATAGTGAAGATGAGGAATATGCATTAGCGGTTAGAGACTTTAAAAAGTTCTTTAGGAGAAGAGGTAGGTTCGTTAGGCAACCTCGTGATGAGAAGAAGACATCACAAAAGAACCATGTTGAAAAGAAAGGGACAAGTGATAGGAAATGCTTTAGATGCGGAGATCCTAATCATCTCATATGAGAGTGTCCCAAGCCACCGAAAGTCAACAACCAACGAGCTCTCATAGGAGGCTCATGGAGTGATAGCGGTGATGATGAAGAAAAGAAGCCCAAGGATGAAACATGTCTAATGGCTCACGCTTCAAATGAGATATGCTTGGGAATCGACTTGGAGCCTGATGAATGGGTCAAGGATAGTGGATGCACTAACCACATGACGGGCAACCAAAGTCTATTCTCATCATACAAGGCATACAACGGAGGTAATGTCACTTTCGGTAGCAAACTTAAGGGCAACATTATTGGCAAAGGTACGATCACTCAAAACTCCCTCACTATTAGAAATGTTGAGCATGTAGATAACTTAGGATTTAATTTGCTTAGCATTAGTCAAATGGTAGATAATAAGTGTAGAGTTATATTCTCTGAAGAGGGTAGTGAGATCATTAAGGATGGTAAAACCATAGGCAAAGGAGTTAGGATAAATGGCCTATTTGTTATGAAAATAGGAAATAAGCCTCAGGATAGGATATGCTTAGCAACCATAGATTATAACTCCACTCTATGGCATAGGAGATTAGGTCATGCCAATATGCGCTTGATACAATCATTGGCGTATAAGGAACTAGTTAGAGATCTACCTAAGATTAAGTTTGATCAACACTTTTATGACGCTTGTAAAGTTGGAAAACAAGCCCATTCTAGTCACAAAGCTAAGAATATAGTCTCGACCTCTAGAGGCCTAGAACTCCTTCATATGGACTTATTCGGTCCATCCGCCGTACGGAGCTACGGAGGAAACTACTACACCTTAGTAATAGTTGATGACTACTCTAGGTACACTTGGACTAGATTTCTTAAGAATAAGACTCAAGCCTTTGAGGAATTCGAAGTTTTTAGTAAGAAAGTCCAAAATCAACTAGGATGTACAATAGTTTCCATTAGGACGGATCATGGTCGGCAGTTTGATAATGAAGTGCAATTTGGAGTATATTGTGATGCTAATGGTATTACTCATAATTTCTCAGCTCCACGCACTCCACAATCAAATGGGGTAGTAGAGCGGAAAAATCGTACTCTACAAGAAATGAGTAGAACGATGTTGAATGAACAATCAATTCCGCAAAAGTTTTGGTGTAATGCGGTGGACACCTCAACTTACATACTTAATAGGATTTTAATTAGGCCTATCTTAGGAAAAACCCCATATGAAATCATGAAAGGTAGAAAACCTACTCTTGATTACTTTAGAGTGTTTGGAAGCAAGTGCTTCATACTAAACACTAAAGATTACCTCACCAAGTTTGACCCAAAGTCTTACGAAGGTGTCTTCCTAGGATACTCTCAAAATAGTAAAGCTTACATTGTCCTAAATAAGGAAACAATGAAAGTCGAAGAGTCACTCAACGTGACATTCGATGAAAGCCCTCCACCGAATAAGACATCACCCTTGGTGGATGATGACTTAGATGAGGAATAAGCCGTTATGGATAATGGCAAGAAAACCTTAGATGATGACATTGAGGATGAAATAGTTGAAATTGACGAAACTGTCAACATTAAGGAATCCAAGAACCATCCTATTGAAAATGTCATAGGAAACCTAAACCAAAGAACCCTTAGGTCACAAGCCTAAAACAAAAGTAATTTCTTTTGTTTTATATCAACCGTAGAACCTAAGAATGTCAGTGAAGCGATTAAGGATGAAAGTTGGATACTTGCTATGCAAGAGGAACTTAATCAATTCACTGCAAACCAAGTTTGGGAGTTAGTATCTCCTCCTAGGAATCTGATGCGTGGTTTTGCGACCTTACAACAGGTTTTACCTCTCGAGGGATCTCAAGAGGCTTGCAATCCCCACCAGGCAGTGTACCTGACCGATGTAGTATAGTGTAGTGGCAAGTACCGGGGGATTGATCGTTCTCTAGGGGAATAGTGTCGTTAGGATTGAAAAACTACTCTAATAGGTCTAAGGGTGAGGGAAGATTCTTTTTGTATTCTTATAATTTTTTATGAAAGCAAGTAAAATCTCGGGTTTGAAGGAGTGGGCGGAATTAGTTGCTAGTCAACTAACCCAAATAACTACAATTGCAAATAAAATAAAATAACTGAAAATGAAAAGGTTGTGAAACTTATATGGAGAGAAATGTGTTTACTTAGATTTCCTTACTCCCTAACTATCTTTTACCGGTTGATTAGTGTGTATTAATTGCGTGGATGACGGGTGTATTCCTTAATACCAATCGTGGGTGGCGTACGTACTTCCCCAACTCTATAAGCTCCTACTTCACTCCTATTTCGAGCCGGCTAAGAAGCTCCTAACATGGGATCACTAGAATTCGCTCATGCATTAAATACAACCATAAAAACCTTAGTACGCATTGGTTCATGTTTCTTAAGACGTTCAAGCAAGTTACCATATAGGAGGTTAGCCAGTTTTCTTAAGCCTAACATCGATAAGCAATCATCCAATACAATTAATAACACACCAACAACCGATAATCAATAGTTAGGTTTCATTAGATCTAAGCAAACACAAGATAAATCTAGCCTAACATGTTAATTAAAAGACAAGAACAAGATATAATCAAACAACACATAGACATATTGAATGATTAATTGATTACTTATCTTCAATTAAACATAGGAGATCCAAGGGTATAAAACCCTTAAAAATGGCAGAAAATTCGTCTTAGGGTTTCTCCTCACAAAGTTGCACACTAATGACTAAAAATTGCAAAACTATATATAGAATTTAGGGGCTGACGGCGTCACGTTGTAGGAGGTGACGCCGTTACCTCGCCGTGGCTAGGGTTCCCGGATGGTCTTCCTGATGCCATCCCTCTTTAATCCTCCAAAATCCACTCTGGCGCGTCAAGGGTTGACGCCGTCACAATTGTGCTTGACGCCGTCTCTCTTTAACTTAAACCGTGACGGCCTTGATCACCTTAAAGGGTGACGCCGTCAGACTTCCATTGTAAAACTTTCTGGCGCGTCACGTGTATTTGTAACACCCCAACCCGACAAGGGCAAAGATGTCACAAATACATGGTTTCATATCAGATACAAGCATTCAAGAAATAAAATGGCGGAAGCCTTAACATTAAATTTCAAAGGAAAATAAGTCAACACGACTTATATCAAGTGCAAGATAGGAATAACGGAGTACAAAACAGAATCCAACATGCCCAAACAATGGCATAACAGAAATAATATCCAAATGGTCATACTAGAATGACAAGGTCTAACTTCACACAAGTTGCTCTCATCCCAAAGCCAAACCCAGCTTCCTAGCTTAAATACCTGCCGCAGGAAAAGAAAATGCGGCTGAGCTACGAGAGCTCAGTGAACAGATATAACGGAAACAAAGCAGTAGTAACGGGATAATAAAGTAAAAGAAATAATACCAGGTGTAACAAGAGTCAGGAAAAGGAATACAAGAGTTATGCAGACATACCAGGAATTTAGGATGGTTACAATGGTAGGTGCAAATGAAACCAGAACCCACCACAATTCCAAGTCAAAATCAAGACAAGTCCAATGTCAGGTCAAGTATCAGGTCAAGTAACAGGTCATAAGGTTACAAGGTTTCAGGTAAACAGAAATCCACTACGAGCTCGAACTCAAAGTCAATCTCAAAGTCAAACCATATCAAGTCACATATCAGGGTGTATAGAGGGGTGACCTCAGCATACCAAGTACAGGGTGAGGGGATACCTCTCAGGGTTGGAGTCATGAGCTCCCAGGGGTGTGAAAGGCATGTATCGCACACAGTACCAGACACCAGACAATACAAACAAATCAGGACAGGTCTAGGATGCATCCATGCGCCCCCGCAGGCCACAGGGTTCTTCCTCTACGTAATAAATCAAGTCAAATCGGGGACGGCGTAACCAAATCACTAGGGCTACACACTAGTCATGCCGGCGGTGCATCACCGACATGGACATGAAACCCTCATGCCTAGTAGATGGCTCGTAGTCTCAAACTGTGGGTGAGGGTCAAGTATCAAGTCTCGGGTATCAAGTATCAGGTGTCATAACCGGGTTCATATCAGGATCCATATCAGGATTTATATCAGGGTTCATATCAGGGTTCAGGACAGGAGATAAATGCAGGAGTTCATCATCAGGAGGTCCATATCAGAAAGGTCAAATACTGGAAGGTTCATAATAGTTTATTATAAGAAATCCTTTTTACATGGTTTAATAAAATGATCGTTAGAACAGTTTCATAATAAAAGTCTTTTAAGGAAATGTTCAAAACCTCTTCATATACAATTAGAAAGTAGTTATAAAATCCTATGAACCTTCAAGTACCCAAGGTCTTAATTATTCAGGTTATCAGGGTTCAATAAGTCATGTCAAGTATCGGAAGAAACATAGCAGGGTTCAGGTCAAAGGTTCAAGTCAAATGGTTCATATCAAGTGTATCAAGGTTCAAGTTCAGGTTTATGACAAGGTTCAAGACAAAGGTTAAGGCCAAGGTTCAAATCTACGGTTCACAATACAGGGAAAACATAGTAATGAATCAGGAATCAGAAATGAGACGAAGGCTCCTTACAATAAGAGCAGAATATCTGTACCTTATTCAAATAGCAAGCACAAACACAAGAGTAGCTGACAGGGATCAAGATCACTCCCTCCTTGAACCTAAAGGAGTAGAAGACAGAAATACGAAAGGGGTTCAGTTATCTTCCCATTATAAGTAACTTCCATTTTTAGTAACTTTCTATTTTTAGCAGGTTTCCATAATTAGTAAGTTACCACATTTAGCAAGATTCAAGTGATATAATTCAAGTCAAGTCTTTAATTAGCTTATTATGGAAGTAATATTCATTTTAACAAGTTACACAAGTTCAGGGTTAGTTATGACAAGTTTTTCATAGTTCAGGGTTATAAGTGTAAATTTGCCAAAGTTCAAGGTTTAAAATGAAAATATCACCATTAACTCATTCTCACTCTCAAGTTATCCAGAATTACACCTTTAGTCCTTTATTTTTCATAATTTCCATTTTATACCCTTGGAATTACATAAGTTACTTTTTAAACCTTATAATATCCATAATTACACATTAAACCCTTAGTTTACCAATTTTACACCATGAACACTTATTTCAACATGTTATACGAACACACCCTTAAACATTCACAATTTTCACATCAAGTCCCTCTAGTTATCAAAGTTACATATTTAGCCCTTTAATTTACAATTTCAATCCTTAATTATTAATAATTACATATTAAGCCATTAAATTATCAAAATAGTACATAACCCCCTGAATATAATTTGCTACTCAAAACAGCACCAAGTTTCCAAAAATTACATATTTAGTCCCTCATTTTTATTTCTTTTCAATTCGATTTAACAAATATATATATTTATCAAATAAACCCTTTATATGCAAAATTAACACATGAGACCCTCCTTTTATATTTTATTCGAATTAAAGCAGGTCTAAAATGATTTACAAAATTATCCCTTAAGTTTTAAAAATTACAAAACACACCCTTCTATTTTAATTATCAAATCGGTAAACATAAAACTATTTCAAAATCAAACCCTAACAAACCCAATCATTATGAAATAATTTTATCATCATTAGGTCACCTTTATTTCCAGATTTCATCCACTAAAAACCCTAGGTCGATTGGTTCCATATTTGTTCCACGATTTTCCCTTTTTATTCAAAAATCCGATATAACCATAATTCCATAAATCACGAATTCGACTCAAAAAAATCAAGACACCATTTTTCTCATGTTATATGAAGCATATAGAACCCAGGAAAAATAAGTACACACCTCAGAAAAATCGCATACATGATTTATAGATTTATTTCAATTTTAGGGTTTATAACACATAATTTTCCATACGATTAATATATAGTACATGGCTTATTTTTATCATTTTTCCCACGTTATATATGATTAGGAGAGGGTTAGAAAAATACCAGAAAAATTATAGATCAAGGGATTCACACGCTATGGATTATTGTTGATCGGTTAGGGTTTTTCGACCTAATTAATTCACCACGACCAAACGATCGACTCCAGGACCTTGTGGCTATTTTTCCCACCTTCTTGGCACTATGAAGAACTCCAGAAAAATGCCTCTTTGCTTCAGAAAATTCGGATGTGGTGTGGGTGATTTTTAAGAGTGGCGGCTAAATGTTTTTAGGGTTTAATGGGTGAATAAAAATTATGGGATTGGTATAAATGGTGTTGACAGGATTTTTGGGGAGGGTAAAAGGCTAAAGAACCGGCCTTCATCATGGCCCAATTTAATTTACCATTTTTATTTCATTTTTCCTTAATTAATCTTGTAATTTAAATGGTTTTTAATTAATAATAATTGTGTATTTAAATTTTCGGTATACACAAGGGTATTTTGGTCATCTCACAAATTGTATAAATATTAATCGAAGTCGTCAAAATTATTTTGTATCATATCTTGTTCGTTTCCAGAAGTTTGGGATCGATTCGGAACTTTAATTAAGCTTTAATTAAATTTTAAAGTTTTCAGGGGCATTTTGGTAATTTTTGCATGTTTTAGATTTTCGGGTTTTACAGTATTTGTCATATCCACCTCTTTTGCCAAGCCGTGACGCCGTCAGGAGCAATCCTTGACGCCGTCACGTGTACTTTTCCAGCAGCTTTGGAAACTTTGTCGTTTTCTTCACTTTTATGCTCAAAAAACGTCCAAAATGCTTCTTTTTCCAGATTTCTTCTCCAAAGTACCTAAAATGACAAAAGGAACAATTTAGGGCAATATTTGATCAAATAAATACGATTTAGGGCTTAAATGACCCCTTAAAAGCGGTACACTTTTCGCTTCATCAAATACCCTTACACTTGAGATTTGCTTGTCATCAAGCAAATGCGCTTTTATTCTAATCAAAATACAAGTTAGGGGTCATTTAACGCTAATATAAAAGTAATTACAACAAATAGTCATTCCACTTTAATCATAATAAGCACGGAGATTACAAACTAGCACCTCACAAGTAGTGTTTAGATACTCACATCTCTCAGGTGTCATAAAAGTATATCTCATAAATGAAAATGGATAATATCTCTCACTACCTGTCATAGCAAATAGATTACCATAGGCTTGGGAAAGGATCAAAAACCTCCTCCACTAGGCGTAAGCACCTAAGATAAACTATCAAAGAGGGCTTTTAAACGGGTTATAACGTTAGGTGTAGGGATATGATAAACACGGTTTTGTTGGATAAAGGATATTTTACTGGTGGCGAGTTAAAGATCTTGATTAATTACATGTACAATATGGCGTTGCTAAGCCAAGACTAGACTCGACTTAAGCTAAAAAAAAAATAACAAAAACATAAAATAAACATAAAATGAAACGGGATGGTAGTCCGTATGTTTTTTCTACTTTTCTTTTTCTCATTTTTTTGTATTTTTCTTGATTTTTTCGATTATTATTATTATTATTATTTTTTTTTTCATACACTCTTGCCCTACCATCCAAAATAATACATCGTAGGGGAGTCGCATTCCCCTTACACTTGAACTTTTACATAACTTCACAAATAACTATTCTAATGACTCGAATTAAGATAATCGAAACACTTGGAGTACTTTTAAAATATTTAGCACATATGGGGGTAATAATGTTGTTCTTTCCCCTTACTCCATTACACTAGTACTTTACCCATGAGTCCCAATCGTCCCAAAATAATATGTACAAGGATATGACTCGACTTAGCAACCATGTAATCAATTAGATAATTAACTTGGGGTTTAAACAAATGTTGTAACAATAATGCACTAAAGATGAGTGCATACATGGTAGGCTAAGGCGATTTGGGTGTACATTTAAGTGGGGTGTAACAAATTCTTACTTTAAGTAAAATGCTTAAAGTTAGAAACGAAAAGATAGGCTCTGAGGGGTGTACTAGGGGTATCGTGTACTAAAAATGAGTACAACGCAAAGGGTGTGGGAGAATTACTTGACCAATGTAGCCAATGTAATTATAACAAAAACACAGGTGTAAAATAATGGGTTAATCCTAATTCCTCTTATCATGTAGTAAATCTAACTACACGAATGTAGTCTCACTTGTGGCCTCGGAATGGTCCTAACGCAAGTTCTAGAATCTAAGTGCTACCGGTACACACATCATAGCATAAATGCTTTTCCTACCAATTCTAGGGCGAACCTCACATATTTGGGGGTGGAAAATTTTTTAGTGGTACGGTTTTGTGCTAGTCATATAACTCCTATCCGTGAGACGCTCATTAAGATCAAAGTTTCACTCCTATATGTTGTAAAAAATTTTAAATTTGGCACTAAAATTGCCTTAACAGGTATTTCTCTCAGTTTTATTACACATCTACCATTAAACAAACAAAAATAAAGCGTAATAGCATTCTCTAAGGTATCGTACTTTACCCCCCCCCCTTACACTTAAGATGAACATTGTCCTCAATGTTCAAATAACAAGATGTAAAAGTAAATAAGGTAAAAGAATGAAATCAAATACTCCCCTGATTCGTTTGGTGGATAAAGAGGTAACATGGTTAGATCTTCTTCCAAGGTAATGTTGAAGCTCCAAGACTAAAGCATCGCCAAAAGCTAGATTCCACATACATCTCCTTGTCCAAAATAACCTGTTAAACCTGAGAAAACAAACACGAAAACCTGCATAACATTGGCGGATAAATCTATATAAGGATATAATGCTTGTGGAATGATTATTTTGTAGATTCCTTGAGTTTATAAGTTAGAGATTTAATAAAAACTTTTTATGATTCCGGTAGAAAAACAAAACTTTCAAAAATTTCAGAAAATTAAAACCTGACGCCGTCAGGTTGTAATGCCTGACGCCGTTAGAAATGATCTGACAGAATTCTCATGTTAAGTTTCCGGAAAATTTCTGGAAAAACCTATACCTTACTTCCTGGAATTCCTGCAAAACATCATTATGACTCGATACAAGCATTTGACTCAAACAATTACTAATATGTATGTTAATTTAATATTGTTATGATTCATGTTCATTTGTTCTAATAAACCGATTTGGATTTCCCTTACACTTATCTTTTGCAAAATACCTTTATATGTAGTTAAGACGAAGTTAAAAACAAGATAAAGCATTTTCACAATTTAGTTTTGAACATGAATCAATAATAATAAAAATTAAACATACATACGGAAGCAAATAAAATCAAACAAACAAATAAATAAACACACAAAGCAAATAAAGCCTACATGCAATAAAGAAAACCAAGTGTCACAAGTGTTCAAAGGCCAAAAGATGCCTAATCCTAAACTATTACAGACCAAATTGTTCCGAAACATACAACCATAGATTAAATTGTTTAAACATCATAACATCAAATCAAATGATCACTGGGGTGGGGGACCGTGGCGATAGTCGTAGTTTGGAGGGAGGTGCCCGTAGTACCCATACGGTGGGTAGTCCTGCTCACGTCCAGGGAAAGGGTCAATCTGCAGGTGTGGGTCCAACTGATCACGCGTAGATAAATGCTGCATCTATTGAATAGTGTGATCATACATCCAGTCGAACCTCTCGTTAACCCGGGTTCTCCAAGTATCAACCTGGCCCATCCAGGCCCCCTGGTGAGGCTGCCAATCCCCTCTGCTCATGTGCCGGTAGTAATCTGCCGTACCAGCCTCATAACCCCCATGTTGCTGCTGCTGATGCTCCTCTTCCTCATCATCCCCACCACCAACATTCTCAGCTCCGTCTGGATTATACCACATAAAGGTCCCATCATCCATCTCCATAACAACCTCCATCTGCTTCAGGGACCTAACCTTTACTGTCCTGCATGCATCACCACCACTCAAATACCTCGTGATCTCGGGCCTGAGGACTCCATAGGATCGGGCCAGCCGGGTGACAAACATCCCACCATAAATCCTATCTCCTTCCTTTTCCCCAACTCCACCATTCAGAAAGCTAGCTACCCAAAATGGGATGTTGCAGTAAACCTCATTTGAGTAAATGGTGTACAAATAGAAGAGGTCTGAAGCAGTGACGCGGTGGTGAGAGCTGTGGCGCCCTGTCAAGCTGTAGGTGAGACATCTATGGGTCAACCTAACCCTAGGTTCCCTGATTTAAGATGCCACAGTAGTCGAGGTGTACACACCATTTCCAATAGTCGGCCAGAACATGGAACATCTAAAATCATTCCTCATTGTCTCTCCATGCAACAACCTAGTCATGAACCCTGCTTGAGTGGTTTCATGCTGACTGTACAACCCTAGTCTCCATCCAAACTCTGTAACCGAGCATGTCCTAAGCTCACCCCCAGCCTAAAATAGATTGTGGTTCTGGCCACATCGGTCCTTGCCTCGGCCATGTCAAAGTGAAAAGTGGCAAAGAATTCACGTACCAATTCGTCATAGACCGGCTCTTGAATTCTAAACAGGTTTTCCCACTGAGGGCCGGTGAATTCATCAGTTTGAAAGCTTTGGAGAAAGGTTTGCTCAAGACCTTCCTTCCTCAAAAAGCTCCAATCTACCACGGCCCCATTTTCAACTTTGTGTTGTAGCAATTGGGTGTATTTGGTCGTGGCAGCATCGTTATTGAAGACACCCCAACTGAGGACCGTGTCGCCAAAGTTCTCTTGTTGGGATCTAGAGGAACTCCCTCTGCTAGGTCGTTGACGCTTACTCATTTTCTGGAACAAAGCAAGGAGGAACAAAAAGGGTTAATTTGTGAATCAAAGAATTGGTTGAGCATCAGACAAGTCTGACGCCGTCACCATTTGCTAGGTGACGCCGTCAGGTTCGACCAAATTCAAATCCAAAATTACGAGGGAAAAATCAATATCCAAACTTCAAGTTCATAAACCAAACGCCCATTTTTACAGCAAAATGGGTGATTGGATCATAGGTTATGGTTCAAATTCGTGGCCACCCAATTAGTGAATAGACCCATTTGATTGCCAATCATCAAATGCTTTAATCATTGCTAAATAACACTAATTAAAGGGCATTATGAGTTCTAGGCATGAATCAATCCTAGGGTTTCATGAGTTGGGGGGTTTCGAAATTGAAGAATCCTATGAGTAATTGAAGCGAAAAGAATGAATAAAAATTACTTACCACGTGGAGATTGGTAACGGAAGTTGGTGAATTGGACCTTGGAGATTCGTAGGTGGGGTCGGAGTGGAAATGGTTTGTGGGGTTTGTGATGAAAGTGATGGAAATAAGGTTATTATTGTTGTGCAGACGGAGTGACGGCGTCACGTTCATAGTCTGACGCCGTCAGACAAGCGTGATTCACCACTTTGTGCCAGTTTACAGATGAGCCCCTTGTATTTTTAGTGAGCAGCTTGTCAGGGTCAATAACCCTGATAGCTAGTCTCGTTAACAAGTTCCTCTTGGGTCAAATGTTTTGTTACTGTCACGGGATGTAGTAAAATGTTGGAAAGGGTCGGTTGACGTCTCATTCAGGTTCCAATTTCCATCACGGCAGGTATTCAGGGAGTGAGGGGAACTTTTCCAGGGGGTTTTCGAAATGAGGGTGCGCTTGAATTGAATTCTTTTCACACCTGGCTTAAAGCCAAATGATCGATTCCTTACTTCGTGAAAGTCAGGGAGTGTGACCACCATGCTCCCCACGAATATACCATATACATGAGAATTCTTATTCTCGCAAGGGAGCCCAAAGGGATAAGAGAGTTTTAAAGGTGAAGGCTTTGGGAAAGGAATTTCGTTATCCCATTCGTTTTACGGTTTATTAGGGCCTGGAAGTTCAAAGATCTTCTCGATCTTCTTGTGTAAAGCTTCATCCCTAATTTTCTCCTTTATTCTCGAGATAAACTTTTCTGCTAGTTCCATGAACACATCTTGGGTGTTTTTCAAGTGAGTCTCTAATTCCTGGATCCGTCTCTCTTGGTTGTTCACGAAAGTTAGCATTATCCCTTCAAATTCATCTTGTCGTGAGAATTGATGAAACGTATGTTTACCAATTATGTTCACACACTCATCGGGATTTTCATCAGCCGTAGGTGTCTCGGCTTTCATTAATTTCTCAACCTGCCTTTTTATGTTTTCGAACAGCTGTTCTTGGGTTGCACTCATGCAATTTAAAATCCCTTCTTCCGAGAACGTTGAGTCTTTCCATTCTTCTTCTTCGTACTGTGCTAAGTCCTCAATGACTTCCCAGCACTTATCGACATTGAGCCTGCTCAATCTTACGTTGGCAGCGTAATCTATGGCTCTTCTAGTTTGATGATTGACACCATCATAAAAGATTTGGATTTGTAGCCAAGGATCCATGCCATGGTGAGGGACTTTTTGGAGTAAGTCCTTGAATCGAGTCCATGCCTCGTAGAGGGTTTCGCCTTGACATTGTTGGAACATCAAGATATCATTCCTTAGCTTGGTAGTTCTTCCTGGTGGGAAAAACTGAGCGAGAAAACGAGTGGTGAGATCATCCCAAGAGGTGATGGATCCTGCGGGTAGACGCTCTAGCCATTGACTAGCTTGGTCCCGCAGAGAGAATTGAAAGAGACGTAGTCGGGTCGTCTCTCGAGTGGCAACATCAAGGTCTATGGAATCAACGATTTTAAGAAAGTCCTTGAGATGTTGATTAGGATCTTCGGAACGAAGTCCATGGAATGCGCATCCGCTTTGCACCAACCGGATGGTGTCGGATCGCAAGGGAGTGACATTGGCTCCTTGAGTGAGCTCAATGGTGTTTCGATAGCCATGGTGGCTAGGACGGGAGTAGTCTCCTAAGGTACGGGCTCTAGGAGGTGGGTGTTGTTGTGGTGGTGGGTTGTTGGGATCAAGGATATTACCACCTTCCATGATGTCGGATGGTAATGGTTACGAACAAAGAAACGAAGAAAAAAGATAGACTAAAGAAAACCTAGAAAAATAAAATAAAAATCTCACTAGAAAGGAATCTAGTGAGTAGACCTAATAAAATAAAAATTCAACCTAAACAATAACTATTCCCCGGCAGCGGCGCCAAAAAACTTGATGCGTGGTTTTGCGACCTTACAACAGGTTTTACCTCTCGAGGGATATCAAGAGGCTTGCAATCCCCACCAGGCAGTGTACCTGACCGATGTAGTATAGTGTAGTGGCAAGTACCGGGGGATTGATCGTTCTCTAGGGGAATAGTGTCGTTAGGATTGAAAAACTACTCTAATAGGTCTAAGGGTGAGGGAAGATTCTTTTTGTATTTTTATAATTTTTTATGAAAGCAAGTAAAATCTCGGGTTTGAAGGAGTGGGCGGAATTAGTTGCTAGTCAACTAACCCAAATAACTACAATTGCAAATAAAATAAAATAACTGAAAATGAAAAGGTTGTGAAACTTATATGGAGAGAAATGTGTTTACTTAGATTTCCTTACTCCCTAACTATCTTTTACCGGTTGATTAGTGTGTATTAATTGCGTGGATGACGGGTGTATTCCTTAATACCAATCGTGGGGTGGCGTACGTACTTCCCCAACTCTATAAGCTCCTACTTCACTCCTATGTCGAGCCGGCTAAGAAGCTCCTAACATGGGATCACTAGAATTCGCTCATGCATTAAATACAACCATAAAAACCTTAGTACGCATTGGTTCATGTTTCTTAAGACGTTCAAGCAAGTTACCATATAGGAGGTTAGCTAGTTTTCTTAAGCCTAACATCGATAAACAATCATCCAATACAATTAATAACACACCAACAACCGATAATCAATAGTTAGGTTTCATTAGATCTAAGCAAACACAAGATAAATCTAGCCTAACATGTTAATTAAAAGACAAGAACAAGATATAATCAAACAACACATAGACATATTGAATGATTAATTGATTACTTATCTTCAATTAAACATGGGAGATCCAAGGGTATAAAACCCTTAAAAATGGCAGAAAATTCGTCTTAGGGTTTCTCCTCACAAAGTTGCACACTAATGACTAAAAATTGCAAAACTATATATAGAATTTAGGGGCTGACGGCGTCACGTTGTAGGAGGTGACGCCGTCACCTCGCCGCGGCTAGGGTTCCCGGATGGTCTTCCTGACGCCGTCCCTCTTTAATCCTCCAAAATCCACTCTGGCACGTCAAGGGTTGACGCCGTCACAATTGTGCTTGACGCCGTCTCTCTTTAACTTAAACCGTGACGGCCTTGATCACCTTAAAGGGTGACGCCGTCAGACTTCCATTGTAAAACTTTCTGGCGCGTCACGTGTATTTGTCATATCCACCTCTTTTGCCAAGCCGTGACGCCGTCACGTGTACTTTTCCAGCAGCTTTGGAGACTTTGTCGTTTTCTTCACTTTTATGCTCCAAAAACGTCCAAAATGCTTCCTTTTCCAGATTTCTTCTCCAAAGTACCTAAAATGACAAAAGGAACGATTTAGGGCAATATTTGATCAAATAAATACGATTTAGGGCTTAAATGACCCCCTAAAAGCGGTACACTTTTCGCTTCATTAGAATCAAACCATCATAGGAACTAAGTGGCTGTTTAGGAATAAACTCGACGAAAATGTCATCGTGACTAGGAATAAGGCAAGGTTGGTAGCACAAGGCTATAACCAACAAGAAGGAATAGATTATGATGAAACCTATGCACCCGTAGCTAGATTAGAATCTATTAGAATACTCCTTGCCTATGCGTATGCCTTAGACTTTAAATTGTACCAAATGGACGTGAAAAGTGCATTCCTAAATGGTTATATCAACGAGGAGGTATATGTTGCACAACCTCCGGGATTCGTTGATTTCGAACATCCGAATCATGTTTATAAACTCAAGAAAGCACTCTATGGTCTTAAGCAAGCTCCCAAAGCTTGGTATGATAGACTGAAAGCATTCTTGATTGAACATGAATATACCATGGGAGTTGTTGATAACACACTTTTCACAAAGAAAAGAGATTCACATCTCATCATTGTTCAAATATATGTCGACGACATCATATTTGGCTCAACTTGTCCAGAACTGTGCAATGATTTTTCTAAAATCATGCATGACGAGTTTGAGATGAGCATGATGGGCGAATTAAATTTCTTCCTTGGTTTACAAATTAAGCAAATGGAAGATGGTATCTTCTTTAATCAATCTAAGTATAGTAAGGAAATGCTTAAGAAGTTTAGTTTAGAAGAGTCTAAGCCCATGAAAACTCCATGTCCACGGAAATAAAACTCACGAGAGATGAAGAAGGTGAGTCCGTGGATAGCACTAAGTATAGAGGTATGATAGGTAGTTTACTATACCTCACGGCAAGTAGGCCCGACATCATGTTTAGTGTCTGCCTTTGTGCTCGCTTCCAAGAGGATCCCAAAACCTCTCACCTTGAAGCGGTTAAGCGTATCTTCCGATACATTAAAGGCACTATACACTTGGGATTATTTTATCCCAAGGGGACCGGTATAGAAACTGTTGTCTATGCCGACTCTGATCATGCGGGAGATTACGTGGATCAAAAAAGCACGAGTGGCGTTTGTACCTTCATGGGTTGTTGTCTAACTTCTTGGTTCTCCAAGAAACAAACGGCTCTTGCCATCTCCACTACCGAAGCCGAGTACGTAAGCGCCGGAAAGGCATGTCAGCAAGCACTATGGATGAAACAAGCCCTTAACGACTATAGCATACACTTAGATGATGTTCCTATTATGTGTGACAATAAAGGTGCTATTGACTTGAGCAAAAACCCTGTCCAACACTCCCGTACTAAACACATTGAAATTCGCCACCACTTCCTTCGCGATAATGTTCAAAAAGGAAATATTTCCAGTGAGAAAGTTCCTTCTCAGGACAACATCGCTGACATACTAACCAAACCTCTCAAACGAGAATCCTTTAACTACCTCCGTCTAGGTCTAGGAATGATGGAACATATTCCATAAATCACATGACTCTTGAAGTCATCCCGTGTATCTCGTCTAGTCAAGTTTAGGAACCCCTAGTCATAAGAATTTGTTAGGTACAAATTCTTTCCTCGTGTCATAAGATCTCACTAAAACAGCGAGACTTATTCTTCAAAAATCAAAATGGGACAGAAAACAGTCCCAGCAGATCACGGCTCCACTAAATGTGGCACGGCACCGTTAAATTTAACGGTACCGTGGAACCGTGCATCTGTAACATTCAGGATTTAAATTCCATTTTTCCACATTACTCATCACAAACCCTCTCAATCTCAGCAACTGCTGTCATAACCTAACCTCACAACCCAAAACTCAATTACACCTCTTCAAGATCATATTCAAGACATTGATTTCAAGATCTTCAATCATTTTACCATTTTCTACATAAGTTGTAAGTTATCTTACTCTAATTTATTTCTAATTTTGAGTCTAGGGTTTGTTCATTGATGAAAATTGAATTGGGGATTTCCACCTTTTTCTAGGAATGTTTTAAAATTAGAAGTCATCAACACTAAAACACCCCAATTCCATCAATTTTAAAATCTCACAAAATTAGGATCATGAAATTGTTCTTTTTCATGCATTGTTGATGCAAACTAAAAACACTTTCTCATGCATTCATGATCTCACAAATATTATTCGAATTACATAATCAATATGTACTTTTCGACATATTTGTTTGAGCTAAAGTGAAATCAGGAGTGTTTGGGTAATCTCATTATTTTTCTTTTGAGTCGAGATTACCGCACCTCCACATAGTCTGCATATAGGCACACACTAGGCACGTGTTGTATGCAACTGTTTTTTTTTTTTCTAATTTTTTCTTAAATTTTTTTAGGACACAAAAATGTCTCATGAATATGATTTTGATCATCTCCTAACCGATACCTATACACCCGAAATCTCACGTGAACCCACTACACCTGGTAACCACATTCGTGCCTATGTCAATCTTGAAACCCGTCGGTTTCATGAAGGCCGTGTCGTTGATCCATCCCTAGTTTACCACCGGGACATCAACACTTCCTTTAGAGCTATAGGATTCGATTGTCTACTCCACATTAATGAGTACATTTTTCCTCGCTTTGTGTTGGAGTTCTTCCGACAAGTTGAACTCGTACGTAACGAGGATCAATCCTTGTCACTTTGGTTTTGGGTCAAAAACTTCAAATACGTTCTAACTCTTGAGCAATTTGCTCAAATCCTTAGAATACCAAATCATGGGCAATGTGCCTATACTGAAGATTGGTGTCTTGAGTCTCTCTTTCACTATCGTGAGGAGAATAGTCCGTACTGTTCGTACATACCCCCTCCAACCGAACTAACCAAAATCATCCGTACTCACCCTCACCCACATCCAACGAAAGTTCGTTTGGAAGAAGTGCGTCATGAACTACTTTCTTGGGCAGTCATCCTGCGAGAAAATGTTCTAAGTCTCACAGGAAATCATGAGCACCTCCCGGCGTGTTGTGCTCATATGATTTACTGTCTCTTGACCCAACAACCTTACAATCTGGCTTACTTCTTCGCTAAGCGAATTGTTCATCTCAAGGGTAACAAGAATAAATTGATACCCTATGGGATGTTCCTAACCCGTCTCTATCATCACTTCATGACCTTTCACCCTTACCTTCATGGTCCTCAATACTCCCTCTTCACACCTGTCATGAAACCCATAACCGAGTCATATGTCTCAACCATCCTCATTTCCGAATTCACCACCCACTATCCACCCTTTGATGATCCTAATCATGTGAATGATACAAATACTCAAGACGAGAGTGTGACAAGAAGGGGGAATGCTCAAGTCATAAGTAGTTAGGAAGAGATTTATGTCTCTCACTAGGGTTTATTACTAATAGATAATTTTAGGAATTAATGTTCAAATTATCTTACATGCTTACATGAATATTCTATGTGATATTTGAATGATATGTTATCTTGTCCTTTTATGCTTGCATGCTTATGATTATTTAAGAACATTGCATGATCATCCTTATGTGCTAGATGTAGCATTGTATGGATATATTAGGAAAATAAGTACCTAGTGAGTTGAGGCACTCTCATTTCTAGGAATTAGCTTCCCTATAAAATTCCCTCTAGCTGCCCAAAACTAGCCTGCAAAGAAATTTTCGTGCCAACAGTGTCACGGCACCACTAAATAGGGACGGTACCGTTAAATTTAACGGTACCGTGGGGTATTTAACGGAGTTGTGACCCTGTATAACGGATTTTTCCTATTGCTCCTACTTCCCTATCATCCTAACCTCAAACCTGCAAACCTTGCACCCTCACACACACCCTAGGATTCCCCTCCTACACCATAGGATCAACTTTAATTCAAATTTCACCCAACTTGCCTATTTAAGGCCTCAACCTTGCAAGCTTATCTTGCACTTCACCTTCAACCTCCCATCACACAAACACCATGTCCTCCACACATGGTTCAACCTCTCAAATCTCCAAGAAACCTAGGATAACCGTAAAACCACCCTCAAAACCACTCTTTGTGGATCTCACAAGAGATGATGAAGCTATGACACCACCTTCCCAAGCCACTCCATACTCACCATCACCACCTTATGCACCATCTAAAACATCATCTACCTACACAACATCTTCATCATCCTATTACACTACATCATCAATAGGAGTACACACCATCCCCCTTCACCCCATTGGACAATGCCATGCCAATTTCACCTCCAACAAACCTACCACAATCACCATCTCCTATCATGGCACAACCCAACCAACCACATCCCTTTGAGTTACATAGTGCTAATTGCCTATGTTGTCTCCATAACCGTAATCTCATCTACTTCTTAAGAGACGAGATTCATTTCATGTTCTACTTTATAGAACATCTCTTGACACCTCCACCACCTCAAATGGGGCCCCAATCTCCACCACCACCTAACCAAAACAACTAAACACTTTCTTGTTTAGTCCTCCACAATAAACTCTTAGGACCCCTCTTGGAAATGAAGCTTGTCTCTAGTCATTAGGAATTTAGGCTTCTTGTTATCTTCCTTTGTGCTTTCTATGTAGTCATACATTACTATGACACTTGTTTGTTTTATGAATGAATGTTTTTATGTGGAGGTTTTCCTTTTAAGGGATTGGTTATTTGTCACAATGTGCTACTTGTTAGATATTGTATATTTGTCGTCTAACTTTGTTTTGTAGCACGATCCATTGCTCGATTCCTTTGTGTTCTCCAAATGAGGGGGAGTACACATCAAGGGGGAGCCTTAACCACCTTTTTGATTTGACAAAAAGGGGGAGAAATGGGAGTAAACTCATTAAAAACTTGTTAAAACTAATTTTAACCTAAAATGAGTTTATATTTTGTCATCATCAAAAAGGGGGAGATTGTTGATGCAAATAATGTTCTAAAAGCGTTATTTATATCTTTCGATTACTTCACGTTTTGAGGATGACAAAATGTGAACTCACGTTACGTTAAAATTAACGTTAACAAGCTTTTAATCGGAAGATCCCGTTTCTACGCAAATCACTCTTGAACAAAGTTACAACTTGAACTAGTGATCAAAGAAGTGAATTCATGTTTTGAAAATTCACATTTTAAATGGGACAAAACATTTTTTTCAAAAATACACATGACAAATTATTTTTGAAATATTAAGAAATGTTTTAATGGAAAAATAAGTTTGAAAATCACAACAGCTATTTTTCCCCACAAAATCAGCTCCAACCTTCCCCAAATAAGTTTTCACCAGAAAAGACAAAATTTGGAGCGTCCTAGTCTACCACGGCTCCACGGTACCATTAAATTTAATGGAGCCGTGGGTTATTTAACGGAGTCGTCCGTACAAAATTTTTTGTAACGTTCAGATTTTCTTTGCCTATAAATACCCACCCCTTTCACTGTTTTTAGGCATCCTTTCACACACAAAACTTTCTGAGTTGAATACTCTCTTCACACTTTCTTTCTTAGATCATTTAGGTTAGTTTTTCTTTTGTTCAAGAGTGATCCAATCATCCTTCAAGTGATCCTCTTCATTCCTCTTCACTTGCAAGAGAATAACACAAGTATCCAAGTTGATACAAGGTGTTATCATTCCTCTTCATTAGCAAGAGAAGAACACAAGTATCCAAGTAGATACAAGGTGTTATCATTCCTCTTCATTAGCAAGAGAAGAACACAAGTATCCAAGTAGATACAAGGTGTTGTTATTCCTCTTCATTAGCAAGAGAAGAACTCAAGATCTTCACGAAGACGAGAGTTGTAGTAGGTAGGTTTTGTAACACTTGTTACATCCTTGTTGTATCTTAGCATACATCAAGATTATCTTTCTTTTGTGAGAGTGTGAGTGAAGATCATTGTGATCTTAAGAGATAGTGAAGATCTCTTGAAGCCATTGGGCTTGTGTGTGAGTAGTCAAAGGATCTAGAGTAGTTAGATTGAGTAGAGTGAAGTGAGAGTTGATCTTAGTGATCGTGTTGAGATCGTGGTGATCTCTTGTATCCATTAGGGCTTGTGTGATTGGTCACGTGGACCTTGGTAGATTGGTGCTAGCTAAGATTAGCACTCGACATCTAGCTTAGTTTCGGTAAAAGGATAAGCGACGTGTACGGTTTTCTCCGCCTTAAGGGAGGTTGTTGACATAGTGCTTGAAACTCTCGAGTGTGGTACTCGGGGAGTGGAGTAGGGCGAAGAAGAGCTTCGTAGCCGAACCACAATAAATCCTCTATCTCGGTTTGATCTTTCCAACTCTACTCTTTACTTTTATCATTTATCATTAGTTAGTATAGTGTCTAGTTCATATTGGTGTTGATTGATTACATATAAGTGTTCGAATCAAAGTTTCCAATATCATACTTTTAAAACAAGATTTTTAAAAGAAGTTTTTAAACCGGTAAACTATTCAAACCCCCCCCCCCCTTCTAGTTTCCCACAATTGGTATCAAGAGCCACGTCAGTCAAGATTTTAAAGTATATTGTATTTTAAAACTTGAATCGATCAATGGATTCAGACAAATATCTAGAAGGGCAATCTATGCAAAGACCACCACTTTTCGAAACCGAATGTTTTATTTATTGGAAAACAAGATTCGAAACGTATGTGAAATCAAAATACATTGATCTTTGGCATGTTATTACCGAGGGTGACTTTCAAGCTATTCAAATGAATCCGGAAACTAAAAAGGATGAAATTGTTTCTTATGATAAACAAAGTGATGAACTAAAAAGAAAACTAGCCAAAAATAATGAGGCTAAAATGATGATTTATAATGCTTTGCCTAAAAAGGAATTCGAAAGAATTTTCATGTGTAATACGGCAAAAGATATTTGGAAAAATTTGTTAGTCACTCACCAAGGTAATAACCAAGTCAAAGAGAACAAGATAGATCTTCTTGTTCAACAATATGAACAATTCTCCATTTCGGAGGATGAGTCAATAGATAATGCTTTTGCTAGATTTAATACTATTATCACTAGTCTTAAAGCTCTTGATGAAGGTTATTCTAGTAAGAACTATGTTAGGAAGTTTCTTAGAGCTCTACATCCTAAATGGAGAGCAAAGGTCACCGCCATTGAAGAGTCAAAGGACTTGGCGGCATTGTCACTCGATGAACTTATAGGAAACTTGAAAGTTCACGAGATGATCATCAAGAAAGACTCTGACATTGTCAAAGGAAAAAGTGAGAAAGTTAGATCTCTAGCATTAAAAGCCAGGAAGGAGTCTAGTGATGAGGAATGTTCGAGTTCCGATAGTGAAGATGAGGAATATGCATTAGCGGTTAGGGACTTTAAAAAGTTCTTTAGGAGAAGAGGTAGGTTCGTTAGGCAACCTCGTGATGAGAAGAAGACATCACAAAAGAACCATGTTGAAAAGAAAGGGACAAGTGATAGGAAATGCTTTAGATGCGGAGATCCTAATCATCTCATAGGAGAGTGTCCCAAGCCACCGAAAGTCAACAACCAACGAGCTCTCATAGGAGGTTCATGGAGTGATAGCGGTGATGATGAAGAAAAGAAGCCCAAGGATGAAACATGTCTAATGGCTCACGCTTCAAATGAGATATGCTTGGGAATCGACTTGGAGCCTGATGAATGGGTCAAGGATAGTGGATGCACTAACCACATGACGGGCAACCGAAGTCTATTCTCATCATACAAGGCATACAACGGAGGTAATGTCACTTTCGGTAGCAAAATTAAGGGCAACATTATTGGCAAAGGTACGATCACTCAAAACTCCCTCACTATTAGAAATGTTGAGCATGTAGATAACTTAGGATTTAATTTGCTTAGCATTAGTCAAATGGTAGATAATAAGTGTAGAGTTATATTCTCTGAAGAGGGTAGTGAGATCATTAAGGATGGTAAAACCATAGGCAAAGGAGTTAGGAGAAATGACCTATTTGTTATGAAAATAGGAAATAAGCCTCAGGATAGGATATGCTTAGCAACCATAGATGATAACTCCACTCTATGGCATAGGAGATTAGGTCATGCCAATATGCGCTTGATACAATCATTGGCGTCTAAGGAACTAGTTAGAGATCTACCTAAGATTAAGTTTGATCAACACTTTTGTGACGCTTGTAAAGTTGGAAAACAAGCCCATTCTAGTCACAAAGCTAAGAATATAGTCTCGACCTCTAGAGGCCTAGAACTCCTTCATATGGACTTATTCGGTCCATCCGCCGTACGGAGCTACGGAGGAAACTAATACACCTTAGTAATAGTTGATGACTACTCTAGGTACACTTGGACTATATTTCTTAAGAATAAGACTCAAGCCTTTGAGGAATTCGAAGTTTTTAGTAAGAAAGTCCAAAATCAACTAGGATGTACAATAGTTTCCATTAGGACGGATCATGGTCGGCAGTTTGATAATGATGTGCAATTTGGAGTATATTGTGATGCTAATGGTATTACTCACAATTTCTCAGCTCCACGCACTCCACAATCAAATGGGGTAGTAGAGCGGTAAAATCGTACTCTACATGAAATGAGTAGAACGATGTTGAATGAACAATCAATTCTGCAAAAGTTTTGGTGTAATGCGGTGGACACCTCAACTTACATACTTAATAGGATTTTAATTAGGCCTATCTTAGGAAAAACCCCATATGAAATCATGAAAGGTAGAAAACCTACTCTTGATTACTTTAGAGTGTTTGGAAGCAAGTGCTTCATACTAAACACTAAAGATTACCTCACCAAGTTTGACCCAAAGTCTTACAAAGGTGTCTTCCTAGGATACTCCCAAAATAGTAAAGCTTACATTGTCCTAAATAAGGAAACAATGAAAGTCGAAGAGTCACTCAACGTGACATTCGATGAAAGCCCTCCACCAACTAAGACATCACCCTTGGTGGATGATGACTTAGATGAGGAATAAGCCGTTAAGGATAATGGCAAGAAAACCTTAAATGATGACATTGAGGATGAAATAGTTGAAATTGACGAAACTGTCAACATTAAGGAATCCAAGAACCATCCTATTGAAAATGTCATAGGAAACCTAAACCAAAGAACCCTTAGGTCACAAGCCCAAAACAAAAGTAATTTCTTTTGTTTTATATCAACCGTAGAACCTAAGAATGTCAGTGAAGCGATTAAGGATGAAAGTTGGATACTTGCCATGCAAGAGGAACTTAATCAATTCACTGCAAACCAAGTTTGGGAGTTAGTATCTCCTCCTAGGAATCAAACCATCATAGGAACTAAGTGGCTGTTTAGGAATAAACTCGACGAAAATGGCGTCGTGACTAGGAATAAGGCAAGGTTGGTAGCACAAGGCTATAACCAACAAGGAGGAATAGATTATGATGAAACCTATGCACCCGTAGCTAGATTAGAATCTATTAGAATACTCCTTGCCTATGCGTGTGCCTTAGACTTTAAATTGTACCAAATGGACTTGAAAAGTGCATTCCTAAATGGTTATATCAACGAGGAGGTATATGTTGCACAACCTCCGGGATTCTTTGATTTTGAACATCCGAATCATGTTTATAAACTCAAGAAAGCACTCTATGGTCTTAAGCAAGCTCCCAAAGCTTGGTATGATAGACTGAAAGCATTCTTGATTGAACATGAATATACCATGGGAGTTGTTGATAACACACTTTTCACAAAGAAAAGAGATTCACATCTCATCATTGTTCAAATATATGTCGACGACATCATATTTGGCTCAACTTGTCCAGAACTGTTCAATGATTTTTCTAAGATCATGCATGACGAGTTTGAGATGAGCATGATGGGCGAATTAAATTTCTTCCTTGGTTTACAAATTAAGCAAATGGAAGATGGTATCTTCTTTAATCAATCTAAGTATAGTAAGGAAATGCTTAAGAAGTTTAGTTTAGAAGAGTCTAAGCCCATGAAAACTCCCATGTCCACGGAAATAAAACTCACGAGAGATGAAGAAGGTGAGTCCATGGATAGCACTAAGTATAGAGGTATGATAGGTAGTTTACTATACCTCACGGCAAGTAGGCCCGACATCATGTTTAGTGTCTGCCTTTGTGCTCGCTTCCAAGAGGATCCCAAAACCTCTCACCTTGAATCGGTTAAGCGTATCTTCCGATACATTAAAGGCACTATACACTTGGGATTATTTTATCCCAAGGGGACCGGTATAGAAACTGTTGTCTATGCCGACTCTGATCATGCGGGAGATTACGTGGATCAAAAAAGCACGAGTGGCGTTTGTACCTTCATGGGTTGTTGTCTAACTTCTTGGTTCTCCAAGAAACAAACGGCTCTTGCCATCTCCACTACCGAAGCCGAGTACGTAAGCGCCGGAAAGGCATGTCAGCAAGCACTATGGATGAAACAAGCCCTTAACGACTATAGCATACACTTAGATGATGTTCCTATTATGTGTGACAATAAAGGTGCTATTGACTTGAGCAAAAACCCTGTCCAACACTCCCGTACTAAACACATTGAAATTCGCCACCACTTCCTTCGCGATAATGTTCAAAAAGGAAATATTTCCATTGAGAAAGTTCCTTCTCAGGACAACATCGCTGACATACTAACCAAACCTCTCAAACGAGAATCCTTTAACTACCTCCGTCTAGGTCTAGGAATGATGGAACATATTCCATAAATCTCATGACTCTTGAAGTCATCCCGTGTATCTCGTCTAGTCAAGTTTAGGAACCCCTAGTCATAAGAATTTGTTAGGTACAAATTCTTTCCTCGTGTCATAAGATCTCACTAAAACAGCGAGACTTATTCGTCAAAAATCAAAATAGGACAGAAAACAGTCCCAGCAGATCACGGCTCCACTAAATGTGGCACGGCACCGTTAAATTTAACGGTACCGTGGAACCGTGCATCTGGAACATTCAGGATTTAAATTCCCTTTTTCCACATTACTCATCACAAACCCTCTCAATCTCAGCAACTGCTGTCATAACCTAACCTCACAACCCAAAACTCAATTACACCTCTTCAAGATCATATTCAAGACATTGATTTCAAGATCTTCAATCATTTTACCATTTTCTACATAAGTTGTAAGTTATCTTACTCTAATTTATTTCTAATTTTGAGTCTAGGGTTTGTTCATTGATGAAAATTGAATTGGGGATTTCCACCTTTTTCTAGGAATGTTTCAAAATTAGAAGTCATCAACACTAAAACACCCCAATTCCATCAATTTTAAAATCTCACAAAATTAGGATCATGAAATTGTTCTTTTTCATGCATTGTTGATGCAAACTAAAAACACTTTCTCATGCATTCATGATCTCACAAATATTATTCGAATTACATAATCAATATGTACTTTTCGACATATTTGTTTGAGCTAAAGTGAAATCAGGAGTGTTTGGGTAATCTCATTATTTTTCTTTTGAGTCGAGATTACCGCACCTCCACATAGTCTGCATATAGGCACACACTAGGCACGTGTTGTATGCAACTGTTTTTTGTTCTAAATTTTTCTTAAAATTTTTTATAGGACACAAAAATGTCTCATGAATATGATTTTGATCATCTCCTAACCGATACCTATACACCCGAAATCTCACGTGAACCCACTACACCCGGTAACCACATTCGTGCCTATGTCAATCTTGAAACCCGTCGGTTTCATGAAGGCCGTGTCGTTGATCCATCCCTAGTTTACCACCGGGACATCAACACTTCCTTTAGAGCTATAGGATTCGATTGTCTACTCCACATTAACGAGTACATTTGTCCTCGCTTTGTGTTGGAGTTCTTCCGACAAGTTGAACTCGTACGTAACGAGGATCAATCCTTGTCACTTTGGTTTTGGGTCAAAAACTTCAAATACGTTCTAACTCTTGAGCAATTTGCTCAAATCCTTAGAATACCCAATCATGGGCAATGTGCCTATACTGAAGATTGGTGTCTTGAGTCTCTCTTTCACTATCGTGAGGAGAATAGTCCGTACTGTTCGTACATACCCTCTCCAACCGAACTAACCAAAATCATCCGTACTCACCCTCACCCACATCCAACGAAAATTCGTTTGGAAGAAGTGCATCATGAACTACTTTCTTGGGCAGTCATCCTGCGAGAAAATGTTCTAAGTCTCACAGGAAATTGTGAGCAACTCCTGGCGTGTTGTGCTCATATGATTTACTGTCTCTTGACCCAACAACCTTACAATCTTGCTTACTTCTTCGCTAAGCGAATTGTTCATCTCAAGGGTAACAAGAATAAATTGATACCCTATGGGATGTTCCTAACCCGTCTCTATCATCACTTCATAACCTTTCACCCTTACCTTCATGGTCCTCAATACTCCCTCTTCACACCTGTCATGAAACCCATAACCGAGTCATATGTCTCAACCATCCTCATTTCCGAATTCACCACCCACTATCCACCCTTTGATGATCCTAATCATGAGAATGAGACAAATACTCTAGACGAGAGTGTGACAAGAAGGGGGAATGCTCAAGTCATAAGTAGTTAGGAAGAGATTTATGTCTCTCACTAAGGTTTATTACTAATAGATAATTTTAGGAATTAATGTTCAAATTATCTTACATGCTTACATGAATATTCTATGTGATATTTGAATGATATGTTATCTTGTCCTTTTATGCTTGCATGCTTATGATTATTTAGGAACATTGCATGATCATCCTTATGTGCTAGATGTAGCATTGTATGGATATATTAGGAAAATAAGTACCTAGTGAGTTGAGGCACTCTCATTTCTAGGAATTAGCTTCCCTATAAAATTCCCCCTAGCTGCCCAAAACTAGCCTGCAAAGAAATTTTCGTGCCAACAGTGTCACGGCACCACTAAATAGGGACGGTACCGTTAAATTTAACGGTACCGTGGGGTATTTAACGGAGCCGTGACCCTGTATAACGGATTTTTCCTATTGCTCCTACTTCCCTATCATCCTAACCTCAAACCTGCAAACCTTGCACCCTCACACACACCCTAGGATTCCCCTCCTACACCATAGGATCAACTTTAATTCAAATTTCACCCAACTTGCCTATTTATGGCCTCAACCTTGCAAGCTTATCTTGCACTTCACCTTCAACCTCCCATCACACAAACACCATGTCCTCCACACATGGTTCAACCTCTCAAATCTCCAAGAAACCTAGGATAACCGTAAAACCACCCTCAAAACCACTCTTTTTGGATCTCACAAGAGATGATGAAGCTATGACACCACCTTCCCAAGCCACTCCATACTCACCATCACCACCTTATGCACCATCTAAAACATCATCTACCTACACAACATCTTCATCATCCTATTACACTACATCATCAATAGGAGTACACACCATCCCCCTTCACCCCATTGGACAATGCCATGCCAATTTCACCTCCAACAAACCTACCACAATCACCATCTCCTATCATGGCACAACCCAACCAACCACATCCCTTTGAGTTACATAGTGCTAATTGCCTATGTTGTCTCCATAACCGTAATCTCATCTACTTCTTAAGAGACGAGATTCATTTCATGTTCTACTTTATAGAACATCTCTTGACACCTCCACCACCTCAAATGGGGCCCCAATCTCCACCACCTCCTAACCAAAACAACTAAACACTTGCTTGTTTAGTCCTACACAATAAACTCTTAGGACCCCTCTTGGAAATGAAGCTTGTCTCTAGTCATTAGGAATTTAGGCTTCTTGTTATCTTCCTTTGTGCTTTCTATGTAGTCATACATTACTATGACACTTGTTTGTTTTATGAATGAATGTTTTTATGTGGAGGTTTTCCTTTTAAGGGATTGGTTATTTGTCACAATGTGCTACGTGTTAGATATTGTATATTTGTCGTCTAACTTTGTTTTGTAGCACGATCCATTGCTCGATTCCTTTGTGTTCTCCAAATGAGGGGGAGTACACATCAAGGGGGAGCCTTAACCACCTTTTTGATTTGACAAAAAGGAGGAGAAATGGGAGTAAACTCATTAAAAACTTGTTAAAACTAATTTTAACCTAAAACGAGTTTATATTTTGTCATCATCAAAAAGGGGGAGATTGTTGATGTAAATAATGTTCTAAAAGCGTTATTTATATCTTTCGATTACTTCACGTTTTGAGGATGACAAAATGTGAACTCACGTTACGTTAAAATTAACGTTAACAAGTTTTTAATCGGAAGATCCCGTTTCTACGCAAATCACTCTTGAACAAAGTTACAACTTGAACTAGTGATCAAAGAAGTGAATTCATGTTTTGAAAATTCACATTTTAAATGGGACAAAACATTTTTTTCAAAAATACACATGACAAATTATTTTTGAAATATTAAGAAATGTTTTAATGGAAAAATAAGTTTGAAAATCACAACAGCTATTTTTCCCCCCAAAATCAGCTCCAACCTTCCCCAAATAAGTTTTCACCAGAAAAGACAAAATTTGGAGCGTCCTAGTCTACCACGGCTCCACGGTACCATTAAATTTAATGGAGCCGTGGGATATTTAACGGAGCCGTCCGTACAAAATTTTTTGTAACGTTCAGATTTTCTTTGCCTATAAATACCCACCCCTTTCACAGTTTTTAGGCATCCTTTCACACACAAAACTTTCTGAGTTGAATACTCTCTTCACACTTTCTTTCTTAGATCATTTAGGTTAGTTTTTCTTTTGTTCAAGAGTGATCCAATCATCCTTTAAGTGATCCTCTTCATTCCTCTTCACTTGCAAGAGAAGAACACAAGTATCCAAGTTGATACAAGGTGTTATCATTCCTCTTCATTAGCAAGAGAAGAACACAAGTATCCAAGTAGATACAAGGTGTTGTTATTCCTCTTCATTAGCAAGAGAAGAACTCAAGATCTTCACGAAGACGAGAGTTGTAGTAGGTAGGTTTTGTAACACTTGTTACATCCTTGTTGTATCTTAGCATACATCAAGATTATCTTTCTTTTGTGAGAGTGTGAGTGAAGATCATTGTGATCTTAAGAGATAGTGAAGATCTCTTGAAGCCATTGGGCTTGTGTGTGAGTAGTCAAAGGATCTAGAGTAGTTAGATTGAGTAGAGTGAAGTGAGAGTTGATCTTAGTGATCGTGTTGAGATCGTGGTGATCTCTTGCAGCCATTAGGGCTTGTGTGATTGGTCACGTGGACCTTGGTAGATTGGTGCTAGCTAAGATTAGCACTCGACATCTAGCTTAGTGTCGGTAAAAGGATAAGCGACGTGTACGGTTTTCTCCGCCTTAAGGGAGGTTGTTGACATAGTGCTTGAAACTCTTGAGTGTGGTACTCGGGGAGTGGAGTAGGGCGAAGAAGAGCTTCGTAGCCGAACCACTATAAATCCTCTGTCTCGGTTTGATCTTTCCAACTCTACTCTTTACTTTTATCATTTATCATTAGTTAGTATAGTGTCTAGTTCATATTGGTGTTGATTGATTACATATAAGTGTTCGAATCAAAGTTTCCAATATCATACTTTTAAAACAAGATTTTTAAAAGAAGTTTTTAAACCGGTAAACTATTCAACCCCCCTTCTAGTTTCCCACATAAATGACGTATTAAATCACCAGCTCAAAGCTCACGACTACCAAACCATTTCAAAAAACCGGCACCTCACCGACACCTGCAGTCCGGTTTTGATAACCCATACTTACATACATACTGTTTGGCACGTATCCGACACTAACTTTTCACTTTTCCTTCTTAAACCCTTTAATCAAACAACTAACTAAATCACTATCTCAAAGCTAGAATATACCAAACCAACACCTAACACATACCTAACCTCCAGTTTTCCGTACTTATGCGTATATAAATACTCTGTGGCAGTTTACTTTCACTTCTTCTAAATCACTAGGTCAAAGCTCAAGTCCACCAAACCTGTCCGAAAACCAGCAACTAACCGATACCTATGGTCCGATTTCGATACTTTATTAATTTTCTAAGACTCGTGCATCATATACTAAATCACTAGCTCAAAGTTCGAGTCTAACAAATCGCTTAAAAGCGGGCAACTAAAACATACCTAAACTCCGGTTTTCGACTTTGCGGTACTCACATTTATGTAAATACTTTTAGCAATTTATTTTTACTTATTTTAAATCACTAGTCCACCAAACCGGTAACTAACCGATAGCTACACTCTGGTTTTCAACACTCATACAAACTAACTTTCATCTAAGCATAAGTACAAACTTTGAGAAATCTACACACATGCTGCGTCGACACTCTAGGAACTGAATAACACCAGCATAAGAGTTCTAATAGCATATTCACATTTAGATCACACGACACAAGGTACATTCATCTATATTAGATACGGACTTAAAGCATCACATGCTTATATTCCTGACTTATAGACGCAAGACCATCTCCATAAAGAAGGAAAAAATCACTGAGATTTTTCTATTTCTCAAACTTTTCCCAAAAGAGCTTTACCAAAAAAATCAACAATACAAGTTACGGTTATAAAACTAAGAAGTGACGAACTAAGCATCATTTGAGTATACGAACAAGTGTCAAAGATCGTGGTCTCATAATTTCCAGTTTTCAACTCTTTGCAGATAAGGTTACTATGAAATATGAATGTGAAAACTCATAACCAAAACTTAAAAGATACTACTGTTTGACAAATGGCAAGCGTTGGGTACTTTTTTGATCCTATATCTATTTTCACTTATTTTATACTTTAATTACACAAAAAACCTAAGTGACTAAATCAACGAGCAAGTCCACCAAACTACCTAAAGTCCGGTTTAACCCATACAAACTAGCTTTCATATAAGTATAATTACAAACTAAAATGATCATATATACTGCATTCAACTTTAATTAAAACTAGTAAATTAATAAGATCAGATCATATATACATACACTGTTAGGCACGTATCTATAGACTTTTCCTTCTTATACTTTGATTAAACAGCTAACTAGCTCAAAGCTCGAATCTACCAAACCGTTTCAGAAACTGGCAACTAAACGACACCTCCAGTTGTGGATACATACATACTGTTGGGCATACTTACAGTTCATTTCGGTACTTATATTTATATAGTAGAGTAAATTTAAGTTTAATTAAAACTAGTAAAATTAAAATGAGATGAGAAATGAACCTGCACTTACTGGTTTCCGGTTTTATCGGCTCCTATAAACGTTCTGTTTCTCATCATTGCTGTTAATTTTGACCATATTCGTGACTTTTTTTTTCTTATACAATAAAGAGTGGAGTTATTTTGCAAACCAAATAATGCTCACATACTAAGGGACACATCCCCACCCTTAATCTAAATCTGATCAACGACCGAGATTAAAAAGATATTTACTAACTAAAAATAATAATAAACACGGAGGGGCACTTTAGTACATTTACAACACACCTGAAAATACGTATCTTCATTATTTCTAACATTCTTCTCTAACCAAACACACACTACTAAAAAAAACGGATCAAAAACCACCGCTGCTAAAACACGCCGGATCTAATAAATCCACCGAAAATCAAACAACTAACGGTTCTTGTCACTGATCAATTTCGTATCTTCCAGATGTGAGCTCTGAAGTCGGCAAACAAAGAGGTGATCTTTAGTTTTCGCAGCTTCCGGTATTCACGTTTTTAATAGATTTGCTTTAATCTGATGCTTTAGTCATGATTTTAATTGATATATCTGCTATGATTTGATTTGAGCAGATTGATCAAATTACAGGTTAATTTTTGCTCGCATAAGGTAATCTCGCTTTAACTTGTATTGTGTCTGTTACGTATGATAGTTGAATTATGACGAATTTATATGCATATGAATTGTGATATCAGCAGTGATAGATTGTACATTTGGCGTTGAGAATAGTTTAGGCGCAAAATTGAGACGTCAAATAATAATGTTCCATTAGGTTGAGACGTCTAATGATAGCGATATTTGGTAGGAGCGATGTTTTGTACGTTTGGTAGGAGCGATAGTTTTGCTTTAGAGTGCAACATTAGATTGAGACGTCTAGTAATATGCTGTTGAAATGGCGCATATTCAGTTTTACTTTAGATCTCGCTGGTTCAAATAAATGTGACTTGGTTTCTCACTGAAAAAGGACGTTACTTGTTTTAATCGAAAGGTGATCAACTATAAGGTAGTGATAGGCTGAGATCACACACATTGTCACACTAAATGGAGAAACATATTTGGTATTTGTAATATGAAAATAATAGGTTGGTTGTTCATTACTGATAGTAACAAATTGCATACAAAATCCGTGGTTCATAGGCACTCTGCTCTGTGATATTCAGAATATCACTTGTGATATTCAGAATATCATCACAAGTGATATTCTGTGATATTCAAAATATCACAAACGATATTCTGAATATCACAAATGATATTCTGAATATATTCAGAATATCACTTGTGATATTCAGAATATCACTTGTGATATTCACTATCACTTCCACTTGTGATATTCTGAATATCACTTGTGATATTCTGAATATCACAAAATATCACTTGTGATATTCTGAATATCATAAGTGATTTTCTGTGATATTAAGAATATCACAAGTGATATTCTGAATATCACAAGTGATATTCTTTATCACTTCCACTTGTGATATTCTGAATATCACTATTCAGAATATCGCTTGTGATATTTTGAATATCACAGAATATCACTTGTGATATTCTGAATATCATAAGTGATTTTCTGTGATATTAAGAATATCACAAGTGATATTCTGAATATCACAAGTGATATTCTGAATATCACTTGTGATATTCTGAATATCATAAGTGATTTTCTGAATATCACAAGTTTGATGATATTGATGTTTGATGATATCACAAGTGATATTTAAATATTTAAACAGTGGTTTAGCGTTGATCTGATGATATTTAAATATTTAGATATTTAAACAGTGATTTAGCGTTGATTTGATGATATTGATGTTTGTTGAGTTTATGCGTATCGAAATCATTATCCGCTTCGTTCGCGTGGTATAATCGCATCTGTTATTGTTTGTTATTTGAGCTTACGTATGCGTAATTTGGGCTTATTAACGATTAAGTGAGTTTGTTACCGTTGATTTGTGTACTGTTTGATTGAGTTTAAGTTGATGTCACTAGTGAGCTAATTATGTGATTAAGTGAGTGTGTTATTCAGTGATTTTGAATGCATAATTTCGGTTAATTTTACTAGTATTTGACCTTACGTATGCTTAATTTTAGCGTTGATTTGATGATTCTGATGTTTGATGAGTTTACTTGTTCGATCGTGAGAATTAATTGAGGTTAAGTTGTATTAGTGAGCTGATAAGTGATTAAGTGAGCGTGTTTGAGCTTTGTAAGCGTAATTTTACCGTCGATTTGATGATTTTGATGTTTGTTGAGTTTGTGTATAGTAGTGTATGTATGACATTGTGAGTGATGTTTATGTGTTTGATTGATGAGGTTTTTAATCAGAGTGATTAGTTGAGGTTAATTTGTTGTTACTAGTGAGCTGATTGAGTGAGTATGTTTGAGTTTACGTGTGCTTAATTTTTGTTGATTCAATGATTTTGATGTTTGTTGAGTTCGTGCAGTGTGCTATTGATGTTTATGTGTTTAATTGATGAGGTTTTGGATTAGGAGTGATTAGTTGCCATTAGTTTGTTGTGACAGTGAGCTAAATTAAGTGATAGAGCCATGGAGTGAGTGAGTATGGTTGTTGATTTAGTTATAGTTAGCTGATTAACAGATTAAGTGATTAAGTTAGTAGTTGGTGTTCGGTTGTTGAGCTGATTATTAAGTAATTCTGTGATTAAGTTCGTATGTTTGATTGTTGATTGATTGTGATTTGAATGTTTAATCGAGGTTAGTTTTGATTACAGTTAGCTGATTAAGTGATTCAGACTGCATGTTTAATTGTTAGTTTGTAGTGACTCTGAATGCTTAATTTTGGTTAGCTTTGCTGTACGAGTGAGCTGATTAAGTGAGTTTGTTTGTGTGATTGTTGATTTATAGTGATTTTGAATGCTCAGTTTTGGTTGATTTATTGTACTAATGAGCTGAATAAGTGATAAGTTCGTGTGGTTGATTGCTGATACATAGTAATTTTAGATGCTCAATTTATGTTAATTAAGTTTGTGTGTTTGATAGTTGATATATAGTAACCTGAATGGTTCATTTCTGTTAGTCTGTAGTCCGTGTTAGCTGATTCAGTAATATTACAAGTCGTTTTTTTGTAAAAACAAGTTGGTGTGTTTGACTGTTCTTGCTCAAGGGACTGGGTCAGGTGAGTCAGTTAAGGTACCTGCGGTTCCAGTTGAAGATTACACTTCAACCCTGTCTGCATCCAATAATTTTGGTTCGCAGGATACTACTCATGAATTGGAGAAGAAGTTAGAGGAGTCGCACATTTCAGATGTTCAACATGTTATTATCCCAGATCATCTTCATGTTCCTGAAGCCGAGAAACTCGGGTTCTGCTTTGGGAGTTTTGATCCCAGTTTCGGTTTTAATGCAAGCTCGTCAAATGGTCCGGTGAGTGATGTGAGTTCTGAGGCTTCTGAGGTGGTTGATGAAAGTATTGAGGAGCAACCCAGGTTTGTAATTCTATCTGTTCAGCTGCATAATTGTCTCTTCTAGGTATTTAGGGGGTGATTGGACGTGTTTTAATGATCAAATGATATTTAATTAATCAGAATCGAATGATTTTGTTGTTGTTCAGTTAAAGCTGGTTATCTGCTTATACATGTAAATAAGCGCTTAAAAATAAGAAGGGTTGTAGCAGCTTGTTTTTTAACACATAAGCAGTTAAGAATAAAATCTGAGACACCCCCTATAAAGTAGTTATTGTGACTTCGAGTGGCAAAAATCAGTAAATTGGTTCTAAAACAAAAATCTAAACACCCACTTAATGTCCTCTCACCATCTGATCAATTTATTGGTTCAGAAATCAAAATGAATTGGCAAGCGCCGATGAAGGTTATCAACCTGATCGTCCAACATCCTCTAGTAACATGCCCGAGAGTTTATCAATTGACGGCGATGTCTCATCAAACGTGGCCCCTGAGTACCAAGAGTCCAAGCAAGAGACTTCACTCCCAACCGCAGGCCATCAATACCCTGTTCACACATCACCTAATTTCAGCTTTGGCTTCATGCCGCCAATGATTGGGAACCATCTTTCATCTTTTGAAAGCAACGAGTCTCAGGGACGTGATGGTTTCCATGTCCCAAGTCTTGTACTAGTAAGTTTTGTTTATATATCATGAAGATAACTTGTCCAAGAACATCTCTATTTTTTTTATTTTGTTTAGTATGGGTGTTAAATGATTAAAGAAAGAGCAAAGTCTAAGTTTAAGCTCTTTTTTACTTTCAGGTTCCGCAACCATTTGACCCAGCAAGCTATTATGCCCAGTTCTACCATTCTGGTGCTGATGGTGATGGTCGCATGTCACCCTTCCACTCAACTGGTCCTACCAAGTTCAATGGAAATGTTCCAGTGTTATCATCTCAGGAGGTTTGTGTAATTTATTTTCCCTGCATCTATGTTGTCTGCAGTATTTAGTTATATCCTTACTATTAAGAATTTGTTGCAGGTTGGGAACTCCTTAATGCTGTCTGCTGCTGGTCCAACACCCGTAGCTTCACAAACTGGTGCGGTTACGCAAGGCTCCATAGCTGTGACTCAGCAACCATTGCCTGTGTTCATGCAGCCAACCGGGGTTCACCTGTCCCATTATCCTCCAAATTTTATGCCTTATGGTACATATTTTTCCCCATATTATGTACATCCACCACCTATTCATCAGTTTTTGAATAACGGTACATTCCCTCAACAACCTCAAGGTGGTAGTATGTATCCGGTCCCACCATTGGCTAGCCCTAAATATCCACTTCCACAATACAAGCCCGGAGGTAATGCAGGGAACTCGAGGCATATTGGAATGCCTGGTGGTTATGGACCTTATGGCTCTACCCCTGCAGGCTATAACCCTGGTTCAGCCACTACAGCTGGCAATTCGGCCTCCAATGAAGACCTTGGTGGGGCCCAGTTTGGCTAAACTATTGTTTCATTTACTTTTACAGATTAGCAAAGAAAGAAAGAAGGCAAACATGGTACTCTCGAAAAATCTCAAGAAAAAGAAGGAAACGTCATCAGACAGACAGAAGCTGATTTTTTCTGTTGGGTTACTTCCTACTTATATGGGCGGTATTAAATTTTGTAGCTATCGGTTTTTTGATTATGTTTTCAGATGTTTTAACTGGAATCAATCCCAAATTTTGTTATCTTTTTTTCGCACACTGTTTTTGTTACCATATATGGAATCATCAAACTTGTTGCAATCACAATCTATGCGCCTACAAAGTACTTTGTCGCGAGCTCTTTTGAGGAGCTGGAACAAACTACACACCAACTGATGTAACTGAAAGTGAAAATGGTCTCATGTTTTCTCCTCTGTGATTGCTCTCTACTTCTCATGTCTGCACTAATTTCCCTTTTCTTTAATTCACAGTAATCTTTGTATTTCATTATCATTTCACTATCGTACGGTGATACAAAATAATTTATTAGGTATCACCTGTGATACAAAATAACTTATTAGGTATCACCTGTGATACAAAATAATTTATTAGGTATCACCTGTGATACGAAATAACTTATTAGGTATCACCTGTGATACATACAAAATCACACATTGGTTAGTACTGCTAGTTGGTTTTAATGTTGTTCAATGGAGCTTACATTGTGTATTTATAAATTGTGTTCAAATATACATAATAACTCCACATACCGCAGCACTACAGATGCATAAAGAAGTAGAAATGACAAGAGAATTGTTCAAAGACATCCATTAACAAATAGAAAGAAAAATTAATAGAGGATTTCATGCAAGCTTCTCTGAAACAAAATATCAAGAAATAAAAAATGAACATGGACATAAAGAAACAGAATGACGAGCAGCAGGCTTTCTAACTCTATGGTCAAAAACAGGATATCTGTTGGAGAAAAACACCAGCAAAGATTTCGACCTCAACGGCTATTTATCTCTTCAATCAGCATCCTCTTAATTCATTTTTAATGTAGAAGCCTCATATCGTCATAACGATCCAAAATTTAGAAGCTCCAGCTGTTGCTCATTCCCATAGGGGGAGTACACATTGAAGCATTCCTCAAAAGTTGTCAAGAGGTTTGATTACAGCACAAGTACACAAAACTAAATGTCATTTGCTCATCTTCCCTTGCCCACCCCTCATGTACATTAGAAAATTTGAGGTGGGCTTTCAATTAATTACCTGTTTTATCTAGAAGGTAAAGGTAAGGTAAAGTTAGAACTAAGCACGGACAAAAAAAAAGTTGACGGTCTTTCTCATTCAAAATCCTTTGTGGAACCTGAAGACGAATCCCCATTTGAAGACCCCTCCCCATTCCCCACGTCTAGTGAGCTTTCCCCATGGTTTTCCTCATTGCTGTTGTTCCGGTTTTTGCTCACTCTTGATCGAACATTTACACCCATCGAAAAAGGTACCTGCAATTAAATCGCGTTACTTATGGAAATTACTAAACTAAGCAATGCACTAAATTGATAATTAAAAATAGGGTAAAAAAACTCAAGAAGGTATATCTGTAATTAGATCACCCCATAACTATGGACTAAGAGATGCGATTTGGTATGCTTGATATCATATTTAATCTAGGGTTGATTTAAGAACTATTGGAGAGAACCAACATCGTGAAAGTAGGTCATGTTGTCAATAATATATCATTTGAGTCCTATCAGAAAGATGACATGAATGTACTAGCAGTGTTGAAAACACTAACCTCAAAATCGGGAGGCTTTGACCGTGTGCCATAAAGACTGTTCACGTCATTGGAATCCGTAAAACACATACAAAAACAGCTAAGTGGGTCGATAATCCTTTTGTCCTTTTTTGAATCATTCCTTTTGGAACTTGACCATATAACTGATATTCGGTAAATTGGTTCCTTTTGTAGCAGTGGCAGGTTTTCAAAAGGGAACATCTGCAAGGCCGTTACACATATGGTTTACCAAATCTCAATAAAAGAAAAACTTAAAAAAGGAGAGATTTATAGGCTACCTGGATCTCATTATCAATAACGAAAATCACATGATTTCTCCATATCTTTTCCTCCTTTTTTTAAGAGTCGTTCGAACATTGCTCGATATTTCAGTCAGACGCGCTTTCCTACAATAATCATCAGCATTTGACCTCTTTATAAAGCATCCATTGTTCAATATAACATTTACTAGGACTTGTTCTTTTTGAAAATCACTGTGAGCCCCTTCAATTACAGCCTTGAGAATTCTTCCATCCACAGGTTGACCACTTGTCATACGTTCAATTTCTTGTAGAGTTTCATCAAGGTCATTGTTCTTTGACCACTCCCCAAGGAGCAAGTATTTCCACGAGCCAAACCATGAGTTTTCCAATTCTCTGTCAAAAGAAGAAACTTAATTCTTATCATGTGGATACATGATTGTAATATAGTCAATCATTGACACATAAATAAACATAAGGGATAATTACTAAAATAGCCCAAAACCCAAATGGGATATTTCTACCCCGGTTGCCCTGGGCAATGCCCCCAGTTGCCCAAAAAAGGGCGATTGTTGCCCAAAAAATACACTGGAAATCCTTCGGTTGCCCCAAAAAATGCCGGTTGCCCTGGACAACACAATTATTTTCGGATTTCGGGTTAGATAGGGAAGCGCCCATTTGTGTTTGGGCTATTTTTGTCATTATCCCATAAATATAATGGAAGTAATGATTAAATATTTATGTTCTGACTTGTCAGCTGAACCTCACCTCAGAAGATCTTTATAGAGGTGATTAAGCGCTGTCCTGTATTTTTCCTTCAGGTTACTATCTAACGTGGTTTTTAAAACTTTGTAGTTTTCCTAACGGTCTAATTCAAACTAATTTCATAACCTAATGATCTAATTTGATGACCTAATGCTCAGTGGTGATACTCAAGAATAACATTCCTATTTCTGCTGTCTGTAACCAGGTCTTAAATGAAGCTAATCTCACAAATGCTATCCTTGTAAGAACAGTCCTCACTCTAAGTGATTTAGGAAAGGCTGTTATTGAAGGAGCTGATTTTAGTGATGCTGTTTTGGACCTTCCGCCAAAACAGGTGCGTTTTTAATGATTCTAAAAAATATTTACCGATTACTATAGAGGTGATTCGCTGATGGCCCCAATCACAATGTTCCAGTATCAGTCTTATATGCCAACAAATTCTAAGCCATCAAGACAATATAATCCCATGTGTACTGCATAAAACCATCTAATATGATCGAGGCCCATATTCTTTCAATACAGATCAATAGTATATAAGTAGAGGTGGCAAGATGAGTGGGTTGCATAACGGTCAAAACGGGTCATATCTGGAATAGGTTCTAATGGGCGGTTTGGATTGGTTGACACGCAAACTTCTTTAGTTCCTTTTTCTATGGATGCTTAATGGCGAAGTAACCAATCAAAACCCGCCCGTTGGAACCTATACCATATTTGACCCATTTTCACCATATATCCATTACTCTTTTTACAGTAAAAGAAAAATCAGGTGTCATTTAATAATTTATCAAGTAGTCTTTGGCTAAATGGTATCAGGCGAAGATTGTCTACTAGAAAGTTGGAACTACTGTAATAAAAAGGGCTTACGGCTTCTGCAAAATCTCTAGTTGTATAATGCTGCTCCTGAATTGTCTTGTCTGCCAGAGTTTTCAGCCTTTTGACGGTTAAGTGACGAGAATCGTGTATCTGTCAGTGGTTGAACTCATAAGGTGTTTGGAAAATGAATTTTATTTTTTTAGTTTTTTTTTGTTGAAAAGGTTAAATATATTACTCCAAAAACAATATAGGTATGTACAATCTGTTAACTTTTGATGGATATTGACATTCCCAAACACTACCAAAAGACATCATAAAAAGAAAATACATTCAAACCAACAATCAACTAACAACCTATTAGACATTCCTAGTATTTCTGACATAGAATACTAAAACACCTATTTCACCAATAGCATCTAAGGATATCCTGGACTGTGACTACTACCTCACACAAGCTAACAATGTGCGGCAGCTACTACCTCACACAAGCTAACAGGCTGTTTGGAATAAAAGGCATCATCAGCTGAGCAGACCATGATCACTTAGAGCTAGTTCACCAAACAATGGCTACATTTCCATTCTATAATCCAGACCATATCATATCTGCAGTATACATCCTCACAGACATAATAAATCCAAAAAACTAGAATGGCATCAGCAAAGCTTTGAACTCTCACCATTGAACAAAAATAAATAAGCAACAACTATATAAAAAAAATAAGCAACTCGCAATGCATTCAAGTCTGAAAAATAAAATGAACAAAAATAAATACATTGTTTGAAAAAAAAAATGCAATATCACATGTGATATATTTAACAAATAAGCTCAATTAAAACAAATTAATCAAAGTTAAATATCACATGTGATAATTTTCAAATCAACTTAATACTTCTTCTTACCAATGATAAGTTACATCTAACTTAATTGAGCTTATATTAACACCTTAAATAAATGCTTTTAGAAACACTTACATTGCATTCGGTAGGCAATTCACTTGAATCACTTGTGATTTATTCATTCTCCCTTCCCTGATTCATACATTTTCCTTCCAACTCATCCTCTTTCCCCAAACTTCCCATTGCATCAGGTTGTGCCCTAATTTCCTCCCTTCCCTAATTCACTTGTGATTTGCGTTTTAACATGATTACCAATCAACACGCAAAAACCTAATCAATTCGTGTTTTTATTCAATTATGATTTAGTAGAACCTAGCATAATAGAGAAACCAAACGATTAGATCAAAAAATGACAAAAGTCAAAATCGAGTGAATTGGGGGAAATCTCAAAACCGAACGATAATGAAATTCAAGTCTATCATTGTGTGCGAAATGAAAAACTGAATCTAATGATCAATTCAGTATTGAAAATCATGTAGAAATTAGGGTTAGGTGATGATGCTTGATGAAGGAAATAACTATAATGGAGAGGAAAGAGGGGAGGTAAAAAACACACCGTTTGTGTGTGTTTTGAATGAGAAAAATATAGCTTATATATGGACAAAAATACCCCTGTAGTGTAAATAATGAATTTAATCTCGGCCTTTAGATCAAAATGAATGGAAGGTTGAGATTGGTCCCTTTGTATCTAAGAAATGTTTTGTCCTCAAATGATCTTAGATCCTTATACAAATGATCGCTTTGTAATTGTTAGTGAATCAATTTTATTAAATGAAATTTAGCAATGTTTTTAACTCGTATTTATGATCGACCCGGACGGGTTGACCCGGTTTTATGATCAACCCGGCCGGGTTGACCCGGTTTTCTGATCAACCCGGCCGGGTTGACCCGGTTTTCTGTCCAACTGTCGATTTTGGTCCATGTTTATGTCATTTGCATATTTTTCTTCTGATATTAGAGTTGAGACTTGGTATTTTGACATAGAGCAATGGGTATCATGGTGGCATGAACGAAAAGTTGGTGCCACGTCAGCAAAAATCTCTATGGCACCAGAAATCCCACGGCATCAAATTTTGGCCGTTACTTATGGCACCAGAAAATGTGGTGCCGTCGTCCATATTTTTTGTTTCCGGTTTTATCGGCTCCTATAAACGTTCTGATATTAGAGTTTATTTTGACTTATATAGCCCGGCTTATAATTTATCTGGTTTTTTTAGGCTTATAAAATTGTAAGCTTATTTTTGTTACTTATTTTGAAACTTTTTGCCATATATAAGTTTATTATAACATAATAAACCATAAACCCAAAAGTTATACAACTTTTTACTAAACTTATATAAGCAGAAAATTTTCAAAATGAACAACAAAAAGTGAGCTTATGATATACAAACCCAAACTAGATAAGCCGAAACAAACACCCCTTAGCATTTTATAAATTCATCTTTAAGTAATTTGTGAGTCATTAACTCTTATATCACTAGGTGCTGTTTGTTTATTCAGAGGCTCTGAATCTGAATCTGAACCGCACATCTGAATCTGAATCTGAGGCGTAAATGTCTGAATCTGAATCGAAAATCTTGTTAAAGTAAGGTGTTGTGTCATTTGCTTGCTCAAGTCTAGACCATTAAGATGTAACTGCCTCTGACCGCGTCTGAACGGGAAAAAAAAACAAACGGTCTGAACGCTCAAAACGTCTGACCGATTAAGAGGTTTGGCTCGTTAAGAGGCATTAAGAGGCTGTTAAGACATTAAAAAAAAACAAAAAAAACAAAAAAAAACAAACACCACCTACTATGTTTACTTTCCGAAGATATATCAAGCCATAGCTTTTATATATTAACAGAATCAAATGGTTTTGCATAAAATGTTTGCAATGATTTTATTTTTCGAGGGACATAACTCAATACCATGATTTGACAAGTTCATTGTAGATTGTAGACGCGTATATAATTTAATAATTGTATGTCGAAAAAACTCAAAAAGTAATGCGATGAATTGTGTAGTCGATTGCAAGACCACATAAAGAAAATAAGATCGACTTTCTATGAAGTTCATTACTATAAAACAAATATTGTACCACTTAATCTCTAGATCATTGTATTTCCTTTATGTTACAAAAATCTAGTTACTTATCATTTATTAGTACACAAAAGAAGTACCGCCTTTTATTCATGTACTCATATAAACTTGTTTTCATGACAGATTAAAATGTAAAAACTAAAATGCCCATTAATAACAGGAAGTTTATTTAATGTCAAATGAATGGAATAAATGACGTAATAGAATAATTGATGAAATGTAATGATTAGTTGATGTTATTAATCACTTTTGGTTGGTATGATATGACGTAGGAAACCGATAAGAAAAAGAATACTAAAATGCCCATTAATAATAGGAAGTTTATTTAATGTGGTTAGTTAATGACGGACTTTTATGTAATTTTGATTCCATTACAAGATGAATGAATAAAATGAGGGAATATGATAGTTTTTTGTTGAAATGGGTCATTCCTTGTAATGAATCATTACATTATATAATCGTAAACAAATAAGATTTTTTTATTGCATAATAATAATAATCTTTTTCTTTCACACTCGGATTACAACAAAGATATGTTGCATTGTTTTTGAAATTTGACATGTAGCATAAATGCTTAATCCGATAGATTGCACATTATCTAAAACCGAGGGACCAAAAATGCAAATAAATTGACTTGGGTCAACCCAGTTGCCTTGTAAAATCTTCCATTTTGATTGCATTCATTCATACCAACAGTACTTGACTCTCAAAAGACTTTCATCCATTGCTAATCTGTAAGTATTTCTAAACTCTAATCAATTACTTTTAATATTATCGATCCAGGTCATTTATTGTTTCATTTTGTATTTGCTTGTTGTTCTATGTCTGTATACAAATCTTTTTTTATTTTTTTTTATTTTAATTAATATCATGTGTGGTTATATTTCAAGGCATTAGAAGTGATTATTTGATCCAATAGCATGAAGCATATAAAATAATATGATTAAGACTGAATTACACATTTTGGGTCGGTTTAGTCACAGGAAACATTTTATCTCCACAAAACCTATTAAATATAGAAAACGTGCCTAAATTTTTGAGATGTTGTAGTCATCCCGTCACTATAATCCGTTATTTTTGTGCAGTTATCATTTTGAGACATTAAAATTGATTATTTCATCTATTGCCCAAATGACCACATTTTAATAACTTATCGGTGTGAATGATATATAATCTAAATAACATTAAATTGCGAAATCACACATTTAGTTTGTGTCTAGACTCTAGATGTTGTTGTCGTTCAATAACTTATTTTTGTGTTGCTATCATTTTAAGACAACGTATGAACCAGAGTCACATACTTAGTAAAAGGATTTTTTTATGAATTGCAACATATATATATGTGGGTCTAAAAATCATACTTTTTAAATATAATTTGACCTATCAACATATCATGTGATGTTGTTTACATTATCTTAGGGAGTGTTTATTTTTTTCTGAATGGGGAAGGGAAGTAGGTCCCATTAATTTAATAATATTTGTTCTTGCCTCTTGGACCCACTAAATTCCTTAGTATATCTGTATTGACAAAGGGTGAATTCGAGTGTCCTCCACACACAGACGCATTAACAAAGGGTGGGGCCCATAAGTCCTTAGCTAACAAATAAAAGTAAACAGCCCCTTAGGGTACACGGAGTGGCAACGGGCATGAAAAATTCGACCGTTTGAAGCAATAATACAAACGCTCCCTTGTGCAATGGCTCAAAAAAAAAAAAAAAAAAATTCCCTCTTTATAAACAACTAAAATCTTCACATATTAAACCACAACTTTCACATATTTAACCCCAAAATCATCACTTTTATCACAAAATGGATTCATCTTCTTCCTCTTCTTCATATTGTGATCCGCCTTCGCTTTTCGACTCGTCAACGGGGAGCACTTTTAACTTTTTGCAAACGGTCTTAGACGCGTATCAAGACACCGGAAGCTCTACTGACACCCGTAGGTACATTGATCGGGAACGGGTCGAAGCGGGGGAAACACTAATGCTTGACTATTTTGTTGAAGACCCGAAATTCGATGAGTCAGTTTTCCGTCATCGTTTTCGCATGAGCAAAAGGTTGTTTTTGAAGATTGTTGCTGATATTGAAGCCGGGTTCGAGTACTTTCAAGAAGGATACGACGCTCGTGGAAAAAAAAGTTTCACGGCTTTACAGAAATGCACATCGGCGATCAAACAATTGGCGACGGGTGAACCTCCAGACGCGTACGATGAGTATTTATGCATGGCGGAAAGAACATCTCGCGAGACCCTCGAGTATTTTTGTGATGCGGTCATTTTTTTATACGAAGCGGAGTTTTTACGTAAGCCAACATCTCACGATGTTGCTCTCATCACACAAGCACACGAAGAAAGACACCACATTCCAGGGATGCTTGGTTCTCTTGATTGTACACACATCGTATGGGCGAGGTGTCCTAGATACTTAAAAGGGCAATACACGAGGGGTGATCATAAGGTGCCGACTATTATGATTGAGTGTGTTGCTTCTCAGGACTTGTGGATTTGGCACTCGTATTTTGGTCCACCTGGATCGAACAACGATGTAAACGTTTTGAATCAGTCGCCATTGTTTCAAATCGTGCGTAATGGATCCGCACCAGACACTTCATTTACCGTAAATGGACGACATTACAAGCATGGGTACTACCTTATCGATGGAATCTATCCTAGGTGGGCTACGTTTGTTAAGGCATACCGGCATCCGGTCGAAGAGGACGAAAAGAAGTTCAAAAGACTCCAAGAGGCGGCAAGAAAGGATGTTGAGCGGGCCTTTGGTGTTCTCAAGGGGAAATGGAAGATTTTGGAGCGTCCCCTACGGCTCACGACAAAACAGAAGATCGGGAAAGTCGTCGCCACATGTACTATATTGCACAACATGATCATAAAAGACGACGGGAGGGCAATATCACCGGTTCGTATTATGGATCCACCTGCCCCTGTAGCTTATAACCGGAATGTGCTGCGGGAGATACATGACGAAGAAGTCCATCATCGCCTCCGGTATGATCTGACAGCGCATATATCGGGTTTGGACTTAGCATACCTTGATGACCCAGCGGAGCAGCCACCACCGATCGAGACATTGATTTAGGTCTCTTTATGTCGTATTTTATTTTCTAATAATGATGTCGTTTATGTAGTTTTTATTAATTATGTTTAGGTTTATGTAATGTTTATGTCGTTTATGTATTTTTTTTTAGTTTATTTTAATGAAATGTTTAAGTTTTTATTATATAAATGTTTGATTAAATTAAATGAAAATTTTTTTTTGAGAGGGTTGAGAATGTGATGAATGCCTAAGAATTAAGTTGGGAGGGTTGAAAGGGTAAAATGAGTAGGAGAGATGTTATTGGTGGAATTTGGGAGGGTTGGGAGGGTTAGATGGCATGACTCCTTGGGCCCGAAACTATTAGGGTGGTGGCAGTCATGCCTTTAAAAAAACCTCATACCTCCCAACCCACCAATAATATCATTCCATTTCATTCATACTTTTTTCATACCTCCCAACCATTTTTTAGTGGCAACCATGCCTTTTTCATACCTCCTAACTAATTTTATTTTTTTATTTTTTATTTTCATAATCCTAAACCCAAGAAAATAACTTAAAAAAAATATGAATTGATTGATTTTAAAGTAAATGCTTGCCGTTTGGGAAAAAAAAAAAAAAAAATTACTGATTATTTAATTTTTTTTACTCAAAACCAAAATATACCTAAAACCATTTTTTGTTTCAACCCATTTTCTTCTCCAAATATTTGCTGCTCCTTCCCACCGCAACAACTATCCAAGCAAGGTTCCATTTCTCATTCTCATTTACACACAAATTTACATTTCATCTTCATATCTTTAGCCCAACGCTCCTCCAACGGTTACATTTTCTTCAAACGTTTGAATTAAAGAAGCATGCCGTTGAATCATCACACACCGCCCAGCTATGCCGCCAGGCCAAACCGCCAAGGTGGCAGCGGTGTTCACCGGCGGTTTGGTGATGCCGATGGCCAAACCGCTGTCCACTGCCACCACCCTTAGTGCTTATTTACATGGATTCTTGGTACTAATTATTATTGTTAATGGCTACTGTTTCTGGTGATCTTTACTTCTGAACGCAGCTCGATAGCTCGTCATTGATAATGGCTACTACGTCCAGTCCTCGTCGGTGGAAATATGATGTTTTTGTAAGTTTTAGAGGTGAAGATATTCGCAAAAGTTTCATGGATCATCTATTCAATGATTTCGATCAAAAAGGAATTTATGCTTTTAGAGATGATACCAAATTACCTAAAGGAGAAGAGATATCTCCTCATCTCTACAAGGCCATTGAAGAATCGAGATTTTTGATAGTTATCTTCTCCAAAGATTATGCTTCTTCATCTTGGTGTCTGAGGGAACTTGTCAAAATACTTGAGTGCAAGCAAATGGGAAAGCCTAAACACGAGGTTCAAATAATCTTTTATGACGTTAAACCTGACGTCGTGAGGAAACAAACTGGGAGCTATGCCGGAGCATTTTCCAAACATGATGTTTCAAATAGAACAGAGGTGGATAAATGGAGGGAAGCTCTATCCATGGCGGCTAACTTATCTGGATGGGATCTCCAGGACATGACAAATGGGTAAATTTATTGTTTTTGTGTAATTAGTCTTGTAGCTCTACTAAAGCTTGACACTATGTAGTTTCTCTTACTTATTGTGTCTTTGTGGTTAATAGGTATGAGTACAAGTTCATCAATTGCATCTCCAAAGACATCCTCATAAAGTTATGTGACGGACCCTTACATGTTGGTGAGAACCTTGTTGGCCTAGATTTCCATTTAAGCAGGTTAAACGTGCTACGCTTCGTTGGGTCGGATAAGGTTAACATGATTGGAATATGTGGTATAAGCGGAATAGGAAAGACGACCCTTGCCAAAGCTATTTATAATTTGATGTATGTCCACTTTGAAGGAAGTTGCTTTTGTGAAGATGTCAAAGAAGTCACAAAACGGCAAGGCATAATTCAAGTTCAAATGCATTTGATTAACAAGATTCTGAAAACAGAAGATCTGAAGATATCATGTGTCAGTGAAGGTTCTACAGTCATAAAGCAAAGGATGGCATGTAAGCCGGTCCTGCTTGTTTTGGATGATGTGGATCATCAGGATCAGTTGAATGCACTAGCAGGCTCAGCTAGTTGGTTTTTTCCGAGGAAGTTTGATTATTTTCACTGGTAAAGATAAACAGTTGTTAAGATCTCATAGAATCGATGAAATCCAAGACATGGACTTTCTAGATGAGAATCAGTCGTTAGAGCTTTTCAGTTCCTATGCCTTTGAGGAAAAATATCCTTCTACGGGCTTCCAAAAACTTGCTCTAGAAGCTGTGAACTATGTGCAAGGTCACCCTCTAGCTCTCATAGTTTTAGGTCGTTTCTTATACGGCAAAACTGTGCGTCAGTGGGTTAGTGAACTGAATAGGCTCAAGTTACATCCCAATGAAGAGATACAACGAGTGCTTCGTTTAAGTTATGATGGGCTAAACCCTCAGCAGCAAAATATCTTACTTGATATCGCATGTTTATTCATTAGAGAAAACAGTGATTTTGTAGCAAGCATACTAGATGGTTGTAGCTTTTTTGCAGATACAAACATGCAAGTTCTTGTTGATAAGTCATTAATTACAATCTCCAGTGGGATGTCACTTCAAATGCATGACTTGATTCAAGCAATGGCAAGGGAAATCATTCATGAAGAATCTATCATGACTGGGAAACAGAGGAGATTGTGGAATTCATCTGAAGTATACAATGTATTGAGTGAAAAGAAGGTAAGTAGTGTTATATGATTTTTTTTCTTCTCTACATTAATACATTAAGGTATTAGCAACATATCCTAATGAAGCTACATGTTTTTGTTTTTTGAGGTGGCAAGAAATGAAGCAGTTGAAGTTCTAGTCCTTTTGTTAGAGAAATTGAGTCAAAAGGTTCACATAGATGCTAATGATTTTGCAAATATGAAAAAGTTGCGGATCCTGAAAATCTATCAAGAGGAAATATTTGGGCAGAAACATGAATTGGAGGGACACAATGTGATCTTCTCAGGAAATTTGTATTGTTTGTCCAATGAGCTAAGCTTGTTTTATTGGCATGGATGCCCTTTCAAGTACTTACCTTCAAATTTCTATCCAGAAAACATTGTGGCCATTGACCTGTCTTACAGCAACATAAATAATTTTTGGACAACACCTAAGGTATTTCCTTGTACACACATATTTTCCTATTTGACATCTAATGATCCGAGAATTTATCTTCTTTTTTTCTTTTCTTTTTTTTATCGATGTCAGTGCTTTAGAAGGTTGAAAGTAATGAAGTTAAGGTACTGTTGTAACCTAACAACCACCCCTGACTTCTCGGAGATTACAAATCTCGAAGAGCTAAGTCTTGAAGGTTGTGTGAATTTGGTTAGCGTCCATCCCTCAATTGGAATGCTCAAGAGACTTGTTGTGTTAAATCTAAGAGACTGCAAACGGCTTCGGAATTTTCCAAGGAATGTGGAAACGGATGCTCTTCAAGTTTTGAATCTAACGGGGTGCCTAAAAGTCGACCAAATACCTGAAGCATTGGGTCGGATCAAAAGCTTAACGGAGCTTCATGTTGACAAAACTGCCATTACAGAACTTCCTTCTTTTGTATCATCTCTAGTAAACCTTGAATCATTGTCATTCGGTGGCCAAGGGAGGATTCAACCTAGATGGTGGACTTCAATCACTGCTCCTTTTGGTTTACTAAGTAAAAAACCACATCCCCAAAGATCAGTTTCATTAGAAGGTTTACATATGTTAAAGAAACTGAATTTAAGCTACTGCAATTTAGAACAAGTGCCTGAGAGCATTGGAGGCTTAGCATGTCTAGAATATCTAGACTTGGAAGGGAACAATTTATTAGAAGTGCCTGAGAGCATTGGAGGCTTATCATATCTTTATAGTCTATACTTAGAAGGGAACAATTTTACAAGCTTGCCTGGAAGTTTGAGTCAACTTTCTCATCTTCAATTTCTTTATGTTGATGGTTGTAAGAAGCTGGAAGTGTTGCCTGAACTTCCACCTAGCCTATTTGTTATTAATGCATCTGATTGCACCCCCTTAAGAGAAGTTGCAGAATCATCAAAGTTCGGGTACAATGTTTTCAGAAATTGTCCAAAGCTGATTAAGAATGTTACCATTGATAGCCAGGGGTCTATATCGAAGACTCAGTGTCTTGACTCATCTATAACTAAGGCTCTATTCACCAGGTTTCGGCTTACCTTGGGTATTTGGGTTTCCCGACTAACGGATGTGAATTCTTCAAGCAATCTGTTTTAGATATAGTATACCCTGGGAATAGCATTCCAGAGTGGTTTACAAATAGAAGTACTGAAAATCATGTAAAGGTTGAATTACCATTAGATTGGTGTTATGATAAGTTTAGGGGATTTGGAACTTGTGTTGTTTTTAAGAGAAAAAAGCCTCACAAAACTTAAATAATCGTCTATTAAACGTCAATATCTCTTATTTTGCACTTGTAGTTTAAAAAGTACGCTACTAAGATCAAAGCTTAATTCCTTGCACATAATTTTTACGCCCAAAGATATTCTTACAAAACATAAATAATCATCTATTAAACATCAATATCTTTTATTTTTTCACTTCTAGTATAAAAAATACCTTGGTAATATCAAAGTTTCAATCCTTGTTCATAATTTTCACGCGCGAAAATATCATTACAGAACTTAAATAATCTTCTATTAAACATCAATATATCTTCTTTTTGCACTTCTAGTTTAAAAATACGCTAGTAAGACCAAAGCGTCAATCATTGCTCATAATTTTCGCGCGCGAAGATATTTTTACAAAACTTAAATAATCGTCTATTAAACGTCAATATCTCTTATTTTGCACTTCTAGTTTTAACAATACGCTACTAAGATCAAAGCTTAATTCCTTGCACATATTTTTTACGCCCAAAGATATTCTTACAAATCATAAATAATCGTCTATTAAACATCAATATCTTTTATTTTTGCACTTCTAGTATAAAAAATACCTTGGTAATATCAAAGTTTCAATCCTTGTTCATAATTTTCACGCGCGAAAATATCATTACAAAACTTAAATAATCTTCTATTAAACATCAATATATCTTCTTTTTGCACTTCTAGTTTAAAAATACGCTAGTAAAACCAAAGCGTCTATCCTTGCACAAAATTTTCACGTGCGAAGATATTCTTACAAAACTTAAATAATCATCTATTAAACATCGATATCACTTATTTTTGCACTTCTAGTATAAAAAGTACCTTAGTAATATCAAAGCTTCAGTCCTTGCTCATAATTTTCACACGCGAAGATATTCTTACAAAACTTAAGTATTCGTCTATTAAACATCAATATCTCATAATTTGCACTTATAGTATAAAAATACACTAGTAACATCAAAGATTCAAATCTTGCTCATAATATTCAGGCGCGAATTTGTCTTACAAAACTTAAATAATTGTTTATTAAACATCAATATTTCCAATATTTGCATTTATATTATAAAAAATATGCTACTAAGACCAAAGCTTCAATCATTGCTCATAATTTTCGCGCGCAATGATATTTTTACAAAAGTTAAATAATCGTTTATTAAACATCAGTATCTCTTATTTTTGCACTTCTAGATTAAAAATACGCTAGTAAGACCAAAGCTTAATTCCTTGCTCATAATTTTCACGCACGAAGATATTCTTACAAAACATAAATAATCGTCTATTGAACATCAATATCTCTTATTTTTGTACTTCTAGTATAAAAAATAGCTTAGTAATATCAAAGTTTCAATCCTTACTCATTATTTCCACGCGCGAAGATATTCTTACAAAACTTAAATAAACGTCTATCAAACATCAATATCTCTTATTTTTGCACTTTTAGTTTAACAAAATACGCTAGTAAGACCAACGGTTCAATCCTTGCTCAAAATTTTCACGTGCGAATATATTCTTACTACAAAACTTAAACAATGATATCTCTTATTTTTATACTTCTAGTATAAAAAGTACCTTATTAATATCAAAGCTTCAATCCACATACATTTATACATGAGCAAACACTTTTTCTTCGTGTGTAAATCAACTTTCCTCACTAGTAAATACACGTACATTTAAACATGAGCACCTACTTTTTTCTTCGCGTGTGAATAAACTTTCTTCACTAGTAAATATATGTACATTTATACATGAGCACATACTTTTTTCTTCGCGTGTGAATACAGTAAAAAATACACTTGCATTTATATATGAACACATCCTTTTTTCTTCGCGTGTGAATAAACTTTCTTCACTAGTAAATACACTTACATTTATACATGAGCACATACTTTTCTCTTCGCGTGTGAATAAACTTTCTTCACTAGTAAATACACATATATTTATACATGAGCAAATACTTTTTCTTTGCGTGTTAATAAACTTTATTCACTAGTAAATACACGTACGTTTATACATGAGCACCTACTTTTTTCTTCCCGTGTGAATAAACTTTCTTCCCCAATAAATACACGACATTTATACATGAGTTGATGAGCTAAAAAAAATTTCTTCGCGTGTGAATAAACTTTCTCATTGGTAAATACACGTATATTTATACAAGTGAACAAACTTTTTTCTTCACGTGTGAATAAATTTTCTTCACTAGTAAATACATGCACATTTATACATGAGCACATACAATTGTCTTCCCGTGTGAATACACTAAATACACGTACATTTATATATGAGATCACAATTTTTCGTCGCGTGTGAATAAACTTTCATCACTAGTAAATACACTTATATTTATACACAAACACTTACTTTTTTCTTCACGTATGAATTAACTTTCTTCACTAGTGAATACATGTACATTTAAAAATGAGCAAATACTTTTTCTTCGCGTGTGAATAAACTTTCTTCTCTAATAAATACGCTTACATTTATACATGAGCACCTACTTTTTTTTCTTCGCGTGTGAATAAACTTTTTTCACTAGTAGATATACATACATTTATACATGAGCACATATTTTTTCTTTGCGTGTGAATAAACTTTCTTCACTAGTAAATACACGTACATTTATACACGAGCACATACTTTTTTCTTCGCGTGTGAATAAACTTTCTTCACTAGTAAATACGCGTACATTTATACATGAGCAAATACTTTTTTTTCGCATGTGAATAAACTTTCTTCACTAGTAAATATACATAGATTTATATATGAGCACATACTTTTTTCTTCGTGTGTGAATAAACTCTCACTAGCAAATACACGTACATTTATACAAGAGTTATCTTTGCTAGTAAATAAACTTTCTTAGCGCTACTTGAAGGTGCGTTTAAGGTACCCAGTGTTGACAAGATGCAAAAGGATATAGCAAGATGGGACAAATTTATGAAAGAACCAACAGGGGAAAACCATTATCGATTGTCAGTTGGTGGTTTAGAAATTTGGTTAATGATCAACTGTGCACAAATAAATTTTAATTCTGCCCGTGACTTTCTGCTGATAGAGTGTCGTTCTATAAGTTTTCGACCAGAAACTTGATGATCATCCTGTAAAAACTCATTCCAGGTTACTAATCCACTCAAAATTAAGAAATACCGATGATTAGCACTTGGTCTCTGAACAACAAAATCTTTGCAAAGACATGATGTTTACCAACAACTCAGCGGGGGCCTTGTACAGTAAAGCTTATCTATCTGTTTTATGACAACTTTTGTAATACAAAGTCATTGTTACTATCCGAAAATTGTTATTCATGCAATTCTATTTCCTTTAGCTTTCCTTTATCTAATCACTATTTGAGTGTTACTAATACCTTTTTGTCTTGATTTATTACCAACAAGAGCCTCCCTTTCAGCTGACTTTAGAGAACGTACACAAAGGTTTAATCATTTTCTTTCAGTGGAGCAAAGACTGAGATTGCAGCAAATAACAAATATCTGCATGTAATTTTTGACAAAATCAGGTTTGTTGGTTTCCGCAGACAATGCAAAGAAAGCCAACTGAAATCATTCATGCAAAAAAAAAAAAAAACAGTTGTTTACGAAATACAATTCCAAAAATAACCCCTTTTTACCCGTTACCCAACCCACCCATTTTCAAGCTCCCTTTAATTTAGCCATGATTACATCCATAGAAAAGAGCACACCTTTAGTAAATGCAACATGCTTACGCTGCTAAGACATGACATATTGGCTTAAAATGCCACTTATGCCGCTAAGAATAGTCATCTTACTAGGTGAGGAAAAAGAGTAAATAAGAAATACAAGGAATATCTTTATACCTCATCTTTAAATTTCTCAAAGGGGACACGAATGCCCCATTTTAGATCTCTTGTAATACAACAATGCCTCAATCCTTCTTTAAGCCAAGCATATGTGGCGTTAATGGCGCTCTCACTCCACGAGCCTTCCACTGACATTTTGTTGAGGTACTCGTGCAGTTTAGCTTCCAACAAAGGAAGTTCAAGAAACAAGTGTTCCGTATCACGGTTTTGAGAACTGAGATTAACCCATTCATAGGTAAATGGGTCAAAACTGCCACCTCTACCTTCTGATTAAATTACCTTTAAAACATTTCCTGTTCCAGCATAGGCGCAAGATAACAGGGTCATATCACAATACTTTCTGATCTTTTCACTGAATGTCTTGGAAACCTTAGTAGTGGCCTCTACGCTATCCTGTTATTCAGAAACAAATTTCAAAACAAGTCTTCAACAAAAACTCAAAAATTCATTTATTCTAATGATTGCATATAAAATTAGTTTGAATGCTAAAAGAATTAGAAACCATATGCATTTTCCCTTACCTCCTTTCCAAGGTACAGAAGACCCAAACCAAGAGGCAGTAGTCGGGTGAGTGGCTCCCCCAAGTCTGACTCACTTTGGTCCATGAGTGCAAAAATAATTGCCTGTGCAACCTCCTTGTTACAGGAACCAACATATACCAAACCTAGGGAAATCGCTGTGAAGACAATAACATCTAGCGGTGCTTTTGGGTCTCCAAGAAACGGAGTCAGTTTGTCTAGGATCTGAAAGATGATTTAAACATACGAGTCAGACGAATGTAAAAGAAAAAGGCAATTAATAGTTATAGAGATATTGTGGCAAACCTGTTCATTCTGAGTGTCGGCATATGCAAGGCCAAGACCATTTATGTTGTAATATATGAATCATAATACTATAAACATATAAAACATCACAAAGCACGCAGCGGAAAGATCTAATGAACATGTAATTAATTAACATAAATAAACACGTACCTTAATCGCGCAATCACCAAGAACAATCAAGAACCCTAATTAGGTTTTGATTATGTCGAACCAAACAAGGTAAAATCACCAAGAATCACAAGCTAAAATAAGCTTGTAACTCGTTCTTGTACACACGCGATAGTAGCGTTCCAATGGGAAAGCTAGGTTCAAGTATCACTAACAAACCAAATACTTTATTGCTATTAGCTCAAGCCGAATTCTCTAGTGAGAATAAAAAGTGTCGACTAGCACAAGCAAGAGGAGAAGAGAAGAGAAATTTGGCTTTGGAGTTAGGGATACAAGATTAGGTGAAAAACTAAATACAGTTGAATTGTATTTATAGTGTTTCAATTTTCTTGTAGCCTACTCCATCCCATCGTACAGCCCAATCCCAAAGGGATTTTCCAGCCGACTATGACCCTTCACAAAGCTTCTAGATCATTCTTTTCCCATCTTGCATATTTAGTCCTTTAACGGCCGTTAACCAAACCCCGTTAAGTACTAACCGTCGTTATGTATTTGTTAGTGAAATGAATAAATAAATATAAATATAAAATGTATATTTAATTATTCAAACCAAAGGAACTCTCACGTATTGTGTGCAATCCCGAGTCTCGGGTTCGAAACCGGACATACAAATATTAATTTCATTAAACACAAACTCTAACAGCTCCCACTTGGATAATGATTAATATTGTAATGACATGGGCTAGTCTAGCTTTAACAGATCCCAATGCCCCCAGCTCGATCCGAGTTGTGGTTCTCCTGGAAAAAACCACGTGATGATATAATCATCATACTTATCCTTTTGTTACTAATACTGCGTTAATTTGGATATGGATCTTTGTCATTCCATAATTAACAGTAGTTTCTCGTTTGTACATAATTGAACAAGATTACCAAAACATCTGAACATCTTCCAGATAGACTTTGGGCGTGCGCACGCAAACATCTTGTCAATTCTACGAGTGGCCTAGCAGTATTAAATTTCAACACAAAGTTGAACGAACAAATCCTATATTGACTACCAGCATAACCCTCGAACTTCACATCATTTCCAAAAATAGCCCTTATAACTACCTTTTACGGATAGCGTTAGACTATCTCACAGAAAATGAGCTACATCCTTGGCAATTATCCAGCATCTCAAGTCAGAGGATAAATATTCATGATATACTTGATGACTATGATCCATAAAGTATAATCATGCGGTTGGGATAAGTCCTATATTCATTTTATCCTATAATGAATATCATGTGATATTGGTGTCTCAACCTACAGTCCATTCTACCAATCCTCACATTTGCCTTAGTTCAATAATATTCCCATATTATTGATTGACAACGGACCATTTAGAATAAATTAATTATTCACGGATTTAAACATGCAAATATAGGACACAAATATTAATAATGATAATAAACGTTATCCGCACTTTATTTCATTAATATAATAATTGTTTTACATGTCCCTATCGAAATACTAATCCAACAGATTTACATGAAACTATCTGGCAATCGAAGACCAATGCCCTGAGCATGTTGAGTAAACGATTCTTTAGGTAATGCCTTCGTAAAAGGATCAGCCAGATTGTTATCTGTGTGAACTTTGAGTACATTTATTTCACCGTCATTCACTTGTTCTCGAACATAGTGAAGTTTCCTTTTAAAGTGTCTGGCGCCTTTCATAACTCCAGGTTCATTGGCGAATGTAATTGCAGCAGAGTTGTCGCAATATACATTTATAGGTAATTCAATAGAAGGCATCACTCCAAGATCCTTAACGAATTTCCTTATCCAAACAGCTTCTTGTGCCGCCTCCGACGCAGCAATGTACTCAGCTTCTGTAGCAGACATGGCCGTTATACTCTGCTTCTTACTCTTCCAGTCCACGGCTCCTCCATTTATGACAAAAACGTAACCCGTTTGAGACTTCGTATCATCTTTATCAGTCTGAAAGGATGCATCACAGAAACCTGTAACATTCAGTTCTGTGTCTGGATTTCCCCCGAAAACTAGAAACATATCTTTAGTATTCCTTAGATACTTAAGAATGTCCTTTACAGCTTTCCAGTGTTTTACTCCTGGATTCTGCTGATATCGACTGGTCATGTTTTGAGCAAATGCCACATCTGGCCTTGTGCATCTAACAGCATACATGATAGAACCAACTGCAGAAGCATATGGAACTTTCTTCATGTAGGCTTCCTCTTCAGGTGTAGAAGCACACATTTCACTGCTCAATTCATGTTTCACTTGCATGGGCAGATATCCTTTCTTGGAATTCTGCATATTGAATCTCTTCAATATTTTATCCATGTACGCACTTTGACTTAAACCGATTAATCGTTTAGATCTGTCTCGATAGATCTTGATTCCAAGGATATACGCTGCTTCTCCTAAATCCTTCATGGAAAAACATTCACATAGATACGCCTTAACTTCATTAAGACTAGGTATGTGATTTCCCATGATCAATATGTCATCGACATATAGGAATAAGAAAAACAGTGTTACTCCCACTAACTTTGTGGTATACACATGGCTCATCGAAATTCTGAGTAAATCCAAACTTCTTGATTTCCTCATCAAATTTCTTATTCCATTGCCTGGATGCTTGCTTCAATCCATAAATGGATCTTTGAAGTTTGCATACACGCTCAGGAAATTGTGGATTTACAAAACCTTCAGGTTGCGCCATATAGATGTCTTCATCTAGGCGACCATTCAGAAACGCGGTTTTGACATCCATTTGCCAAATCTCATAGTCATAGTAGGCAGCTATGGCTATAAGAATCCTAATAGCTCTAATATCGGCTACAGGAGAAAAGGTCTCCTCATAGTCAATACCGTATGTTTGGGTAAAGCCCTTGGCCACCAAACGAGCTTTGTAGGTGTGTACGTTGCCATCCATGTCAGTCTTCTTCTTAAATAGCCACTTACACCCAACTACCTTAGCATTGGGTGGAAGGTCTACTTCAGTCCAGACTTGATTATCTTTCATGGATTGCATTTCCCCATCCATGGCTACCTGCCATTTATCCTTTTCAGGACTATTAATGGCATCTCTATAACTAGTTGGCTCATCAGTTTGATCCAATAGTATAGTTTCCTCATCATCTATGTTCAAACATAGACGCTCAGGAGCCTTTGTAGATCTTGAAGATCTACGGACGGGTACCACTTCAACTTCAGGTGGAGGACCTAAACTTTCCGGTTCCACAGGAAGTGTGTTAGTGCTTTCAGAAGGTGAAGTATCTTCATGATCATTTTCAAGATCATATGCCCTCCCACTGAATTCTTGAGATATTAGATTATCTTCAAGAAATTCACCGTACCTAGCTACGATAACTTTATTTTCTTGTGGGAAGTAAAAGTAGTAACCCTTCGTTTCCTTAGGGTATCCTACGAAGATACACTTAACAGATCTTTGTTGGAGTTTATCAGGTGAGTCACGTTTAACAAACGCCTCACAACCCCAGACCTTTAAGTAAGAAAAGTTGGGAGCTTTTCCAGTCCATACTTCATATGGAGTCTTATCAACCTTCTTAGTTGGAATCCTATTCAACACGTGAACAGCTGTTTCAAGAGCATAATCCCAAAAGGATAAGGGAAGAGTTGTAAGATTAAACATTGATCGTACCATATCTAACAAGGTACGATTTCTCCTTTCAGATACACCATTTTGTTGTGGAGTATAAGGAGATGTGAGTTGTTGGACAATGCCACACTCAGTCAGATAATCTTTGAACTCTTGGCTTAAATACTCACCACCACGATCGGATCGAAGTGCCTTAATCTTCTTTCCGAGTTGAAGTTCTACTTCATTTTTAAAGACCTTGAATGTCTCAAAGACTTCATGTTTATGTTTAAGTAAATAAACATAACCATAACGACTATAGTCATCCGTGAAGGTCAAGAAGTAGCTAGCACCGCGTTTTGACACGTGTCTAAGTGGACCACACACATCCGTGTGTATTAATCCAAGTAGATCAGAAGCCTTCTCCATATTGCTATGGAAAGGTTTCTTTGTCATCTTACCCGATATGCAAGATTCGCATTTATCAACTGAATCATCATTGATATTAGGTAAAAGCCCATCACTTAGCAGCTTTTCCATGCGTTTCTTGCCTATGTGGGCAAGGCGACAGTGCCATAAATAAGACGAATCCAAGTTGGACTTGGTTCTCTTATTCCCGATGCTATACATAGAATTATTTCTATTGGATACATGGTTATCCATGTCAATTTCAAACACACCATTTAATGAAATAGCATTAAAGTAGAAAACAGAATTTAAAGAAACAGAAATTCCATTATCATTAAAAGTATGCTTAAAACCCAAATCCAATAACAAAGAAACTGAAACGACACCTCTAACAATAGAAGGTGCGTAATGACAATTGTCTAAAACCAAAATCAAACCCGAAGGTAACACTAGATCAAAAGTCCCTATGGCCTCTACTGCTGCACGTATCCCGTTGCCGACATACAAGTAGCATTCACCATAGTTCAGCTTCTTTATTCCTCTAAGTCCCTGCGATGTATTACAAATGTGAGTACCACATCCTGTATCATATATCCAGGAATTCTGCTTACGAGGAAATGAAAATAATTCAACCATAAAAATACCTGAAGTGCTGGCGCCCTGCCCAGCCTTGGCATTCTTATTCTTGCGACACTCCTCAAGCAACAATGGACAGTCACGCTTCCAGTGTCCAGGAGTATTGCAGTGGTGACAAGCAGCCGCATCCTTCTTGGGATAATCCTTCTTGGGAGGAGGATTCTGCTTCTTTGGCTTTTGCTGATAAGTCACAATTTGCTTGCCCTTGTCAGCTTTGCCCTTTCCTTTCTTGTTCACTTGTTTCGGTTTACCGGGCTTAGCTACTCTACCACCTCTAATTGCCATAACTGCAGGTGTAGCAGGTGTAGGAGCTTTCTTTGTGAGTCCCTTCTCATATTCAATGAGCATTGCATGCAAGTCATTAAATGTCTTCCCCTTGCAATGCATATTAAAGTTACGCACAAATTCACCATATAGGTCCTCATTCAGAGATCTATTGATGAGGCCAACTTTAACGGCTTCCACATACCCGCAATCAAGTGCATCCAGTTGGTCAAGATAACCTTTCATTTCCAGCACATGAGTACTTACGGGTGTTGTAGCATCCTGCTTGCACTTGCCCAAGTTGTCAAGTACATCATACAATTCAGCCATTGGAGGTTTCTGAAACATACGTTGCAGTTCCTCAATCATGTCTTTCGGACCATATTGCTCAAACTGTTTGACCAGCTGAGTTTCCATCCCCGATAGCATGATACAGGCAGCATCATTGTGCCTTTCATAAGCTTCATTGTACTCCCGCAACACCTCAGTAGAGGAGGTTGCAGGTGGAGCTTGTGGAAGTGGCTCACTAAGACAATCCCAACGCTTGGCTATCCTAAGGACGAGCCTTAGATTACGATACCAATCGTTAAAGTTCTTAGTCCCAGTCAGTTTCTCCTTTTCAAGCATCATCTTGTAACAAGGAGTTAATGATGACGAGTTTCCGGGTTGGGCCATTTCTACAGAAAAAGTTCAAAAGTTAGTACTTTCGATAATAAACTTTTCAAGAAAATTAAACACCCATTGGTTAAATAACCATTTAATTTTCAATGAAAACTAGGATCCTAATTGACGCCGTTTCATTACATCAGCTTTGGCTGCTAGCAATGAAAGTGCTCAATAAGGTACGGGTTCACCCAATTGCCAATATCAAATTGCAATTCCTAGAAATCTTGGGATTTACAATATACATTGCCAACAACAGTTGCAAATCATTGTAAACATGTTTCATCCCCAATTCTTTATGCCTTGGCGCCGTCTCATTACATCAGCTTTGGCTGCTAGTAATGAAAGTGCCCAATTAAGTCTACCAACTTAAGAAACTGTAAATTGACGTCAGTTTATTGCATTCAGCTTTGGCTGCTAGCAACAAAGTACTCAATTTACCCTTAGACCGCACCCTTTGAACATCAACATTCAGCTTTGGCTGCTAGTGATGTAGGATGAAACCTTAGGTGTTTCTTTTAGTAGTTGGGTGGCATATGACTTAAATTTTGTAGGGTAATAATTTTGATGTGTTTAGTCAAAAAATATGTACAAAGATGTCATGCATTCATCTTTGTATCATATATAGTTTTCAAAACAAAACGCCGTTTACTCATTCGTAGCTCAAATCATCAAATCTTTTAATTGAGGCGTTGAGCAAATTACAACATTGCCTTAAGATGCTTCGTATTTATCGTGGTGTACTTGGTAAGTCTAAAATTGACGCACAGGCGGGCGTAGGGACGACAGCCGCCGAAGCTGGTTAAAACCGTGCCCCTCTAAGGTCACAATTTAATGCGTACCAACTAGAACCCACTTTATTAGTTTGTCAATTTTAGGTCCGCCGCTTCGACCACTTAATACAGTCGCAATCAATCAACTAAAAATTATGATTTTCTTGCTAAAACAATTAATGTAGTAATTTAATTATTGCTAGTCTCGCCTGGGAGCAAATTACCGTGCGAAGCGAACCACTGTCGGCACATAAGACTTGGCAATAAATAAAATTACTTACAAAGGTTTCATAGTTATTAGTCTTATTTATTTTTTATTATGAAAAATTACCCTCTTTTGTAGTTTACAATCCATCATAATATAAAACACAAAAGATCAAGTAATTCACAAAAATAAATAAACACATAATAACAAATATATGATCATCCACGATATCATATAGCCACATGCAAACCTTTTCAATAAATCCTAATATTAATTCTATGTGTAATTCTTAATGTATGTAACTAACAAAACTCCCATTGGTTTTCGAGCTCATTGTACCCAATGGACCACAGCACCAAATAAATTTGGCCGCGTAAGTTTTAGTTAGTTAGATACCACATTGCACATAACCTTTTAATTAATATATATTGAGGTCTTCCCCAATTTTAGATTTATTTAAATCATGTGACAAATAAATTCAAAACAATACAAAACCATACAAATCAATCATGACAAAATATGCAAGATCTTGTCATGAATAACATATTGATCACATAATCATGTTAATCCCATATTATTAATCAATATTTATTTGTACGTGTTTAATTAATTTAGTGACATCACATAAGGTATTCACAAATTAATCCCTAAAAATTTCATGCAATCCTAGGGTTTCTATCAAGATTTTAAATCAACCATAAAACCCTAATCATTATGTAGGTGTCGACCTACTTATGTAAAAACAATTAGGGTTTAAAAACCCTAATCAAAAAATAATTGCATGTATCTAATAAAGATCCAATTTTTTAGGTTTTAGTAATTAATTACAAGTTCTTAAACGAGGCTCATGATGCCACTGTTGTAATATATGAATCATAATACTATAAACATATAAAACATCACAAAGCACGCAGCGGAAAGATCTAATGAACATGTAATTAATTAACATAAATAAACACGTACCTTAATCGCGCAATCACCAAGAACAATCAAGAACCCTAATTAGGTTTTGATTATGTCGAACCAAACAAGGTAAAATCACCAAGAATCACAAGCTAAAATAAGCTTGTAACTCGTTCTTGTACACACGCGATAGTAGCGTTCCAATGGGAAAGCTAGGTTCAAGTATCACTAACAAACCAAATACTTTATTGCTATTAGCTCAAGCCGAATTCTCTAGTGAGAATAAAAAGTGTCGACTAGCACAAGCAAGAGGAGAAGAGAAGAGAAATTTGGCTTTGGAGTTAGGGATACAAGATTAGGTGAAAAACTAAATACAGTTGAATTGTATTTATAGTGTTTCAATTTTCTTGTAGCCTACTCCATCCCATCGTACAGCCCAATCCCAAAGGGATTTTCCAGCCGACTATGACCCTTCACAAAGCTTCTAGATCATTCTTTTCCCATCTTGCATATTTAGTCCTTTAACGGCCGTTAACCAAACCCCGTTAAGTACTAACCGTCGTTATGTATTTGTTAGTGAAATGAATAAATAAATATAAATATAAAATGTATATTTAATTATTCAAACCAAAGGAACTCTCACGTATTGTGTGCAATCCCGAGTCTCGGGTTCGAAACCGGACATACAAATATTAATTTCATTAAACACAAACTCTAACAATTTATGGCACCAGATTTAAAAGAATAATCTTTTTTATCCAGATAATCAGCAAGGAGTGCCAAGGCCTAAAAACAACAAAAAAATTAATTTATTAGTAAAATGTCACAACAAATCCGGTTTAAATAATATAATACTAGGAGAACTCACAGGATCACAGTCATTCTTGATACCACACTTTACAATACCAACTCCTAACAATGCACCAGTTATGACATGATTATCATTACTATGGAAGTACTTGTCAAGTTGGGCAAGACCAGTGTCGACATCCCAGATATCAATCAATTCCTATATGTTAGATACAGTATATGTTAGATGAAAGAGTGTGGAACAACTTTAACATACAATATGTATAATAATGTAAATCACGAGCCAATTCAGATCCTAAACAAGACAATAGTTGTAATTTGCTCCCGAGCAACCAAAATAACATTGTGCATCTATGGTGAAACCAGTGTAATATTGAAAAAACATACCACCTCCACACTAGACTGTCAACAAACCGGAAACCTTCATAACCGCTGACACTGCTGACCCACGAACCTGCTGACTTATTGACCTTGCTTATTCGATTGCATACCGACTCTACTCACTCTCCTAGTTAACCACACGAGCAGCTTTTAAAGACCTATATAATGACATCATGGTTGTGGACCACCTTTATTATGACATATCAATAGACAATAGACCTCCCAACTGACCCCGCCTTTTGAATCTGCATTATCCCATAATTTCATGTTTACAACTTGTTACAGAAATGCAAAAGGTTTGATTTAAGCTAAGTTTGAGGGTAAAGTTCTGACCTTGGTATAATTTCAGACACGGGCAGGAGCAGCAACTTGTTTCCATGAGTTATTCTGCAAAAGTCCGCAATCATCAAATTACCCATTACTAGAACAACCCCTGCCCGAGTTGTCAGGTAACTCTTGCATGGAATAAGTTGGAGAGTCCACAAGGCCACTAGCCAAAGTGATTTGTGACATTTAAAACTCAACCTTCATAGCCCATTGACCCATAGACCATGCTAAGAAAACAACCTTATGCATTCATCATGAAATCACTGCATCATTGAGACAACACACCGCCTCCACCCATAGACCAAACAACCTTCATAACCTCGTGACCCTAAGATGCTACCGACCCACTAAACTGTGACTTATTGACCTTGCTGACCCGGTGGCGTTTTGACTATACAAATTCTCCCAGCTAACCACACCAGTAGCCTTTGAAGACCCATAAATGACATCATGTGTTGTTGCCAGCTAACCTTCCGCCTAAACATAACCATTACCTATTGGATTATGAATCTACTCATCCCATGATAGACACCTAGATAATTTGAGAGTGACTAAACTCTATGACATCAGCACAAAGTGAACTGAAACCTCGAAAATTACATGGAGGTCCTTTAAACCTCTTAAAAACTGCTTGGATCAAACCTGAACCAGAACCAGAAAACCGAACCGACATGAGAAATATAGATACCAAAATGACCCATGACATCTTTAACTCAGTGATATCAACAACCCGAACCAACTCCCATGATCTAATCATATTTTTTATCTCTAGCATCAGCTATAACAACTACAACTTAAAACTAAGTACTAATAAAGATTTGAATTGCTCACCAACAGTACTTGATTTGTCTCCAAAGAACAATCTGGGACTTGATCACCAAAAAATGTTATCAGACAACCGGTTAACTTTTTCAAGTGTGCCATTATTGACCCATCATCAAACACCTGTAATAACCACAACATAAGTTATGAATAAATTCTAGAAGCAAATTTCATTACATAACATATATGATCCCACACAAGAGCGACACACCTATAGTACTCTAACCAAGAACTTTCAAGGGAAAAAAACATTGTGAGTAATCATTGCAGCCATGAGACGACCAAGTGGGACAACTGCAATCTAAGCAAATACCGAAGTTATCGAAAGTGACTCACGTCCGTACGAGAAGAACTTGTTTAAGAAAGACAACATGATACATGCTAGTGCTCCTAATGTTCATGTGTATATGTTTATATGAAAATATCTGATTATCTTTGATTATATGTATATATGTTTAAAGTCATTTTGTTCTCTGGTTTTTTAGTCTGTAATATTTAAAAAAACATACACACCTTATATTAAAAAAATGTACACAACTTTAACCTGATTAAGGCATATTAATAGTAAGGTACACACCTCTAACAATATGACTCCACGAACAAGGCGAGACTCAGTCAAATTACACTTCAAAATCTGGCCAGTTAGATCTTTGTTTGGCTTATTCTGTTTGTTTTTGGTATCTTGCACATAGATATAAGCATAAATATCAGTCGGAATATGATGGAATCACCTACAATCACAGTTGAAATAAGTTACATTTTTCATTACATGATTAACAAGTATAAATTATAAGTTACATTTTTCGACCTGTTTGCCTCTCGATCCATTTGCCCTTCATTCTAACTAAATTATTATTTGACCCGTTTGAGTTATAGCACAGCAAAAACTGATAGATACATAATCAAATAATAATCTTAATCACGTTGTAGGATATATTGTTTCGATATACTTGATCGTAATAACCAGATAATTAGATGTTTTGAGTGTTTGACAACATCTGCGTATTAGAGGAATTAAACAAAATGACCAAACATGATATATTTTTGAAAAATCAAAAAATGTTTTATTTACTAGGAACAGAAGTATATTCAACTGGATAAACTAGCCAAACATCTGCTAAAATTATACTCATTATATCGGCAGTGTTAAAAGCTTCTAAAATCTCAATACCTTATTTCAAGCCATTGACACAAATCCAATTATTTACCTTATTAACATTATTTACCTTATTTCAAGTCAATGATAATGTAATTAGATTAAATGATGATGTAATTAAATTAAAATTATTTGAATGGCATTTAGGTAAATAACATGAACTTGATGTCAAATTTACAAACCCAATTTCTTAGTAATTGATGTGCATGATGACGTTTGTTTTTGTTAGCCTTTAAAGTAATGTTATACTCAGTAATTGCATAGTATTTAAATACAAGGTCTAGTTTTGTCAATAGAGTAAAGTTAGTCTTGTAATGTAGTATAAATACCCTCCGAGTCTCAACTAGGAGGGTGGGAATTCATTGTATCACTTGAAGGGGTGTGTGTGTTTCACTTTCTCTCTCTAGAAAACACACACACCTTCCCTCATTCATTAATCTAATCTTACCATGTTTAATCTTTATTTTGAGTTCCCCCGACCTCCTGAACATGTATCTTGATCATTACAATTGGCATCAGAGCTAACCAGGGGCGAATCGTGGGGTTTTGAGGTGAAAAAATAAGTGATTTTGGGGTCTCGTTACTGTTCATCAGTAGGGGTTATCGAGTTTCTGGAAAAATTACCGAGTTTGGTAATCTTTTGAGTTTCTCTTGAGCTTATCGAGTTTCTCGAAAATCTATCGAGTTCCCTCTTATCGAGTTTCTCTAGGTGTATCGAGTTTCTGTCAAGTCTTTCGAGTTTGAAAGACTGTGGCTAGAATATATCGAGTTTCTCAAAACCTATCGAGTTTGGTTGGCTGTCGAGTTTGTAAGGCCTATCGAGTTTCTCTAAGTTCTTTCGAGTTTCAAGGGAATTATCGAGTTTCTATGTGATTTGTCAAGTTTCTAAAATTTTGTCGAGTTTCTTCAAACTATCGATTTCTCAAGGAATTGTCGAGTTTTACCAAGGTTGTCAAGTTTCTACAATAGCTTTCGACTTTCCTAAGTTATCGACTTTCTAAGGTATCGAGTTTCTCGAAGCTGTCGAGTTTCCTAGCTATCGACTTTCTACTTGTCGAGTTTCCTAAGTTGTCGAGTTTCTATTGAAAGATTATCAAGTTTGTAACTTAGTGACATACCGAGTTTCTCTGATCCTTATTGAGTTTCTGAAGAAGGTTACCAAGTATGTCAGAGCTTACCGAGTTTGTGACAGGCAAAAAAAAAATAAAAATGGCCCAATTTAATTTTGTCAGAGCTTACCGAGTTTGTCAGAGGTTACCGAGTTGAGTAAAATTTAATTTTGAGGAGTGACTAAACGGTCAATTTTTACGCTAAATTCAAATTATGGAGTAACGATGAAAATTTTGGCCCAAAATTCGAATTTTTCGGCAAAATTTGGCGTAAAAATTTCTAAAACTCAAATTTTCCTAGCATGTTTAGAATTGAAAATAAAGGCATATTTCAAACTCGCACCACACCAAAATCACAAATGAAATTATTGGTATACATCCTCAAAACCTACCACGTATAGCCTAAAAGATCCTGATCAAGATTAAGATTCACAATCAAATGACAATGGCTAAATATTGATTGTTGATTGTTATCAACTGTGACTACAAGGATGATGATTCATTATTACTTTTTGAAGTTGAAGTGGAATATCACGGGTGCGTGTACTTAGTATCTTGAAGATATCGGGGTTGGTTGGATGCATGATTCTTCGAGATCCTTGTTTGGGCACTCATGAGAGTAGTGATTAAGTCTTGAGTTATCTAGTTTTCATAGGTCAAGGGGTGGATGGACGAAGACCTAGTTAACTATCACTTAAAGGAAATACGTTTTAGTACATAGTGTCACACAAAGATGTGGATAATTCAAGAGAGGTTCATACACAGTTAAGGAAGGATGGATGGGTATATGAAACGATCTATCCTTAAAGGAGTTACGTTGTAGTGCTCAGTATAGGTTCTTAGTCATACATTAGTGCAAGTTTAAGTCACAAGTTTGGGTTATTATACTTCAGTCTCAAGTTCGTCATAGTGGGTTTTCTCCATGAGTAGTCACTACATAAAGCCGTTGTTTTTGAAAAAGGAGGTTGATAAAGAGTTAGACAATTCCAAATGGTATTCTTAGTAGATTGGGTTTATCTACATCTTCTCACGAGCTGTTATGGTTAATGATAAAGTGCTTCCAGTTCATACTCCATGTACACACCATTATGTGCTGATTCCGATAAATCGTAACCAGCAGGGGGGAGAAATGTGTAAAATCCAGTGATGATGATGATGGAACTATCCTGGAGAAAGAAAAGTGCATTTCCGGATCTTAATTGATTCTGGTGCTACAGCTTCAACTTTGGGGAAGAGAAATCATTAAACAAGTTACCTGTGACCAACGATATGGGTCAACTTGTTACTTTGGAGATTATCATTTCATGTGTATGTGACGGGCTGATCTCTCATGAGAAAGATAACTGGGATGCATTTGATGAGATGAAGATGTTGATACTTTATTCCCCCGAACAGAGAACAATTCAAGACACTTAGGGCACTCCTCATAAGAAAGGCTGTCAGTTTGGGGGAGAGCACTAATTAGGGGAGAGTACTAAGGGCACTCTGAATTAAACCCTAATTAGATTTGCTCACATTGTTCTTCTGCAAGTAAAGAAATGAAGCTGAGAAGATTCTACAAGCTGAACGAAGTAATGAAGTTTGAAGACCATTCTCAGAACTGATGCGCTCATGTTTTGTATTAAATTTACTTGTAGGGAACATTGTAAGCAATTCCCATATAACATCACTTTGGGGAGAGATTGTTAGCCTTTAAAGTAATGTTATACTCGAGAATTGCATAGTATTTAAGTACAAGGTCTAGTTTTGCCAATAGAGTAAAGTTAGTCTTGTAATGTAGTATAAATACCCTTCTAGTCTCAACTAGGAGGGTGGGAATTCATTGTATCACTTGAAGGGGGGGGGGGGGGGGGGGGGGGTGGGTGGTGTGTGTTCACTTTCTCTCTCTAGAAAACACACACATCTTCCCTCATTCATTAATCTAATCTTACCATGTTTAATCTTTATTTTGAGTTCCCCCGACCTCCTGAACATGTATCTTGATCATTACAGTTTTTTTATTTTTATTTTATTTATTTATTTTATTTTATTTTTTCAAAATCTAGTTTTATAGATTTAATTTAAACAAATTACACATCAATTTTTTTATACTTTATTTATGACACACTAAACTTATAGTGACACACCAATTTTTTTAAACTTTATTTATAACACATTAAATTTATAGTGATAAACTAAATTTTATACATATATGGTGACACATCAATTTTCTTTTATACATATATTTATAAATATCTTGATACATATATAGTAACACACTAGTTTTTTTGACACATTTGTAGTGTCACACTAAATTTCTTGATACATATATAATGACACACTAAAGTTTTACTATATATGTAGTGACACTAATTTTTTTGATACATTTATAGTGACTCATTCAAATTTTAGTACACTTGACACACTACAAAAATTGAATACATTTTAATTAAATTTTCTTTGACACATTGACACACTAATACATTTTAATTAAATTTTCTTGACACACATAGATACACAGCTGGTACAAAAGTCATATATACACCATTGTTTTGCAACAACTAAAACAAAATACACCAATCATGTTGCCATTTGATCATGTCTTCTTTTGTTCGAGCAATATGTATTCTTTGAAAATTTGTTTATACATCTTACAGTAATAAATCAAGCACTATCAAAAGTTTAAAACTACACAAAATAAACTATAAAATTAGTAATACATGTATACTTGAAATACTGATATATACCCATTAAATTTCAAACTTTGATTTCTAAGATCTATAAATACCATAAAACTAAAAAAGGAGCACACTGAACAAAAAAGTAAAAACAAACAAAAGAAGCAAATCTAGACACCGAGTTTAAGATGCGTCCGACACCGAAAAAATGAAACCGGTGAATATACACAAAACTTCGAACCCATCTAATTCCAAGGGGTTTCGCTTCATAAAATCAAATGGTTGTTGTGGTAGTAGGCTAGGGTGGATATATATCATGATAAACTGATGCACATACAAAAAAAATTGAACCCATCTAATACGACTAGATCAAATGGCAGAAACCATCACCATCGACGGCCGCGAAAGGCGGCGCAAAGCCGCTGGCCATAAAACCACTCACCGTCAATGTAAGCACGGCTCAACTCGCCGTTAGACGACAAATTTTTATTCATGTTTCGTTGTTTGTTGAATTTTCACAAACAAATGTTTTTTTTTTTTTTTTAATTGAGATCCAGAGAGGTTTTGTGAGTTAAAGAGGAGTTTTAATTTGTGAATTAATGATTTTCTAAGGAACTTTGAATGATGTAATCAGGTATTCAAGTCTAATGAAATATGAGGCAAAAGATAGTGTTTGGAGTTGCTTTTCAAAAATGGTAAAATGACTAGACTGAGATAGCATATTTGAGTAAACAACTCCAAAACTGATACTTAAGAGTTAGGATATGATTAATTAGACCCTCAAATGATTATCTAATAATGTACCCAAATTGTGTTAGGAATGATAACTCTATACTTTGTTAGTTAAATATTACGTTAACGACAATCCACCAGCGTCAGCAAGCATGAATATGATCTTAAGGACGAACATGTACTCAGATGCCAAACAAAAAGAGACCTACAAAAAATGCATGGTCATAACACTAATAGAATTATAATAATTGAAGTTTCAGAAGACGAAAAGGTAATCCAAAATATAACCATAATCTAATGGTCATACTTTATGCATAAATTATTCTATAAGATTATAACTGGCCACCAAAAAACTCATAAAAACAACATGTCAACAAGACGAAGAAAAAGGAAACACTTCAAAAACAAACATGATGGCGATGAGGACTCATCAAGAAAAAGGAATAAAGTTGCGTGAGCTTAAAAACAATTGGAGATGGTAAGGGAACAATGGCTTGGCATGATATTTAGGTTTGAAGTGAGCCAGTATCGACTAAGTTAAACATCGTCTATGGTATGTGGTATAAAAACATAATTCTATGAAAGTTAATAACAATTCTCAACCTTGCCTCAAATAATAATTTGTTAAATATGTTACAAACACATCAATCTCAATGGCGCAAAGATATAGGTTACTTTCATTCTTATGCACAAGCAAACTAAATATCAACTACCCATATAAAAATAGTACATTTAAAAAACACAATATACTTTAAAAGAGTCACTTTATTTTGCATGCTCTAATTTTGGTGCTCACCAATGGACAAATCCCCACCATCCATCTAGTTTGATTTAATGGTGAGATTAACATAAGATTAAATATAGAAACCTAAGTCCATTGTTTTTTTTTTTTTTTTTTTTCTTTTTTTTTTAGTTCACGTTTTTTCCGCTTTCATATGCTTTCGTCCGTTTTCATACGTTTTCGTCTGTTTTCGCACGTTTTCATACGTTTTCGCCTGTTTTCTTACGTTTTCGCCCGTTTTCTTACGTTTTCGCTCGTTTTCATACGTTTTTGTCCGTTTCATATGTTTTCGTCCGTTTTCTTACGTTTTCGCCCGTTTACGTCCGTTTTCATACGTTTTCGACTATTTTCTTATGTTTTCGTTCGTTTTCAAACGTTTTCGTCTGTTTTAATACGTTTTTATCCATTTTCATTCGTTTTAATACGTTTTCTTCCGTTTTCTTTCATTTTCATCCATTTTTCATACGTTTCATCCGTTTTTAGACATGTTTTTACGCTTTCATATGTTTTCCTCCGTTTTCATACATATTCGTCCGTTTTCTTACGTTTTCTTACGCTTTCGTCCGTTTTCGTCCTTTTTCATACGTTTTTGTTCGTTTTCATATGTTTTTGTCCGCTTTCACATGTTTTCGTCCGTTTTCTTACAGTTTCACCCGTTTACGTCCGTTTTCATACGTTTTCGTCTGTTTTCTTTCGTTTTCATTCGTTTACATACGTTTTCATACATTTTCGTCCATTTTCGTTCGTTTTAATACGTTTCATCCATTTTCTTTCGTTTTCGTCTATTTTACGTACGTTTTCGTCCGTTTTCAGAAGTGTTTTTACCCTTTCATACGTTTTCATCCGTTTTCATACATATTCGTCCGTTTTCTTACGTTTTCATCAGTTTTCTTAAACCTTCGTCCGTTTTCTTACGTTTTTATACGTTTTTGTCCATTTCCATCCGTTTTTTTCCTTTTCGTCCATTTTTCATACGTTTTCGTCCTTTTTCATACATGTTTTTACGCTTTCATACTTTTTCATACATATTCGTCCATTTTAGTCCATTTTCGTCCGTTTTTAAATGTTTTTTGGTCATTTTCAGACGTTTTCATACGTTTTTGAATACCACAAGTGATATTCTGAATAACACAAGTCATATTCTGTGATATTCAAAATATCACAAGTGATATTCTGTAATACTCAAAATATCACAAGTGATATTCTCAATATCACAAGTGATATTCTGCAATATTCAGAATATCACAAGTGATATTCTGAATATCACAAGTGATAGATATACAGAAAATAACATGTGCTATTCAAAAACATATAAAACAGACGAAAATGTAAGATAACGGACGAAAACGTAAGAAAACGGACGAATACGTATGAAAACGGACGAAAACATAAGAAAATCACATGTAATATTCAGAAAATCACAAGCGATAATCTGAATATCACTTGTAACATTCAAAAACGTAAGAAAACAGACGAAAATGTAAGAAAACAGACGAAAACGTAAGTAAATGGACGAATACGTATGAAAACAGACAAAAACGTATGAAAGCGTATAAACACGTATGAAAACGGACAAAAACATTTGAAAAATGGACGAAAACGAAAGAAAACGGACAAAAATGTATGAAAATGAACGAAAACATAAGAAATCGAATGAAAACGTATGAAAATGGAGGAAAATGGGCAAAAACGTAAGAAAACAGATGAAAACGTAAGAAAACGGACGGAAACGAACGAAAACGTAAGAAAACGGACGGAAACGAACGAAAACGTAAGAAAACATACGAAAATGTATGAAAGCGTAAAAACACGTCTGAAAACAGACGAAAACGTATGAAAAATGGACGAAAACGAAATAAAATGGATGAAAACGTATTAAAATGAATGAAAACGGACGAAAACATAAGAAAACAGATGCAAACGTATGAAAATGGACGTAAATTGGCGAAAACGTAAGAAAGCGGACGAAAACGTTTGAAAAGGAACGAAAACGTACAAAATCGGACGAAAACGTCTAAAAATAGACGAAAAAGTAAAAAACGGACGAAAATGGACAAGAGAGTCTGAAAACGGACGAAAACGTGTATAAACGGACAGAAACGTATAAAAACGGACGAAAACGTTTGAAAACGGATGAAAACGTACAAAAAGGACGAAAACAGACGAAAACGTTTGAAAAGAGACGAAAACGTAGAAAAACAGACGAAAACGTATGAAAGCAGACGAAAACGTATGAAAGCAAAGAAAAAAAGAAAAAAAAATTGAACTAAAAAAACGTGAATTAGAAAGAAAAAAAAAAGACAAAACAACAACAACAACAACAACAACAACAACAACAACAACAATAATAATAATAATAATAATGAGAAAGACAAAAAGACAAAGAAAAAGAAAAAAAAAAAAAAAAAAAAAAAAAAAAAAAAAAAGACATGGACTTTGGTTTCAATGTTTAATCTTAGGTTAATCCTCACTATTAGATTAAAGTAGATGGATTGTGGTGATTTGTTACTTGGTAAGTACAAAAATAAGAGTAAGCATTTGAACTTTTCTCTACTTTAAAATAACAATTGTAAAATTACTATTAATTTAAATTTTATGTACAAGCCCCGTGCGTGCACGGGTATTAAAACTAGTTATCAAAATATGACCTTTTCACATTTTCATCAAATAAATATCTCACGTCAATTCCTAAACCCACCAATTGGTTTTTCTCCTCTTTACGCGTCTTAGTTTAACAAAATAAAACTTCTTATACTTGAAGATTAATGGATAGCAAAAGACGAGATATAGAGCTTTATAGGAGATTAATGCTTAGAGAAACACATATAACGTGTATGAATGGTGTTTTCAATGGAGACTCATGCTTACGAAAAAGCGTGATGCATTTCAGTAGATGATGCAAAAGGGAATATAGGCGATTCGCTGACAAAAAGGAAGGATGACTTTAGACTTTGCAAGGGGAATCTATCATATCATAAAGGTTAGCGTATGAATGGAGTCTATATTGGATTGATTTATTGATTGCTCCCCAAAATAAAAATGAGTTCATATTTGTTTTTTCGGTTATTTGGCTATTTTGTTGGATAAACCTCATATGCTTAATTAGTACCCAACTATCCATTTTACCTACAATTGTGCATAATAACGTGGATTTTTTCGAATGTCTAACTTCCTAATACGTAAGTTATTATATATTTTTGTGACATCTCTTTAAAATACCAGTGAATTTCACGGTGATGACGTATAGTCTACACCCGGGTCACGAACCCGGTTAGTAAACAATACTAACAATTAAGCCCACCACGCTTGGGCCGCAACTGGACTACCAGTTATGCGGCTTGGGTCGACAAGGCCCAAGCCCAAAGTTATTTCCGGATAATATATAGAGTATCTTCTAAATAAAGAGGATATATACTATATACCCGATGTCGGCTAATACGCCGAAGAGTAGGGAACACGAAACCCACTAGGGTTTCATGCATATATAAAGGACACCCAAGCCCTCGGTAGAGGTACGATCTTCAATAAACCCTAACCCTTTACTAAACCCTACATTCGATTACTTACTCTCACGCCGGAGGATAATCGGGGGAGACAATCCCTCGATAAGCCTAACGGTGTTTGTTCCTTTTTCTTAGTGCGCAGGTTCCATCGAGCATTAAGATTCAATTGGTACGAGAATAGAAGTCCTATCAAGGAACGCCCAACTTTTGTATCAACAAGTGGCGCCATCCGTGGGACCCTATACTAAGGATTTTACCAAAAAACTAGAATGACGAAACACGGAAGTCATAAGAGTCCGCATGGGAAGAAAACGCAGGACGATTCACTAGGAAAGAAACATCAAATTGATACGGCTTCTAAACAGGCCTCTGGGACAACCAGTACGCCTCAAAGCTTAGGAGCGCACCCAAATCTGGTCTTTCCTGCAGTGGAATCGCTTACCAGGTTTACCCCCGCTATTACGACAAGTACTAGCGAGATAGAACTGGAGCGCACACCTCTTGCCAGGCCAGAAGTGAACTTCACTGAGCCTCCCAACGCGCCTATACGAAACAAGGATCCAGTTTTGGAAACCGACTCTATCGCGCTAGAAGGAGTTACCTCCGAATTGGCCCCAAGTGACTTCGTATCTCAAAACTACGAAGCCTTGACTGCGCTCATGCGAGAGGAGGCAAAGAAGAGGTCAAGCCAAAGTCTGCACGCCAGACTCAACTTTGACCCTAATCCTGACGCATCCCCACCGCGCTACCGAAAGGAAAGACGCGAGAGGGATAGCCGTAAACAACCAGTGTTCGCCAGGATTGGAAGGAAGGTTGTGGACGATGAAGCAGCCGACCTTCAACATCTGGAAGAGCCTGAAGAGGGGGAGCGGCGCGCCAATGTCCACGCTAGGCTTGGCAGACGCAGGATCCAAGATAGGCTTGGGCGACGATGTTCCCCAAGTGAAAGCCCCTCAAGCTCTGACTCTGAGGATAGTCGGCGCAAGCGCCGCAGAGGAGCAAGCTCAGACTCTGATGATAGTCGACGCAAGCGTCACAAAAGAGTCCGCTCATCCTCAAGAGATTCCTCGGACAGCGAGACTGGACACTGGAAATCAAGAGGGAAATACCGCGACCAGGATGATGAAGACATGTCTCTCCCCTGGCGTCGCCAAAAGGTTGATGCGTTTACTAGGCGCATCAGTGACTTTTCTGAGAATAAGAAAAGGCGCATGCCTGCTAATGTCAAAACATATGATGGGACAGGTGATCCTGATGATCACCTAAAAATTTTCGAATCAGCAGCTACTATCGAAAATTGGCCACAGCCTGTGTGGTGCCATATGTTCAACTCCACATTAGTAGGGAATGCGCGCAACTGGTTTAGTAAGCTTCCACGCAGAAGCATTGGTGGGTTTGAAGAGTTGCGCAGAGCGTTTCGCTTAAACTTCACCCAAAGGAAGAAGTGCGCCAAAAACCCTGTCGAACTCGCTAGGGTTAAACAGCGACAAGGGGAATCCACAAGCGCTTTTATGGAACGCTTCAAGGACGAGTGCATGAAAGTCAAGGCGTGTCCAGAGATACTAAAAATATCGGGTTTCATGAATGCAATCAATAACCCAGATTTGATAAAAAAGCTAAATGATAAGGTTCCCCTAACCTTCGATGAGCTCATGAAGCGCACGAGGTCTTTCGTCCAAGGAGAAGAAGCCGCTGCGGATAGCAAAAAAGGCTATTCGAATCATAGACCACAAGAAGAGTCAAGGAGACAATCCAATGACCAGGGTGGCAATCGTAACAGCCGCAGCAGAGGCTATCGCAACCAAGGGAGTGGAAGAGACAATGATAGATACACACCCCTCACAAAAACCCCAAGGGAGATATTTGTGACGGAGGGGGCGAACTTCCCGAAACCACCACCAATCCGCACCCCAGAGGATAAGCGCATAGGGAATGGTTATTGCGAATACCATGGACAGAAGGGCCACACAACCAACGATTGCGTCCAACTGCGCCAATTGATTGACAAATTGGTAAAGGAAGGAAAGATGGACCATCTCGTAAAAAACATCAGAGAAGGGAAAGACAAATCAAAACCAGGGGCCAAGAAAGAGACACCAAAAGAAAAGGCAGATATCATCTACATGATACAGCCATGGCCCCGCGCGACAAGACAGAAAGTTAGTCAGCGTTTTTCTAAGGGAAACGAAATTTCTTTCCCCTCCCTGACTGCGAACAACGCAGTAGTGGATCCACTCACCATTGAAATACATACGGGGGGTCACGACATCCGTCGCATGTATATAGATGGAGGTGCATCCGCTGATATCATATACGAACACTGTTTCAAGAAGCTGCGACCTGAGATACAGAGTCAGCTGACCCCAGCCACAACGCCACTCACCGGCTTCACGGGGGAGAAGATATGGCCCACGGGGCAATTACGTCTATTTGTAGAAGTTGGTGACAAACCACACTCTACAACTACCTGGATGAACTTCATGGTAATCAGATCCCCCTCCCCGTATAACGGTATTATTGGGAGACCTGGAATATCATCCATCCGCGCCGTGCCATCCACAGCGCATGGGATGCTCAAGTTCCCAGTGGAAGGAGGTATTGTCACCCTTTACAATACCACCACACCACCCAAAGAATGTAACGCAGTGACAAGTGACGTAAGTGTTGTTCCAGAACAGCGCGCAATCAAAGTCCCAAATCTAACGGTCGCCATTCACCCTGAATACCCGGATCAACAGGTATCTATTGGTGGGTCTCTGTCTGACAAAGGCAGATCAGCTATATGCGCACTCTTGCAAAATAATTTGGATATTTTTGCATGGGAACCTAAGCATATGACAGGAGTACCACGCTCCATCACGGAACATAAGCTACAAATCCGACAAGGATATCCTCCAATACGACAGAAAAAGCGCGGACAAGCTCCAGACCGCGCAAAAGCCATCCTGGAAGAAGTACATAAGCTAGTAGACGCAGGCATCATGCATGAAGTCTACTACCATGACTGGCTCTCTAACCCAGTGATGGTAAAGAAGAGCGATGGCAGTTGGAGGATGTGTGTAGACTTTACAGATCTCAATAAAGCATGTCCACAGGACTGCTACCCGCTACCGGAAATAGACTGGAAAATTGAGTCTCTATGTGGATATCCCTTTAAATGCTTCCTGGACGCATACAAGGGATACCACCAAATTCAAATGGCGGAGGAAGACGAAGAAAAGACGGCCTTCCACACAAGTCAAGGGGTCTACTGCTACACAAAGATGCCCTTCGGCCTAAAGAACGCAAGAGCAACATACCAAAGATTGGTGGACACCGCGTTCGAGACGCAAGTGGGACGCAACTTGGAAGTATACGTCGATGATCTCGTCATCAAAAGCCATACAGAGGATGAGCTGGTGCGCGACATGGAGGAAACGTTCAAAACACTCAGGAGAATCAACATGAAATTGAACCCCAAGAAGTGTACGTTTGGCGCTACGGAAGGCATGTTTCTCGGGTATTTGATAGAACCCGATGGGATCAAGCCTTGCCCAGAGAAGACTCAAGCAGTCATTGACCTCCCCTCACCGCGCACACTAAAAGAAGTTCAGTCACTAAACGGCAAGCTAGCCGGACTGAACCGATTCTTATCCAAATCAGCAGACAAGTCACTTCCCCTATTCAAGACACTCAAGAAGTGCACCAAAAAGGGAGACTTCAGGTGGACTGCGGAGGCAGAAGAAGCCTTCCAACAGCTCAAACAACACATAGCAGCGCTCCCAAAGCTTGTTGCACCCCGACCAGGGGAAGAGCTGATCATGTACCTATCTGCGACTCAAGGAGCAGTCAGCGCAGTCCTATTGACAGACAGGAATTCCGTCCAAACACCCATCTATTTTGTTAGTAAGGCGCTGAAGAAAACGGAGATTAACTACACTGCAATGGAGAAACTGGTCCTAGCCTTAGTGTTTGCAGCGAAAAGACTACGCAGGTACTTCCAGGCGCATCCAATCGCTGTTATCACAGACCAACCCATCAAACAGGTTATATCGAAACCCGACGCATCGGGACGCCTACAAAAATGGAGTGTGTTACTGGGCGAGCATAACATATCATACAGACCGCGCACTGCAATTAAAGGGCAGATATTAGCCGACTTCATCATCGAGAAGCCGGATACAGACACTCCACCTGCGACAAGCAAGGGGGAACTTCAAGAACCATGGATTCTATTTACTGATGGATCCTCATGCGTAGATGGATCAGGAGGTGGGCTTATTCTCACCAACCCAGAAGGAGTTGAATTCACCTACGCACTGCGTTTTGAATTCACAGCCACGAACAACGAGGCAGAATACGAAGCACTCCTAGCTGGGTTACGCATCGCAACTGAAATGGGTGCACGCAACCTAGAAGTAAACGTCGATTCGCGGCTAGTGGCTAACCACGTGTCAGGAGAATATATAGCAAAGGAGGAACACATGATCCAATACCTCGAAAAGACGAAATCTCTGATCCAAAACTTTGATAGATTTATCATCAAGCAGGTTCCCAGGAGTGAAAATAGGAAAGCAGATGCGTTGAGCAAGATTGCATCCACCAGTTTTGCGCATCTATCAAAACAAGTTTTGGTGGAAACCTTGAAAAACAAGTCAATCACAGAGATGGAAATATCCACGGTGATAGAAGAGGAAAATCCTACGTGGATGACACCGATCATTGACTTCATCAGCAAGGGCATACTTCCCCAAGAGCAGAAGGAAGCTCGAAGAATCCGACGCACAGCGCAGCGATTCGAGCTCAGAGACGACGTCTTATATAGACGCTCATTCCTACAACCATGGCTTAGGTGTGTTGGACCTCTCCAGGCAGACTATGTACTTCGAGAGATCCATGCAGGCTCATGCAGCATGCACTCAGGACCACGGTCCATTGTAGCGCGCGCCCTAAGGTCTGGATACTATTGGCCTACTATGCACCGTGACGCACGCGACTTGGTACGGAAGTGCAACGATTGCCAAGTTTACAGACCTATTCCGCGCCGACCACAACATGAACTAACACCTATTACATCGCCATGGCCCTTCTACAAATGGGGTATCGACATCGCTGGACCTTTCCCCATTGCCGCAGGAGGATTGAAATTCCTCATTGTGGCAATAGATTACTTTACCAAGTGGATCGAAGCAAAGGCAGTAGCGACTATAACAGGTAACCAGGTGAAACGATTCGTGTGGGACAACATAGTATGTCGCTTTGGATTACCTGGAGAAATTATCTCTGATAACGGAAAACAATTCCGTGATAACCCGTTCAAAGACTGGTGCGAACAGCTGAACATCACGCAACACTTTGCATCAGTAACTCATCCACAAACCAATGGTCTGGTCGAGCGCGCAAACAGAAGCCTTGGCGAAGGAATCAAAGCGCGCCTGGACAGACACAAAGGTAGATGGGTAGAAGAACTATCACATGTCCTTTGGGCGCACCGAACAACCATTAAGGTCAGCAACGGGGACACCCCCTTCTCGTTGGTCTATGGGACAGAAGCTGTTATACCAGCTGAAATTGGAATGCCAACCATCCGTACTGCGGAAGTTAACGTGGCAACCAATGATGATGAGCGGCGCATAGACTTAGATCTATTGGAAGAGCGACGTGAACGCGCAGCAATACGCGAAGAGAAAGCCAAGTCGAGAATGAAAAAATACTATGATACCAAAGTACGCAGCACTTCATTCAGACCAGGCGACTTCGTATACCGCGAAAACGACTCAAGCCGCGCAGAAGACACTGGAAAGCTAGGACCAAAGTGGGAAGGACCTTACGAGGTCATAGAAGCACTTGGCAATGGAGCGTACAAGCTACGCGACAAGGACGGAAATGAGCTACAGCGAACATGGAACGTCCGCAACCTTAAACGGTGCTATCTTTGAAGAAGGCTACGGCCCAACATGGACACTCATGCGCTTTAGAAAGTGCCCTCAATAAAGTTCCATGTAATTTTATTTTTATGAATTATCTAGATAAATATTCTTTTTCAAAACTTGCAAGTATTAATAAAACGTTATGGTTTCTAGCTAACTCCATAACACATTTAACTTTATTGTTTGCATCTTTTATTATCATGTTTCAATATTGTTATATTCTTGCCTACATGGCGTGCATGCACACACTAAGACCCACGATGGCAGAAAGGATGAGTAAACCTAATAAACTACTCGTTGAGTAAGAGGGTTGCAAACCCATCAACACCGGATCACGAATCCTTGTTAAACACCTTGCGCTCAAGACGTTGGCGCAAGTTCCTCACGCACCCCACGACGGATGCGCGATAGAGCACACTGTGCGCGTTTAACAACTCAGGAAATCAAGACTCTTGATTCCTTAAAAGTACAATACGACAAGTAAACTTACAAAAATACATAGACGACTATGATTACGTTGGAAAAATTCAACACACGACTACGGTCCTTAAGGAAATTCATACACGATTATGACCCTTATTTTCTAAGTACGCTTAAACACTTAAAGCTATCTTCACGCAAGGATACATAAGTCATATAAGAACTACGAGTTCAAAAAGCATAAGTATTTAGAAGTTATAGAAACACTAAGTATTTAGAAGCAAAAGCAACTTTTTATTCATAGAATACGGTTCTACAAAAAGACTTGTACAAAAGAGCTAAATACTATATGTACGCCTTAACTGGCTGGAACCCCCGCTCAAAGCCGCTTCCTTTGCATCCGCGAGCCTCTTCAACAACTCCGCATCATCAAGAGAAACAGTGGCCACGCAGACAGGCACACCATCGGATCTAGGCTGATGCGCAGCGCCTATGCCGCACAGAATAGCCTTTCCTTTCTCGCCTTTCTTTCGTGCGACCCTGGAAACATGCGCATTTAGCGACCTTTGCAAAGAAATCTCTTTCTCAAGACGGAAAGGATTCAGAATGTCACGAGGCTGAGCAAAAATGGGTACCTTCAACTGCGCCACATCAGGCTTCAAGTAGAAATCCACTTGCTGATCTGCATCAGCGAAATATATATATACCTGTCTTACATTATCATTTATTACATAAATAAAGTTGCAACTTCTTGATCCTAATAGCTACCAATTTAAGTTTGACATGCATGTTGGTTAATGAAAGAAATTTGCATATTTTCTGAAACTGAGGGACTAGAAATGAAACTAAAGCTGACGTGGAGTCAACCAACCTGCCATTGCTATTTCTAACTTCCATTTTGATCGCATTCCATCATTTATTCATCCATTGCTATATTTTTGTAGACTCGTAGTGGGGAGAAAAGATGGGGGTGTCGCAGTGGCATGGGGTAGGAATGGTTGTAGAAAGTGGGGGGGTGGTTGTCACGTGGCATGTGGCTTAGTTTTTTGTTAAATTGTTTTTATGGTTTTTTTTTTTATTTTTTTTTTTTTTTTAATCACTAAATATTACATTTTTAATTAAACATTTAAAATAAAAAAAGTTTCAGATTCAAAAAAAAAAAACGTGGGCGGGATATATTTCAAAAAAAGTGGGCGGGATATATTCAAATTTCAAATTTAAATTCAAATATCAAATTCAAACCCATTTTCAGTGACTATAAATATACTTGCTTGGAGCAGCAAATATCACACACAAACACATTCAAAATCCAAACTATTCAGATTCAAAATGTCTTCCAGAAAAGATTTCGGGCAACAATTTCCATCTCCACCTCGCCAAAGGGATTTCGGGCAACAATTTCCATCTCCGCCTCGCCAAAGAGATTTTGGGCAACAATTCCCCAGTCCACCCCATGAACAAACCTTTCCGGTTTTCAGCCCACCCCATGAACAAAACTTTCCGGTTTTCAGCCCACCCCATGAATTTCCAACTCCACCGGTTAACAACCCAACATCGGTTAACAATCCACCACTGGGTAACTATCCACCACCGCCATGGTTAACAGAGAAACAAATCAGACAAGATGAAGCAGATATGCTAGTCTTCCTGGAAATGGAAGCACTTGAAAGAGAAGAGGAAGCTGCTCGTTTGGAGCAGGAAGCCAGGGAGTATGCAGAACGTAGGGCGAACTGGGAAAGTCGTTTTTTCCCACATGAATCCTCTGAGGAAGATGGTTGGCCAGACTCAGATGATAGCTTCTTTTAATTTCCGTATCGTAGTTTCGTTTTTAGTTTGGTTCGTTGTTTACGTTAATTGTTCGGTGTTTAATGTAGGTTCAATTTGATGTTTAATGTATTCTATTTGATGTTTAATGTAGGTTCAATTTGCTCAGATATTCAACATTTTACAAGTTTTCAAAACTTTATATCTCAAATAAATACACATCCTCTAAAAAAAAAAAGAGAAAACAAACAAAAACTACATCAAAAAAAAAAAAAAAAAAAAAAAAAAAAAAAAGAAAAAAAAAAGAGTGTTTGGATGGGGCGTTGTCAGCACCACCAAGCCAACCCAATTTAGGAGCAACAGCGCCCCTCCGTTTTGGGGGAGGGGGCGCTGTTGGGCGCTGTTGAGGGGAAAAAAGGGTGCATTGGCGCCCATTACGCATGGTCTAAGTCATTTATATTTTCTTTCTTTCTAATAGTTTCATATATTTTTGTATTTGCATATCTTATAACTCGTTGTTCTACGTCGTTATTAGTAAGATTATTTGTCCTTTATCAGTTATGAGTATGTTCGGTTGGTTTTGGTGTAGTTTTAAATGTAATATAACAAGCTTCTTTATAGCAAACTATTTTGCTTGATATGTATATATAAACAACTAGCATGTTTGTCGTGTATACATGTTACATGGTATAACACAAAAGCGTTCACATGTTTGATTGTTTTATGCTACTTAGTCATGTATTCTATGGTTCTAATTATTTGTCAAGTTTATTTCATTTTTTATGAAAACGTTTACTGTACTTGTGAACGCAGCTCGATCTCATTATTGATAATGGCTACTACGTCCATTCCTCATCGGTGGAAATATGATGTCTTTGTAAGCTTCAGAGGTGAAGATATCCGCAAAAACTTT